>CAJQUN010000035.1:1926766-2526766 GCA_907163345.1 Haberlea rhodopensis | reverse complement strand
TGGCAGACGAAGAGATGAGTCAGACAGACGAGGTATATGATCTTGACTCAAATGAATTTACACGAGAAGAGCTCATGTCCGCACTGCAAGACATGGCTAATGATTATAGGATCTTAGCTGAATCATTTGAGAAGAATAAAGCTAAAGTCAGTGATCAAATGGATGAGCACAACAAACCAAGCTGCTCTGAGCAGGGTGAGTGCAACAATCTCCAGATCGAGCTGAATAAGCTGAAAATCTCTTATGATCAGCTCCATGAAGAAAATAAGAGAATTAGCACACAAAATGCTAAGCTCTCTCATATATTCAAAACATGGACAAAATCCAGAACATCTTTGGAAGAATTACAAGAGATTCAAAGAAACGTCGGTGACTTCACCGGCATAGGCTTTGACACCAAAGATGTGTCTGAGCTGTTGCTGGTAAAGAACCAAGTCAAACAAATGACATTTGTTAAATCCAGCACAGTATATGAGACTGAAGCACCTAATATTCAAACAGGAGTCTCTTACGTGAATCAAAATCTGAGAAAAGGGATTGGTTATGTTGACCAAGCCAAAGAAAAGGCACCAGCAAGATTTGCGTCTATCAGACCAAATCCAAAGGTGCAAGATCGAAGGCAAGGAAGACAATACTTACTATAATTCAAAACCGATTCAACGAAGATATAGACTACCTAATGAGAATCAAAGGTTTTCACAGCGCACACATTATCACACACAAAACAGACCAGCACACAGCACACATTACACACACAAGCCATTGAAGCTGATACAGGTGTGGGTTCCCAAAGGGCTAATCCGTTCTGGACCCAAATAGGATTGGGTACCAACAATAATTATATTTGATGACAGGTACCGAAGAAGCTCGCATCAGACTGGTATTTGGACAGTGGGTGTTCCCGTCACATGACTGGAAACATCGAGCTGCTGTCTGAAGTCACAGAATGTACTGGACCCAAGATCATCTTCGGAGATAACTCAAAGGGTAAGACCGTGGGCAAGGGTAAGATTGTCCATGGTAACATTATTATCAATGATGTGCTGTTAGTTGAAAATCTGTGCTATAATTTGATCAGTATAAGTCAACTCTATGATAATGGTTATGCTGTAGAATTTCATAAACACACTTGCACTGTTAAATCATCAGACGGTATAACTATGCTCGTAGGAATCAGGAATGGAAATACATATAAGATTAACTGGAATCATGTTCAACCTGATAATCCTACTTGCTTCATCGCTAACAATGATAATAAACATTGGCTGTGGCATAAGCGTTTGAATCATATAAACTTTAAGACTATTTTCATCCTGTGTAAACATGATTTAGTTATCGGTCTGCCCAAGATCGATTTTGCTAAGGATAAGATCTGCGAAGCCAAATGGGCAAACAGATCAGATCATCCTTAAAAAACAAGAATGCCAAATCCTCCTCCCGCTGTTTAGAATTATTGCATATGGACTTGTTTGGTCCTATACCAATAACAAGTTTAGGGGGAATGCGGTATACTCTTGTTGTTATTGATGATTACTCACGCTTTACATGGACTATATTTTTGAGCAGTAAAGATCAGACCGGTCCGAAGTTGATCAAGCTGCTGAAACGCACTCAGAACGAGAAATCATCCAGCATAGACAGGATTCGTAGTGACAAAGGCACTGAGTTTTCAAATCAGAATCTTGAATCCTTTCTAGAAGATCATGGAATCAAGCATGAGTTTTCAGCCGCTCGAACTCCTCAACAGAATGGAGTTGCAGAACGAAGAAACAGAACGCTCAAGGAAGCAGCAATAACAATGCTTGCTGATTCTGGAATTTCGCAAAAGTTCTGGGCAGAAGCTGTAAACACTGCTTGCTACACTCAAAATCGGTCTATGATTAACAAGAAGCTGAATCTCACCCCTTATGAAATATGGACTGGTAACAGACCGTCTAACCTTCATGTTTTTGGCTGTAAATGCTTCGTTCACAACAATGGTAAGAATCATCTTACAGCATTTGAAGCTAAGTCAGATAATGGAATATTTTTAGGATATTCATCAACTAGCAAAGCTTATCGAATTTTCAATAATCGAACCTTAACTGTAGAAGAATATGTTCATGTAGTTTTTGATGAATCTTTATGTGTTGAGGGCAACAAAGAATCAATTCAAAATCAGATGGAAAATATCCATCTCGAAGCTAACAGTGATGATGAGATTGTAGCTAACAGGTCAAGAGACAATCCACCAGAACCAGAAGTACCAGACAGACCGGATCAAGCCATTGAACTTCTTCAGATCGAGCTGATCCGGATGTTCTTCACTCAAATGTTAAAGCAGATGCTGATCATGATGCTACTACTCCTCCAACCGGACCTGACAATCCAGAGTCAAGCTATCGATGGACTAAGAAGCATCCACCCAATCTACTGATTGGTAGTCCCTCTGCACCGATCAGAACCAGAGGACAGATGATGGATGAATTCACACATGCTGCTTTCATCTCTACTCTGGAACCTAAGAAGATCGATGAAGCTCTAACTGATTTTCAACTGGATTAAGGCCATGCAAGAAGAGCTAAATCAATTCGAACAAAATCAAGTTTGGAGTCTAACCCCCAGACCAAGCGATCTGCCTGTCATTGGAACCAGATGGGTTTTCAGAAATAAGCTGGACGCAGATGGAACTGTGGTTAGAAACAAAGCCAGACTGGTGGCACAAGGATTCAGACAAGAAGAAGGAATCGACTTCGATGAATCATTTGCACCAGTCGCCAGACTTGAAGCCATCCGAATCTTTCTTGCATGTGCTGCCTTAAAGACTTCAAAGTATATCAGATGGACGTTAAGAGCGCTTTTCTTAATGGAAAGCTTCAGGAAGAAGTCTACATTGAGCAACCACCTGGATTTCAGGACCATTTGCATCCTAATCATGTATATCTACTGAATAAAGCAGTATATGGTCTGAAACAAGCTCCAAGAGCCTGGTATGACACTCTATCTCAATTTCTGCTGAACCATGATTTCCAGGTCGGCTCAGTAGATAAAACTCTATTTAAATTTATTAAGGGGGAACATACTCTATTAGTTCAGATTTATGTTGATGACATAATCTTTGGGTCAACTAACCCCAAATTGTGCGAGAAATTTTCTAAGCTAATGCAGGGACAGTTTGAGATGAGCATGATGGGAGAACTTTCATTCTTTTTGGGTCTCCAAGTCAAACAGCTCAACAATGGTATTTTCATCAATCAGACCAAGTATACCAAAGAGCTCCTCAAGAGATTTGGAATGGAAACATGATCAACTGCATCAACTCCTATGAGTCCAACAATCAAGTTAGACAAAGATGAAGGGGGAACAGCAGTTGAAGTAACCATGTATAGAGGACTAATCGGATCGCTATTGTATCTTACAGCGAGCCGGCCTGATATTATGTTCTCAGTCTGTATGTGCGCCAGATTTCAGTCAGAACCAAAGCAATCACATTTTATTGCTGCCAAGCGTATTCTGAAATACTTAAAAGGATCTCAGAACGTTGGTCTTTGGTACTCCAAAGATTCGAACTTCAGCTTGATCGGATATTCCGACGCAGACTACGCTGGGTGTAAGATTGATCGTAAAAGCACCAGTGGAACATGTCAATTTCTAGGTGAAAGATTGATCTCTTGGTTCAGTAAAAAGCAGACATCGATTGCCACATCTACAGCTGAAGCAGAGTATCTCGCCGCTGGAAGCTGTTGCGCTCAAATGCTCTGGATTCAACACCAGCTCAAAGACTATGGCATCCAAGCTGTTGACTCTCCGATATTTTGCGACAACACAAGTGCAATCGCTATAACGTATAATCCAGTTTTGCACTCTCGAACAAAGCACATTGATATACGCCATCATTTTATTCGAGATCATGTTGGCAAAAAGGAAATTCGGATCGAGCACATCTCAACAGAGCAGCAAGCAGCAGACATCTTCACCAAACCGCTCCCAGAGGCTAAGTTTAATTATTTCCGTCAAATTCTTGGTTTAATTGACTTATCTTAATAGTTTAGATGTTTTTCTTCCTTTCGCACTTAAAGATTTTTGTTACCACATATCGATAATACAATGTTCAGAAAGACACAGACCGGTCCGAGCTTTCAGACCGATCCATGTCAATCTGATGTTATCCCAAGATCTGTCTGGTCAATACTTTACTTTTACAAAAACAGCCCGGACTGATTGCATTTTAACCGCCTTCTTTATCTGTTATCTTGACCGTTCATTTTGAATTCTTTTTTATCAGTCATCGAGATAAAGACACGTGTCTTCTCTCTCCTATTTAGCGGGCTGAACATTTCACTTTATTTCACTTTTTACAATTACCGCTATCTGTTTTCTTATTCTCTCACTCTCCTAAATCTTCGCATTCGTTTAAATCCATTCCAATGGCTACCATCACTCATAACTCCCTCTCCGTTGAGTTTAATGATATTTACAGGGCAGAAGATGCAGAGATGGTGTCCATCTTCAGAGCTTTGGAATCATCTGGTTTAAGGAACTTTCTGGAGTGCGGCACCGTTGTTTATGAATCAGAAATCCGTGAACTTTTCGCCAATGCCGTCTCCCAGAAGACATCTATATCTACTACTGTCAAGGGCAAATCCTTTGAGATATCGCCGATGACGCTGGCCAAAACCTTTGGCCTCCCTAATTCCGGACTGACGGAATTTGGCCAGATTCCTCAAGCGTCACTCTCAGATCTTCAAGGGAAGATATCTATTCTTGGCCACCGCCTGCAACCATCGTTTAAGAAGAAGGAAATGCTCTTCCATTTCCAGGTGCTGTGCGAGATAGTGGGTAAGCCTATTTTGGGTAAGGCATGAAGTTTTGACGCTGTAACCGCAGAGAAGTTCAGGGCTATGGCGGCTATTGTATCCGGACAGAAGATGAACTGGTCCGTGATTCTGTTTGGAGTTCTAATGGAAATGGTGATTGCATCTAAGCAAGCTGTATGCTTTGCTGTTCCTCTCAGCAAGCTACTGGAGTCTTTGGACATCGAGCTGGGAAAGCAGTCCGCTCTCAGCCCCTTTAAGATTCTAAACTCCAAAGGACTTGCATTACTGAAGTCCAAGAGTTCTCCGCCTACTCTGGCTGCAGTCAAGATTGAGAAGGGCGAAGAACAAGCTGTTGCGCGCAAACCTCTCGTCAAGCGCAAACTGACCATCCAGACTGATTCGGAAGAAACTCAGTCTGCTCCCTCGCCACCAACCAAGCCACTTCCCAAAAAGCCAAGAACCCAGATTACCAAGCCCAGCAAAACATTACCCCTCAAAGCCTTACCCATATTGCCTCCAACTAAAGCCACCCCTGCACCCCAACCTTCCATCCAACCTTCACAAGCTTCAACCCTTGCACCCAAAGTCACCGTTAGACTTCCCTCTGCCATTCCCACGGTCAAAGGAATAGTTATCACTGAGTTGGGAGATTATACCCAATCAGGGATCAAGTCCCCTTCCTCCACCGGCAAGGGAAAAGCCATTCTCTCCGAACCCCTCTCATCTAAACCCAAATCTGCAGCGCAGACAGCCATCGACATCGCTATGGAGGATGTTAATGAGAAGGTGAAGGAACTCATTGTGGTCTTTGATGAATATGTCCAGTACCGGACTATCAACCACATTGAGTTATTCTTCGGTAAGTTGAGCAGACTGAAGAAGATGGAAGAGGAAGTTCTGAAAGGAACAGAGACTGATGATGTTCGGCTTGCCGTGCAGCGCAAAGAGCTATTTACAGCTAATCAAAGATTCAGTCTGGCCACTCTGATCCTAGCTGCTAAGAAACGGAACTTTGATCCGATTGCTCCAACCGCCAGAGATGATGGGGCTGTTATTGCTCAACTCGAGATGGATGTTCATGCTCTTCACTTAGCTGTCCGTTTTCAACGACAGAAGCTCAGTATATCCACTCCCACAACCAGCCCGGATCATCCCTCTGCAAGCAAGACTATGGCAGAACCTTTCGTTGAGGTTATTCCTTCTGATGCAGCAGACCAGACAGCCGAGCAAGCAGCGGATGAGACTGCAGAGCAAGTACCAGAACAGACAGCGGAGCAGCCATTGCCTAATGCTCCGTCTGTGCCAGATGATGAACCATTGAATGTATTGCTGGACTCTCCAACAACCTCCATTCCTTTGGGGTCCTCAGCCTCCCGTGCACAAATCAGTCCAACAGCAGAACTGGCGACAATTGACGCACCAGAGTTCGTCGATCCGGACTTGGTTGTGTCCACAGTTGTTGCCGCTCTACAAATTGAGGAGCCTTCCAGGCCCAGCACTCCTCCAGTCCAATCAGATGAAGATATGGCCTTCATTCAAGCCTTTTCCTTGGATTTGGTCACCCTGATCCGATCTGAAAGTCATCACGCTGCCATATCGTCCATTGCACCTACTGCTGAAGACGATGAACAGGCTTTGTCCTCATCAGATCGCTCTCCCAGCCAACAATCTGATGCACCTCCATTTCTGGCAAGGACTCTTCAGCACCTCTCTGACAACTGCCTGTCACTCTCTCAACGCATTCTCGAAGTTCATCAAGGTCAGAGGCTTACAGCTTTGGACTTTGATTCATTCAAAGAGAAGATGACTGCCAGTATCGGAAGCCTTCAGCGAGGCATAAACGATCTGTTTTCTCAACAAGCCTCTTATAAGAACAGTCTGAGAAAAGAGCAGATCGAACTAGCCACTGAAGTCAGAGCATCTGTTGCCAATTCCCTCCGCGCTCAAGACGTTCGTCTTGACGCTATCAGCGCGCAGCTAGCACAAGTTGTTGACTTTCTTCAAGAGATTGCTGCTGACAAAAAGGCGGAAAAGAAGAAAGACTTCAGGCCGCCTCCGTCTCAGTCTTCTAGAAAATAAAATTTTCAGACTGTCTGTATTTAGGATTTTTGGTGATCAATAAAAATCCTCTTTCGATTAAGTCCGTGTTCATTTATTTTGAACTACAATATAAGGCTTAATAATAAAAGGCTTAATCGATCCAACTTAATGATGTTCATTTATTTTGAACAAGAAAGAGTAATCGATCCGAAAGTTTTTCGCTTCAGAGTTCTCATCAGACTGGTTAAAAAGACTTAGAAGCTAGGTTTTGTCATCATCAAAAAGGGGGAATTTGTTAGTTTCGGATCTTATCGATGAGATTTTAAAGATGACAAAACATATCAGACCGGATCGAGAGAAATCAGACTGACCAGAACGATCGCCCAAAACAGATCAAGCTGATAAGATGACAAAGCATATCAGACCGGATCGAGGGTAATCAGACTAACCAGATCGATAGCTCAACAACAGTACAAGCTGATAAGACACATTACTTATCAGACCGGATCGATGAATATCAGACTGACTAAACCGAAGCTTCAGATCGATCTCTATCTTTATCAGATCAGAGCAGCTTAGGATATATACAGGATGGCTCCTCAGTCCGAATCATTAACGGCTATTTATTGTAGCATTTAATGTCGTAATTAATGCTACAAAGGACCAAAGACTGAAGATTGCCATAATAGGTAAGAAGACAAAGAAGAGCTTACCTGACAGTCGCCGAAAGTATGAACCAGAACGACAAATATCCTGAAGAAGAAAACTGTAGCTTTCTCAGAGTTTAAGAAGAGTCAAAGTTGCACATTAAGGGAAATAATGTCGTTGGTACCTTCAACTATAAAAGGATGCAACAAAAGGAACTTACTGACTCTTGCTGATCAATTGAAAAACACACAAGAAAGCAAAAACAGCCCAAGCTTACAAGCTCAGAAGCTCTCGAGCTGAAATCATTCTTAAGCACGTTTACTTTGTAACATTTGATCATTTAGGATCACTGTGCGCATCTTTTGTTTTCTGTGTTGAAAAATAGAAGTGAGAAACTTATTGTAACTGTCAGACAAAGTGTGTCTGAGCAGATCGAGTGACTAGGAGTTTCAGATTGGTAGTGAGGTAAATCCAGTCTGAATCGGGTTTGTACAACAGGATTGTATAAATCAAAGTCTTCTAGTATAAACCTTCCTTAATTGGAAGAAGGGGAGACGTAGAAGGATTACACCACCTTCGAACTTCCAGAAACATATCCTGTGTATCTTATTTCTGCACTTGTTCTTTCATACTAGCCATCAAGCCGTTCTTACATACAAGAACAGACCGTTCCGCACTTATACTTTCAGTGGTCTGTTCTGTACAAGAATTGATTAAGAAACAGATTTCTTTCACTAATCCGAAAGAAATCACGAAGGATTAATTTTTAGAAGGAGTGTTCATTCACCCCCCCCCCCCCCCCTCTAAACACTACGGACCGATCCTAACAGTGAATAAGAGCAAAGAAAAGACTAAAGCAAAAGGCTACAAGAAGAACAAGAAAGTCTTTGTTAAGTCTAAGTCTCATGCTTCTGCGCTCAAGCCAAAGGGAGGAGTGTCTAAGGAAGGGAACTATTTCCATTGCGGTGAGACCGGTCATTGGAAAAGGAACTGCAAATTATATCTGGAAGATCTTAAGAAGACAAAAGGAAGTGTGACTTCCGCTTCAGGTATTTTTGTTATAGAAGTCAATTTATCTACTCCTTCATCATGGGTATTTAGATACTGGATTTGGTTCTCACATTTGTGTTAATGTGCAGGATCTCAAAAGGAGTAGGTTGTTGGCGAAAGGCGAGGTTGATCTCCGAGTGGGAAATGGAGCAAGAGTTGCTGCATTAGCTATTGGAGATTATTCATTAACTTTGCCTTCTGGTTTATTATTAGATTTACAAGACTGTTATTTTGTGACATCTATTACTAGAAACATTATTTCAATTTCTTGTTTGGACAAGATTGGTTTTTTCATTTATTATAAAGGACAATTGTTGTTCCATTTATTTGAATGATATGTTTTATGCTAGTGAACAATTGATTAATGGTCTTTATGTATTAAATCTTAATATGTCTGTCTATAACATAAATACTAAAAAGATTAAGAATAATGATTCTAATCCAACTTATCTCTGGCATTGTCGCTTGGGCCATATAAACGAGAATCGCATATCAAAACTTCATAAGGATGGAGTATTGGATTCATTTGATTTTGAATCATATGAAACATGTGAATCTTGTTTAATGGGCAAGATGACTAAAGCTCCTTTCAAGGGACATGTTGAAAGGACAAATGATTTATTGAGTCTCATACATAGTGATGTATGTGGACCAATAAGCACACAAGCTAGAGGTAGTTTTCAATATTTCGTTACATTTACTGATGACTTCAGTAGATATGGGTATGTGTACCTAATGAAACATAAACATGAAACCTTTGAAAAGTTCAAGGATTTCTAGAATGAAGTACAAAACCAGCTTGGCAAAAGTATCAAAACCCTCCGATCAGATCGAGGAGGTGAATACCTAAGCCAAGAGCTTCATGACTATCTAAAGGAGTGTGGGATAGTCCCACAACTCACTCCTCCGTATACTCCACAATGGAATGGTGTATTCGAAAGGAGGAATCAAACTTTGTTGGACATGGTTCGATCAATGATGAGTCATGCAGATCTTCCGACTTCCTTTTGGGGACATGCTTTAGAAACAACGATATTTATACTGAACCGTGTTCCATCTAAATCAGTAGAAAAGACGCCATATGAGATATGGACTAAGAAGCGTCCTAGTATGTCTTTTATGAAGATTTGGGGTTGTGAGGCTTACGTGAGACGTCACGCCTCCAATAAACTTGGACCCAAATCTGATAAGTGTTTATTTGTGGGGTATCATAAGGAAACGAAAGGATACTATTCTATTATCCAACTGAGAACAAGGTAGTTGTTGCTCGGACTGGTGTCTTTCTTGAAAGAGAATTTATTTCGAGAAGAACCAGTGGGAGACAAATAGAACTTAGTGAAGTTCAACCACAAGAAAACATTGAACATGATATTGAGATGGAAACAGAGCAGACACCACAAGCTGTTGTGGATAAATTGCCTGCTCAAGAGACACAAGCCCAGCGTAGGTCTGTAAGAGAACACCGTGAGCCACAGAGATATGGATTTCTTGTGACTCAACAAGGTGACTTACTACTTATTGATGAGGATGAACCGTCATCTTATCAAGAAGCTATAATGGGCACTGATTCTGAGAAATGGCAAGAAGGCATGAAATCTGAGATGGAATCCATGTATGCAAACCAACTATGGACTTTGGTTGACCCGCCTGAAGGGGTAAGACCCATAGGGTGCAAATGGATTTTCAAGAAGAAGACCGGCATGGATGGTAATGTACAAACCTTTAAAGGTCGACTTGTTGCAAAGGTTTCAAACAAATTCATGGTATTTACTATGATGAAACTTTTTCGCCAGTTGCCATGGTTAAATCCATTAGGATCTTGCTTGCAATAGCTGCATTTCATGATTATGAAATCTGGTAGATGGATGTCAAAACAGCTTTCCTTAATGGAAATTTATTTGAGGATGTGTACATGACACAACCTGAGGGTTTTGTCGATGCAAAGGATGCTGGAAAGATATGCAAGCTACAACGATCCATTTATGGATTGAAGCAAGCTTCTCGGAGTTGGAATCTTCGTTTTGATGATGCAGTCAAAGAGTTTGGCTTCATCAAAAACGTAGATGAACCTTGTGTCTACAAGAAGGTCAGTGGGAGCATAATTATCTTCCTAATATTGTATGTAGATGACATACTTCTAATTGGGAATGATATCCCTGCCTTACAATCTGTAAAGATTTGGCTAGGGAATTGCTTTTCTATGAAAGATTTAGGTGAAGCCACCTATGTATTAGGTATCAAGATCTATAGAGATAGATCAAGAAGATTACTTGGCCTAAGTCAAAGTACATACATAGACAAAGTGGTAAAACGGTTTAGCATGCAAGAATCTAAGAAAGGATTCGTACCTATGACACATGGAATACATCTCTCGAAGGATCAGTGTCCTTCAACACCAGATGAGAGACAACGCATGAGTAAGATTCCATATGCGTCAGCTATTGGATCTATCATGTATGCCATGATATGTACGCATCCCGATGTCTCGTATACTTTGAGCATGACGAGCAGATATCAGGTTGATCCAGGTGAATGTCACTGGATTGCAGTCAAGAATATCCTGAAGTACTTGAGAAGAACTAAGGATGCATTCTTGAATTATGGAGGTGAGGAAGAGCTCAATGTAATAGGTTACACTGATGCAAGCTTCCAAACCGACAAAGATGATTTCCGATCACAATCAGGATATGTGTTTTGCCTAAATGGAGGTGCTGTAAGCTGGAAGAGTTCAAGTGTGAGACCCCGATATCTCAAGATACTAATAGGTGCGATTAAGAGAACTAAACATTCATATGAATAAATCAGAGTAATGAGTCATGTTGGTTAACCTGAGCTTAAAAGATACAGTACCAAAAGTTTCAAAAGGAATTTCACAAATTCCTACAAAATGTACTACCCTATAGTCTTACTCTACCACAAGTAGAAGCTATACAAAATTTCTCTAACATGCTAATCCTGTAGCACTCCTTACAGCTCGGCTTTTCAACCCCGACCCTGGTTCTCATCATCAAAAGCACCTACAAAGACAACCCCCAACACATGAGCATAACATAATTCATATACCACAAAATATGAATGTAAGACGTAAATGCATAATTATAAAATACAAAGCACTTCCTGTATTTCCATCGCATTTACAATGCTTATTGGTTGTCCCTGTACCACAATTCATAATCAAAACACTATATGAATATATGGCTTCACAAATAAATGTCATGACATATCATCTCTTTTTCTTGAGTCAGTCATCATCAGTTATTTTAATGCTTCTTCGCTTCACAATCTCAAAACAAGCGGTATCTCATCCTCGCTTCTTCATACTAGCGGTATCTCATCATCGCTTAGTATGGTATACCCCGCCTCCATGTGCAAGCGAGCCTCCCCCCTCCCGCTCCACATTTTTAGCGGTCAAGCGTAAGCATTAAACCTTCACTGTGATCACCCCTGACTCGTGGAATACACCTCTTTATTCCACATCACAATATGCAACAACAATGCATAATATGCAACAACAATGCATAATAACATGTATCAACTCTTAATGCATCACATTGCATTCATCATGTGTCAAACAGACAAACATAAGTACATGTTACCGTTGGGATGCCCGTACGTCGCTTACGTACCTTTCCAAAATGTAGTGTGTTGTGGGACTCTATCCCCTGCGCTGTGTAGCTGTCTGTGAAGGCTCTACACCAGTGTACAACACAAATCCAATATCAAAATTAAAACAAATTCCACATTTTAAGAAAAAAAGAACACTACCGATCGATCGGTCCTCATCACCGATCGATCGGTGAACTGTTTGAATTTTGGAAAAATGCCACGGCTTTTGCCGATCGATCGGTGTTCCTCACCGATCGATCGGTCGCTCTGTTTCAGCCCAGATTTCCGGAAACTCTTTAACACCGATATTTATGCCTCTTGATCTAACATGTAAGACATACCACATGCCAAAATCAACATGCTAGAAGTTACAATACACTACCCTGAGTGTATTCATATCAAATTTACACCCCAAACATAAACCCACATGCATAAACGTCGACCATTTACACAAGTACTCGATCAACTTTTCTGGAAACAGGGCAACATTTTCATTCCCAGATTTCTTGAGTACTTCATTTCATGCTATAAAAACTACAACATATTTCATAAATCATGCTCAAATATAAAACGTCATGGGCTTGACAAGATACCATGCATGTACTCAAATCGAAGGTTCACCCTAAAACCTATCTAACATGCATAATATCACCTCCTCAAAATCACTCCCAGTCCACATTTTTCCAGAAAAACAGGGCATACTCCTACCCAGATTTCCGAACACCTTACTTTACATGCTTATTTCCTCATCATAAAACATGTAATATACATAAGGAAAAATGCAGAGAGCTTCATAACAACACCATGTAAGCATTTAAATCGAAGGTTTTAAGAAACCTAAGCTAACATGCCATTTTTCACACCAATAAAAGTATGAACTCAACAACTAAATTTCAAACCCAGAAATGGTTTCTCACCCCTTTTTGCTCCGATTTTTGGAAGCTTTCCAAGCAATAAAAATGGAAGCTCTCCTCCTAACTTCCTTAGCAGCTGTTGGACGAATTTTGGGAGAGAATTGGAGTGATTTCAGACATGGGAGGGTTGGGTGAGAGATGGGACAAGGAGTATGGGCAAGCAGCTGGTAGCTGGCAGCAGGGCATGGGTCAAGGGGGGGTGGTTGGGTGGTGGGTTATGTGATGTGTTATGTTTTGGTCCCGGTATTTAGCACGATGTATTAAAATATCCTCACATGATATTTTGTAGTATTTTCTCAATAAAATACTTCAATTCCCATTTAAATATGCTTTTACCAAAACAATAATACACACCCCAAAATAATCATGCCACAACCCCAACATCCCAACTTATGTCGCATGCACCCCGAAATGTAACTCCTCAACCATATTAATTCAACCTCATGAATTAACACTAAATCATCATAATATAAATAAATGATTAAAATCACATAATCATTTCGGGGATATCACAATACTCCCCTACTTATAAGATTTCGCCCTCGAAATCAGCATGCACTTACCCAATATAAAGTAAAACAAAACATAAACGCATACCAGAAAACAGTTCTGGATAGTGCTGCACCATGTGTCGCTCCGTCTCCCACGTGGCCTCCTCGACACCCCTACGATCCCACTGAACCTTGATCATAGGAATAACTTTGTTTCTCAGTCTGCGATCTGCCCTATCTAAAATCCTGATAGGCCGCTCAACATAGGAAACATCTGACTCAATCTGAACCTCAGAAGGCTGCAACACATGAGAAGGATCTGGCTCGTACTTCCGCAACATAGACACATGAAATACATCGTGAATACAGACAGAGAGGGCGGTAAAGCTAACCGGTAAGCCAGAGTACCCACACGCTGCAAGATCTCATACGGCCCCACATATCTCGGGGATAACTTCCCCCGCATACCAAACCGTACCACACCTCTGAAAGGTGAGATCTTCAGAAAGACTCTGTCGCCCAACTGAAACTCCAACGGCCTACGCCGCTGATTGGCATACGCTGCCTGTCTGTCCTGAGCTGCCTTCATCTTTTGCCTTATCACTTTTACCTTTTCTTCCATTTCCCGGATCAAATCTGGTCCTCCGACTGATTTGCGATCCCCGTCATCCCAACACAAGGGTGACCTACAACGCCTACCATAGAGGGCCTCGAAAGGAGCCATCTGTATACTTGCCTGGTAGCTGTTGTTGTAAGAGAACTCCACCAAGGCTATCGAGTCCTGCCATGAAGTGTCGAACTCTAGCACACAAGCTCTCAACATATCTTCGAGCGTCTGTATTGTACTCTCGGTCTGTCCGTCCGTCTGAGGGTGATAGGCTGTGCTCAGCCTCAACTCTGTACCTAGAGCTGTCTGCAGACCCTCCCACAAGTGAGATGTGAACCGCGGATCTCGATCGGACACTATCGAAATAGGGATCCCGTGTAGTCTTACCACATCTCTGACATATAACTGTGCATCCTCAAGTGCGTATATGTCATACAGTAGGGAATGAAATTAGCACTCTTTGTCAATCTGTCGACGACTACCCATATAGCATCGAAACCTGAAACAGTCCTCGGTAAGTGGGTCACGAAGTCCATGGATATGTGCTCCCACTTCCACTGTGGTATCTCCAAGCTCCTTAGTTCACCTCCAGGCCTCTGCCTCTCGGCCTTTACCTGTTGACAAATCAAACAACGCTTGACAAAAGAGGTGACATCTTGTTTCATACGCCTCCACCAGAACTGGCTGCGTAGATCCTTATACATCTTTTTCCCGCCCGGGTGGACACTCATCCTGCTGCAATGAGCCCGCTGTAATATACCCTGGAGCAACTCGGGTGTATCTGGAACCACCCATCTGTCGCCAAGTCTCAGAGAACCGTCCTCAGCCACTTTGAATCTCGATGGTTGCCCTGAATGAACCACTGACATCCATCTCTGAACCTCTGTATCGGTCCCCTGAGCCTTCCTGATGTGATCATAAATAACAGGCTCAGCTAACAAGGTCAAAACCTGTACTGGTGAAGTAGACACATCATAATCAAATCCCAAATGGCAGTAGGAGCCCAACATAGCTGATAGACACATGGCATCCTCTGCTGTGCTCCTCACCTTCCGACTCAAAGCGTCGGCTGTCAAGTTTGCTTTCCCGGGATGGTATAGGATTTCACAATCATAATCCTTCAGCAGATCCATCCATCTCCTCTGTCTCATGTTCAGCTCAGCCTGTGTAAACAAGAACTTCAGGCTTTTGTGATCAGTGAAGATGGTGAATGAGGTACCGTATAAGTAGTGTCGCCATATCTTCAAGGCGAACACTATAGCTGCTAGCTCCAGATCATGGACCGGATACCTCGTCTCATGTGGCTTCAATTGTCTCGAAGCGTAAGCCACAACGTGCTTATCCTGCATCAGCACGCATCCTAAACCCTGAAGCGATGCGTCGGTATAGAGAACGAACCCTTTGTTCTCCCTGGGAATCACCAAAACTGGCGCTGAAGTCAATCTGTGCTTCAACTCCTGGAAGCTCTGCTCACAAGTTTCCGACCAAAGGAATGAAATTCCCTTCTGAGTCAGCTGTGTAAGTGGCTTGGCGATCTTTGAGAAACCCTCGACGAAACGTCGGTAATAGCCAGCCAATCCAAGAAAACTTCGAATTCACTGACTGAAGTAGGGGCAGACCAATCCATAACTGCCTCTATCTTCCTCGGGTCTACTGATATCCCCTCTCGTGATATGATATGGCCCACAAATGATACACTGCTCAGCAAAAACTCACACTTGCTGAGTTTGGCGTACAACTGATGATTTCTGAGAATCTGAAGTACTGTCCTCAAATGATCGGCATGTTCCTCCTCACTCCTTGAGTATACGAGGATGTCATCAATGAATACGATCACAAACTGATCAAGGTACTCCTGAAATACTCTGTTCATCAAGCTCATAAAAATTGCAGGTGCATTTGTCACTCCGAATGGCATCACTAAGAACTCGTAGTGCCCATACCGAGTTCTAAAAGCCGTCTTTTGGACATCGCCAGCTCTAACCCGCACCTGATGATAGCCGGACCTCAAGTCTATCTTCGAGTACACCTCTGTACCCTGAAGCTGATCGAACAGGTCATCAATCCTCGGAAGTGGATACATGTTCTTCACTGTGGCCTTGTTCAGTTGCCTGTAGTCAATGCACAGACGCATTGAACCATCCTTCTTTTTCACGAACAATATTGGTGCACCCCAAGGCGATACACTAGGACGAATGTATCCTTTGTCGAGGAGCTCCTGTAACTGTACCTTCAGTTCTCTCAGCTCTGCCGGTGCCATCCTGTAAGGGGCACGAGAGATAGCAGAAGTCCCTGGCAGCAGCTCAATGGCGAACTCAACATCCCTGATAGGCGGAAACCCCGGAATCTCATCTGGGAAAACATCAATGAACTCCGCTACAACTGGAATGTCCTCGGCTCTCATTTCCTTCTCTTCTGATGCATTCACGGCATAAATAAGGTACCCAGTGTGGCCACGTTCCAATAACCGCGACATCTTAACCGCTGAGATCACTGGAATCCTTGGACGAGAGCCGTCCCCATAAAAAGTCCACTGGAACCCCTGATCAGATAGAAAACGTACGGTATCTGCTCAACACATCAATGCCGATAATACAGTCAAAGTCTGCCATCTCTAACTGAAACAGATCGGCCCTCAGATCATTGCCCTCAAAATAAATGAGGCAATCAGATAACAGTCGGTCCGCAATCACATGCTTTCCCGTGGCTGTCGAGACCATGAGAGGCGTGGGTAACAGAGACGAGCATGATCGTCATACTAGATCTCTAGGCATTAAGTATATGTCTGATTGGTCTTAGTGCAAGTGGGAGATTTGTTGGGATATGCCCTAAGACAACTCATTAGATGATTGTTTATGACATACACTGTATTATGATTTTGTTAATGGCAATTCATTATTATATATTATTCATGTATCTGTGTAATATGAATTTATATATAAGTTAATGTCCTTAGAATAATATTATATTGTTCTTAGAGATTGTCCCTAGTCAAGTATTATCATGAATAAGGATAATGATAATGCATTGAGACTATATGTTTTGATTGATGAATTGTTCATAGATATGAGATATCAAATCAACACATGGGTGCATGTTAGAGAACGATGTACTGGACAGACCCACCATGAGAATGCTACATGGATAGTTATATAAGCGTCATAAGCAATTCTCATAGTGATAATGATGTATGTAATCCTTACGACTTGAGATCATCAGAGATCCCAACATAAGGAGTCATGTATCTTGATATTGTCAAACGTTACCTATAACAGGGTAAACTATAAAGACAATCATTGGATACACCACGAATTATGTAGAGGGATGTTGAGTGATCAAGAAAGGATTTGTCCCTCCTATATAACAGGAGAAGTGTTTAGGCCCTTGATCAAGTAAGACTAAAATGCATGGTCGTGCTCGAATGAGTCGATATGTGATATCGAGCTTATTCGTTTATTCTAGTTCTACTTGGGGATCAAGAAATAAAATATTGAATATATGAGTATGACTATTCCATGACTCGTGTTCAATCTAAACACATTGGACAAAGGGAATAAGTTACATGGTTAATATTATCGCAGTTCGTAGGTTATGTCGAGTCAATGACATTCTTGTAATTTGGGTAACCTTGATGTGTTGCTAGATACCACTCATTGCTTGTGACATAAAATTAGATTTTATGTCGCTGCCAACATTGCAAGATCCTATCGGGTCACACAAAAGATTAAATCGATAAAGGGAGATATAATTCATTGGATGAATTAATTAATTAAGAAGAGTCTTAATTATATATATTAAATGTATGGATTTAATTAATTATTGGTATGGGCCAATGAGGCTTTAAGAAAGCCTTTAATTAAATCTAACATATAATATAATAGGGAACAAGGTTAATAAGGGATTAATCAATCATCACAAAACCTAATAGCCTCCATTCACTAGCTCTCGACCGCCGCCTCAACCTCCCACCTCACGCCGCCGCGCCGCTGTGAATCGGGATTTGATCGGCCGCCGTTGATCGATTTTGAACCGTGGGTCTAGTTCCGGTTTAAGAACGAGTCTAGCAACTTGTTCTTAAATCCTTTTTCGATTTGATCGTGTGGATACCGTAGAGGCAAGATCTTGGAGGTTTTGCTCGTGACTCGTGGTTTGGCATCGATTCTGCATCAAACACGCTACAAGTGTACGATTCTTATTCAATCTCGTTATGATCACTTTGTATAGGTCCTTTGGTAGGAATCCAATTTTAAATTCCGCTGCATATTGTATGATGGATTCCTAACACACCTTGCCTCAAACCTCTTCCTAACTGAAACTCTTGAGCGGGGTGTTGTTGGGTAACACAGGAGCAGAAGCAGAAGTGATATATTTCATTATCCAATTCCTTAATTTGAAGTTAAAGTTCATAGCATCAATAAATTGGTTAAGAAAAGCCCAATCAACTGTATCATAGGTTTTCTGAAAGCCCGCCTTGAAAATGATACCATTCTTTTTCCTTTTTATATATCATGAAAATGACCATTCTTTTTATTCCATTTCGAATCATCCACCAATTCATTAGCAACGAAAATGTCGTCTAGTATATGTCTCCTCTCAACAGAAGCCAACTGACATTCTGAGATCACCACATCTAGCACTTTACTCATTCTTTTAGCAAGAATTTCAGCTATGATCTTATAAATAGATTCAATCAAGGAGATGGGACGAAATTCATCGATAATAGTGGGGTCTCCACATTAGGAATCAAGACTATATATGAAGCGTTGCAGCCCCTTGACAGTCTCCAATTATGGTGAAATTCAAACCAAAATATTCTTAATATCTGACTTGAATAGATCACAAAATCTCCTAAAAAAAATGAAAAGTGTAGCCATCTGGCCATGGATTTTTAGATCTATCACAATCCCAAACTGCACCGTAAATCTCTTCATCTGAAAATTCCTCAATCAAGAAATTATTCAAGTCCCCTTTCTGTAACCACTTCATTCTAGCTTTCTGAAATTAAATAGTATTTTCATCTTCAAATCCTATTCAACTCGACCTATCATATAATGATGGTCTTTTATATCTACTTATTTTCCCAATTTTAATTGTAATCTCAAGTTAGGCTGTTAATTAATCAAATGTATTACTTTTTAAATAATATAATTTAAATAATTGAGATGATTTATCTTAATTTTTCGAATAATCAATATATTAATTAGTCATAAGATTGAGAAATTGCATGTGGTATTAAATAAAGGGACAGAGAGTGTAGACGAGGAAATTCTTTAAAAAAATTATAATTTAATTTTATCTCCTAATTTCGTATTTTTATTTCGAAATTAGAACTTGATCATTTACACCGTTCATAATTTATAGGTTTCTTGGTCATTCAAAATATGTAGTTGCACGATCCTATTTCATCATTTTTTAGGAGTGTGAAATATAGTCAGTTTCGGTCATTAGATTTGGGGTTGTGAGATCGACATGTTAACATGAATCTAACGATCTCAAATACAACAGATGGCACAGGTGAGCACGCGACAAAAAAAGGACGAAACTAACTAGGATTTATGTATGTCGGCTTAGAAGAAGACGCTTCGCATAGAAATCCAAATCGAAGTGCAGCCATTCTGCTTCATAACCGGGATTAGTGCTACTAAAAATCTAGCGACCTTATCCTTTTAACAGAGATGACAGGTCAACACCTGATCACACTTCTTTGCAAATTCATAGAAATCAGTGTATGATATCAAGGACTTCGGCTTAGAAATCTTGACACCAAGACTGTCAATTTTCTTTAAAATAAATTGACTCCAAATCCAGATTCATTCCACGCGTGAGCAACAGCTCGGTTAAATGTACACTAAAATACTAAGGTAGTGATATTCAGTTTTTGGTAAGTTTCCCGCATGAAAGACGTAACCAACTGGGCACTATCTCGCCGGTGAAATAGAGATGTCCGTGGAAATGCGATTACTTGCACCTGGACAGAAAGATCCTATGAAGCTTCTGTGTGTGTGTATATATAACGAAAATTACCTAATTAACCAATTTATTCGGTATTTAGAAGAAAAAAAACATTGAAGAAACTTGGTTCTTTAGGTCCTTTATAAATTGGTAATCAATTTATATAATCATCAAATCAGATCAAGAAATAAATCGATTCAGTCACTTATTTAAGTTTATAAAAGATTTGCTTATTATTCACCTATTCTTCATACATATGTATGTATATACAATATACATATATTATTAGGACTAAAGATAATACTAATTATCGAAAACTGCAATACGTAACGAAAAAATAAGAGAGTTAATACGCGAGTTACGTCTATTAACTACCGCCATAAAGTTCCACTATGGTGAAATTGGTCCCTTCATTTTTACAGGTAATTGAATTATTAGATGGAATTTATAGTTTCATCTTGGCTCTGTAATAATGCAAATGATATTATATCGATCTTCCATGGATTTATGTCACCATAATAAACTTTTCAGACTATTTGTTTAATATTTTAAGATGTTTAAAGTCATTTGATATAATTTTAAAAGTACATGTATATACATTAATTAACTCCGCCAGCGATATGCGCTACATGTGATATGAATCGTTGTCTGTCCAAAGCCTGGGTAAAAGAAGGTGGTAGCGGTAGGCTTGTGACATCCAGCTATAAACCTTAGTCACATCTATAAAATTCACTTGGAGGTTGGTTACCTACTCAGCGACGCGCTGCACCAGATCTCGGGTGTAGTGGTAAGTGGGCAAGGGTTTCTAGGTCAGCGTCCGGAAGCGACGCGCCACATCGACCCTGATATGGTGTCAAATGAGCAAATGTTCCCTCACCTCGAGCGAGTCGAGGTAAAGAAGTTAGCTCAAAATTAGGACCATGTGATTCATTTAATCTCTTGAAATGTATGTTCCCTTCCTGATAGATTATCATAGTTAGTAGAAACTATGAATAGGAGAAAAATTAGCATTATGTATATTCAGGAAACCATATGAGTATGTGAGATAGCCAGAACGATAGCCCATTGGGGCTATAAACTTTGTATAGGTAAGGATAAGAACCGTAAGGGGTAGGTTTCTTCGTAGACAATAAACTAGTCGAGTATGTAGTTGAAGTTAGGAGGAAGAGAGTTATGATAATATTAGTTAAGCTAGTCTTACGCAATTCAATATCCTTAATGCATATACACCACAAATTGGTCTAGATGAGACTGCTAAACGTGAATTTTGGGAAGCTATCCATTTATATCGCCAACTTATAGAGCGCTATTGCGAGATGAGTAAAGATCTGCATCTGGTATGTATCGATTTGGAGAAGGCTTATGATAAAAAGTGTCAAGAGAGATATTGTGGTAGGCTTTGATGAAGAAAAAGGTTACATCAAATATGTCAATATAATCAATGATATATACGACGAAGTAGTATCAAATGTTAGCACGTGCACGGGTGATAAATGAGTTCTTGATCACTATTCGATTGTACCAAGGGTCTACGTTGAGTCCATTCTTGTTTGTCTTAATGAGATGAAATCATGAAAGAGATACATATTGAATTACCTCGGACCATGCTTTTTGCTGATGATGTTGTGTTAATCGACGAAACCAGGGCACAAGTAATATTAAACTGGAGTTATAGAGAGAGACATTAGAATCAAATGATTTTAGAATAAGCAGGTCCAAAACATAATATATGGAGTGCAAATTTAGTGGTCGTACATCTCGAGATCCTGATATTGTAACACTCGACGGCCAAGAGGTATCGATGAGTACCATGTTTCGATACCTTGGTTTTGTTATCCAATAGTATGGAGATATTGATAGCGACGTTAACCACAGAATACATGCGGGCTAGTTGAAATGAATAAACGCAGTCAGAGTTCTATGCGATCGTAATATCCCATTGTGATTGAAGGGAAAGTTTTATAGAATTGTCATCAGCATTGCAATGTTGTATATGATGGCATGCTGGGAACCAAAAAGGATTCACATTCAAAAGTTAAGTGTGGCATATATGTGTATACATTGTTGGGTGTGTGATAAGACCAGAATAGATAAATAGAATGAAAACATTCGAGTTGAAGTAGGTGTGGCTCGTATAGAAGATAAGATGCAAGAAAGCCGTTTACGATGGTTTGGTCACATACGATGTATGCCCAGTAATGCACATGTTCGCCGAGTATAGTCCATGGATTTTTCGGCCCTTTCGTATATGGTTCATGTAGCCCCTTAATCCATTAAGATTAAAAACTTGGTTGTTATTTTTATTAGTGTATGTATATACATTAATTAATCCTTGAAATTTATACGAACAACCAAACAGGTCTAGGGAAAGACAAGATAGCCCAACATCCACACGTCTAGACCCGACCAAGGATCATAAATGACCCTTAAGCGGCCCGTGGTCAACGGGCAAAAGGCCGGTTAACTGGGTCAATGATTCGAACGGTCGGATCCGTAACCGGACCGTCTCGGTTAAGGGTCATAATTTTACTAAACGTGAACCGTCAGTTAACCGGTGGTTCAATGATTTTTTTTTTTTACATTTTAAATTTAAAATACATGTAATTTTGTAGATCTGAACTCATGACCTCTAACTTGAATAATTAGCTTCAACCACTAAGCAATCAGAACCTTGTTGATATAAATATAGTGTCATGATTTATATATATTAACGAAACAAATATATATTACACATTTTGATTATCGGAGATGAAATTTATTTCACATTATTTTATGTTTAATCCGTGGATGAAAACACATTCAAATATTTTTTTACACTTTATTTCAAATTTTAATAATAATTTTAATACTTTTTTAAAAATAAGGGACAAACCGTAACCGAAACCGAAACTGGAACTGACGGTTCATGAACCGTAACCGGAACCGTCAAGGAATGTTAAGATTAAGGGCCGATATTTTTTGAACCGTCAAACCGGCGATTCTGAACCGTGGTTAGGTCTACACATATCATCAAGTAAAACTTCTTGGTTGACATTTACATGATTGTGACCACTTTAAGGGTGTGTCAGCAAATATTTCTCGAAAATGCTTATCTGTTTTCAGACAAACAAAAAAAAAACAGATTTTTGATATTTGATTTCGTTGCTTCTGTTATTGTTTTTCTAAAAAAAGGTAAAAAGCAGAAACAGAGAGACAATTTATGAGATACTTCTGGTTAATTGAAGTTAATTAAACTGCTTTTATTTTAATAGCAAACACATAATGCTTTTGATTAAAAATAATTTTTTCCAACTTTAAGCAAAATCAACATAAAAGTTCTTTGAATAAGCAATAACAAACACACCCTAAATGTGTATTTGCAAATGCTTCTCAGAAGTATTTATATGATTTTTAGACCAGAAAAGCAGATTTTAGATGTTTGATTTACTTGTTTATGTTATTGCTTCGCTAAAATAAGCTGGTAAAAGCAGAAACAGAAGGGCACGTCATGAGATACTTATGTCTGCTTTAAATTGAATGATCGCAATTTCGTAATTAATTGCAGTTCATTAAGCTGTTTTTTTATTTAATAGCAAATACTCAATGATTTTTCAACTTTAAGCAAAACAATATAAAAATATTTTGAATAAGTAATTGCAAGCGCACTCAAGGGCGGAGCCATGTAGCGGCTGACCTGGGGCTGTACCCTGGGTCAGATTTTTGTTTTTCCACCTGTATACCATGTTCATCCCATATCAAATTCCTTAGCATCCCCCAAGTTCTGACTGGCAATTCCCTCTTCCCTTCCCAAGTCCCAACCCTTAAAAATTTCCATCGCGTACGACAAAACCACCCTCAACGACTTGGTTGACCTCGCGCGAGAAGGAGAAATTTGCAGATTACTCAGAGTTTGGGTCACAATCTACAATTATGTGGTCTTTAATGATTGAATTTCTGTTTTGTGGGTTTTTAAGTGAGGTATTGGGTGAAAAGACACATGAGTTTTGCTTATATTGGAGTTCGATTAAAGATTCAAATTTATTAGATATGATGGACTAATTTTTTTCCTTGAAAATCTGAATCCGGAAGGTTTAAAAAGTTGTTCTATAGTACATAGATTTGGTTAAAAGATCTTTTCTTTTTAGTTTAATATGTGTTGGATGAACAATTTGCATCGGTTGAAATTTTTTGAGTTTCTTAGTTAGATGTATTTATGGGTTTGTGTTGCTTTTGTTCAAGCTTCCGGCACCCCAATTGTTATTATCCCTTTTGTGGTTAGGTTCACGTTTCGAAAATACTTAAGCTTTACTAATTTTGTAAACTGAATGCTTAGACATCTAAATTTGAGTTTTACATGAACCGATTATTAACTCATTTGGCTATCCTAAAAGATATATGATTTCTAACATTCTTGAAGAGAGTAACGCATAGTTATGTTTTTGACCAGTTGAGTGGGAGACACTCTTCTTGCCGCCTTTGCTAGATCTGCCTCACTTGTTACGATCCATGTGTTTTGGTTGCCCTTAAACTCAGCCCAGGACAGATTCGAATCCTAGATCTGCCCTTGCCCTAGCTTTGAAACAATCACACTTTATTCAAGAAATTTGTAGAAAGTGAACTACTTTGAGGGCTTTTTAGTCAATTAATCAAAAAATGAGGTACACCGTACATGACTTTGGCTAACGTAGACAGCTATTTAATAATAATCATTTGATGCATGCACGATCAAAATAGGATATCTTTGAAATTTTATGTGAATGTATATAATCAGTAACTAATATTGCAAAAGGGCTTAAACGAAATCTGGTTGGGTGAGTCAACGAGAAACAACAACTAGACAAAAAATGTAAATCTGAGAAATCTGAGATTGTATAAAGTTATATTTTCTTTAGATTATACGATGATTGTTGATATTATATTGTTAAAGATATTATTCTTATTTTATATGAAATTGTTTCTCACAAAGCTGATGTCAAGCATATGTTGGTTTTGCCTCCGCGTCAGATCCAAATACAGCGTAAGTATGAAACATAAACGATAACAGATCCAAATCGGAGGATGATCGATTGCCCATGATTCATATGTAACATGCAAATATCGAATATTAAATGCACGATACGAATTACCAATGTACATCGCAATCAATCTGACAGTGGTGATCATCGAGTTCAATCAGTCTGACCAGATCTACAAGCTAACACCAGTGCTAGTTTAGTATCAACCTATTTTTGAGAGTATATTGATTGTAATGACTAACCATAGAGAAGAAGCGATATATTTATAGTTGAGATTGAGTCACTAATTTAGTTAGGGTTCTTAGAGCCCAACAGGCTAACCATTGGTTCATTTGTTTGTATGGCATCTTATGCCAATAATATCTATAAGTAACATCAATGTTAGTTTGGTATCAACAGTTTATTGATTGAATGACTAACCTAGAGAAGAAGTCGTATATTTATAGTTGAGATTGAGTCACTAGGGTTTTTTGAGCCCAACATGCTAACAAATGGTCTATTGGCTTGTATGACATCTTATGCCAACAATATCTACAAGTAACACCAATGCTAGTTTGGTATCAACCCCATCTTTGAGAGTGCATTGATTGTAATGACTAACCCTAGAGAAGAAGCGATATATTTATAGTTGAGATTGAGTCACTAATTTGGGCCAGGGTTCTTAGAGCCCAACAGACCAACACCATTGACTCATAAGCTTGTAGGACATCTTATGCCAGCAGCATATACAATGCATCGGGTCTGGATCTCACATATGCATCAATACAATAAAAAGAACTAAATCAGACATGTCGACTAATGTTAATCAAACCATTGTAAACTCATTTTCATTATGCTGATATATATGTAAGCCCAAATCGAGCTATACAAGAATTTATGCGAGATTAAAGTGGGAGTCTATGCTAGGTATTCTTGAGGAGTCTAGGCATATATTATGTATTATTAATATATATGTTGTAATGTAAGTCCAATTTATTGGAAAATTATATCAAAATTTTCATAAAATCTAGCTCATAATTGTAAGTAATGACGGTAAACATCTGCGGACAGCACTATCATAATTCAGTATAAGATACAGATTAATAATATCCAACCCATGCAGATTCCATATGTAGTTTTTTTGTGGAATTTATGTCGGTCTCTGATTATGCAATTGATATATTGCATCATATTTTAGACTATGCATAAGATAATCTTGAAGGTTAGTATGCCTCCGATAAGACTCAAACAATACATATAATATTTCCCCAATTTATTGCAGTAGATCTGGTAAAGATTTTATGTAATCTCCCTTCAAAAGCAGTCAATTTTCGCCATCAAAAGAAAATCTTTTCCATAATAACAATATGTTCAGGCAATGATCACAATATCTCCAGGAATGTGAAGAAAATTGAAATTATAATTTGATTCTTTGGAGTTTTCTCTATGGTTTGTTTTTCTTCATCAGGTATATAATTCTTAAATATGAAGTTTATACTCCATATATACTCTATTGTCTCTCATTAATCTGTTACCCCAATCTTTATACTAAATCGTCAGTAAATCTTGGCATATCTTAATAAAAATTAAGTTTTAACATAAACTATAACTATAATTTTATATATAGCAATTTTTTTGTGTAAAAATTTTTTTTATTCAAAGTTATGGTTTGATTTTTTTATTTATTTTTGTTATGCTTTATTCTCTTTTAAATATAATGGTATTATGAAAGTGTTAGTTGGGAAAATAAATTTATTATGTTTGTGGAGACCAGAACAAGTTAGTATAAGGGTACCAAGCTTTATATATATAATATATATATATATATATATATATATATATATATATATATATATATATATATTTGTCTCAACTAAATTACATGATGTTAATAATACATGGGATTCCAACTCAAAACCAATTGACAATGAGTGAGTAGCTCATGTAGCTTATAAAAAGCAAATTAACTTGTAAATTCTCAGCATGCTCCCTCACATGTGACACTATATAAGTCAAGCACGTGGATTGATAACGTGGGTGACGGTGATCATGCGGGAGGATAGTCAATCACATGAAAATTCTGCTCTGATACATATTAAAAATACATGTTGAAACTCAAAACCAACTGAATATGAGTTGAGTAATTCATGCATCTTATAAAAAGCTAACAATGCTTATACATTTTCAATGTGAGACAACTCTCAACGCATACAGATCCTGACTATTTTTTAATTTAATAAAATTATTTACTTGAATCTTAGTTGCCAATTCATAATTTACATATATTCTTGAAATATAAAGTGGACAATTTGATTCAAGGGAAAATTATAAAGAAATCCATAAACCTAAGTTTAACTTTCTATTTACTCTATACTTCTATAAATATTCCTACATATTTCTAAGTTTATTTTATAATCACTCCCTGGATCCGAACGAATGTTCGATATGTTACTCAATACAGGTGGTACTTCCAAAATTTGGAAGAACTAAACTAGGAACATCGGGTCGAAGCTCAACGTTCAATCAGAAATGGAAAATTCTACGAAGAGCCAGTGCTAGCCAAGCTAGCATAAACCAGTATCAACAACTAGATAAGATAGCGAGAAATCTTTACATGATGAATCTCAAACTACAGTTAGAGTTAGCCGAAGCTCAGGAGGAATACCATCCTGAACACGACTACATATAGAGACATTCAAAAGACAATGCAGCGTTATGGATACTTACAATATCATATCCCTGCACAGATCCATCAAATCCAAACTCAGATGACGATCGTGCATAGACATCAGGTGGAAATATACAACAACCTTCGAGATGTTCAAACGCGAGTCAAGGAGTTGGAATCACGACCAAGTCCTCCAGGAAGACGAAAAAGAGGGTGGTTACTACCATCATATGTAACATAACCCCTTTTATATCAAAAAGAAAAAGCCGAGGGGTCCAACAACCGATGACAGGCACTGAAAAGATGATCGTCGTCATCTGAGGAGAGCCAATACTTTTCAGAAAGTAATGGAAAGAATTAATCTAGAGGATCTACATGATCTTGCAGAGTCATTTGCGGGCCTTTATCTTGTAAACCTAAAGGTGAATCAGGCAGATCGGTCGAGAGAACTGGAATGCAGAAATACTCAAAATCCTCCACCACAGGGATCACTGAGACTGAAAGTTTCGGTCACATAATCCACCAACAGAAGATCAAAACCTGCCCCACGGTGGAGACATCACCACCGGAGGTTTAGATCCTCCAGTTGGAACAAGGAGACGTTCTCGTAGACCAGATATACATCAAACACCATACGGGAAATCTCAGCTAGATCCGATCCATCCATATGGTCTTATGCTCAATATGGATATCTTGGATTTTAAAAATAGAAAGGTCTTGATCAATGAGTGGGCTCTGCTATGAGAGTCGCAGGGGGGACGCTTGACAACAAAGAAGGGTTTGTATTACTTCTTAATATGAGCTTGGAAGGATCAGCTAAAATTGTTTGGGAACTCACTTCCCAAAGCATCAAAGAGGAAGTTTTAGCCCGAGAGTCAATATAGATAATTGTTGACAGGATGGCAAAAATATTCAAAGTCCTTTTCACAGTAGTTGGATACTTCGAAGGAATGGAGCAAGAAAAGGCTAAAAAGTACAAACAAGTTATTTACAGCCTTGAACTACATGACATCTGTCATGTAAATGCGTACATCAAACTCTTCACAGAGTATAGATGGAAGGCAAATATTGACGACAAAGATGCATCTGAGCTATTCTTTGCTGAAATTTCAAGCCCGTGGAAAAAAATGCTTATCCAGGAGTATATACCAAACGAAACAGAGATGGTGGCCAGAAGAATGTCATTTCTCAAAGTTAAACTTGCATAGTGGTCAAGCAGCACTCCAAAAGAATTACAAGAGATTAAGAGGATTAAACAAAAAGTTCCTCTCTGATGTGTCCAAAATGACCTCCCTACTGTCGTTGGAAGCTACCACCAAAGGTGTAAGATGTAGAAACACAGAAATCATCCATATGCCCGAGGAAGTAGTTCGAGAAGAGCTAGGTCTTCATGTAGACCTAGAAAGTTCTGGTCAAGCTGAAAGCCCAAAGTTATAGATCAAGGCAAAAATCATGACCAACCAGGAGTAGAACCATGTCGACATGTTCTAATCAAGCAAGTACTAGCAGAGCACCAACAAAGAGAACTTTCAGACTAACTCATACTATAGCGAATGAAAGTTTTAAAGATTCTAACTATTGGACGTGCAGAGAAAGGGGACATATCTCTATAGATTGTCCAGAGAACCAAAAACGATGACTGAAAATAGTTCAAGCATACCAAGGAGTTTAAAGATGCTGTTTATTTCCAAGATTTGGTGCAGGTGTATCAATTTGAGGACATTCCCTCAGATGAAAGCATCTATTAAGAAGAGGTCTATTCTGAACATGGAAGAAAATCATGTTCAGAATCATAGTGAAGAAGAATTCTTTCAACACATGATCACAGAAGATAACAACAAGATTCTTCTCTCACACAACAATTTCTCATAAAACCCTCATGAGAGTCATGAAAGAGGAACGAAGGCTTCAGATATATGATGGATTTACAATTGGAGCAATGGAAAGATCCATGAATATGATTGATCTTTGAAGCATGAAGCATCAGATTATCCATAAGGTAACAACAGGAGAATTTGTGATCCCAGTGGAATTTATGGGAAATCAAATTGAGATGCATTTAATCCCCTCATGGATTCATATCGGGGCCATTAGAGTTATCATCAAAGCAACTTTTAAGGAAGGAACTAGTTCGCCACTCAACACACAATCTTTGACAAAAGGATCCCGGACCTCAAAGATTCTTGTGCTGGGAGTTGTTGCAGGAAATCTGTATGCAGGAAATATGGTTTTCAACATCTATCTAAGAATTGCATACAATTTGGGAGATCGAGATTTCAACAATGTTCTTACTCTTCATCAAGATTCTAAAAGAAATGATTAGATGAAAGAAAGGAACAGGCTTTACTCGATCACCTACAGGGTGTTGCACGCACTTTTGAATACTCATCATTCAGAAGTATTCTTGATAAAGGAATTCATCGAAGTCCCCAGAATCTTCAAAGATTTCGCAAAAGCAGTACTGCCGGATATTATTGATACTCCGACAATTGGAGAAATCGACACGAGGATACAAGACCAACTGGTCTTAAATAAAAGCAGAAGCCTTATGATCGAGCCCAGAAGGATGTCTTTCCAACATGATATGTTACAACAACTATCCCGGTGAAAAATGAAAGGCAGTCTCTAGCAGGATTCAGAAAATCCCAGATATCTTCAAAACAAAGGGAATTCTGAAGTGTCCAGAAGGATGATGAGAAGTTGAAATAATCTTTGACATTACTAAAAAGAATAACATCTTTCCTTGTGATATCTTATATTATTTACAACAACCTACAGTTTGCAGATATCAAGAAAACCTTAAAATTGGTGAAATTCATCTCACAAATGCCGGGATAGCAGGAAAAATCGCAGAACAAATTATTCTTGAGATTGAGTTTCTCGAGGAACAAAACCCTTAGGAAAGATTACAGGATGAGATGGAATTCACGGTGGATGGCAAAAGATACAGAATCCGATGACCACCAATCCATTCTCAATATACATCTCAGTCGGGATGTTATACGAGAAATATCGAGCAGAATATTTTGCAGCTTATATCGATTCAGGAGATAAAATATGCATTGACAGACGAGAGATCTTCCCCAAAGAAGCTGGTGAGAAACTGCAGACTATTATACGAAGGAACTTTTCTCAAAGGATTTTTATTCTTAATGAAGGAATCCGGACAACGGAAATAATAATTGGATGAGCAGGCGGTACCCCTTGGTACAAAGTCAAGACTCTGTCTATATATTTCCATGATACATGAGTTGATATGTTACTAGGAAATAATTTCATACAAACATTCAAGTGGTTTACACAGGAAAATGAGAGACATAGGTTTATTTCACAACCCTTTGTGATCATAAGATCATTGTCCAGAGACTAAGAACGACATTTCACAGGAAATTTCACATTAGTTTTTGCAGCAAAACGTAGTGATGAAGGAAAGCTTCGACAACCAAAGATGAAGGATCAACGGAAATTCGGTTATGCGATTCTTCAATTCAGACAACAAGGTTCCACTCAAAAGGATACTTAGACTTTTGATGGGGAGAACGCCATGTCCTTTAGAGAACAGGGTGAAGAAGAAGTTGACCTAGAAATCTTGTTGCTACTGAAGAAGGCATTACAAGACGAGGTTTCACAACCTGATGCTACCATCGAAGAGAAAATTACTCTAGAGGATACAAAAAAGAATATTCGGAGGAACTACAATGAAGATCAGCTGGCTTGGTGGGATATGAATGAGCTCAGAGCCTTTTTAAAAGTGAAAGCCGGAAAAGAAAATGAGTTCGTAAGGTACAGACCGATCCCTATGAAGCATGGAAGATCGAAAGGACATGCAGATAATACTTAAGGAGCACCTTGACTTTAAGTTTATCTCAGCAGGTATTAATCCATACAGCATCCCAGGATTTCTTGTTCGAAACCATGGGGAAATTAAAAGATGAAAACCAAGACTGGTGATCAACTACAAATGGATCAACAAAATCTTGGAATTCGACGGATACTATATCCCGAGTAGACAACATTTGGTAAATTGTATCAAAAATGCCAAAGTTTCTTCTAAGTTCGACTACAAGTTTGGATTCTAACAGATAAGGATTGGTGAAGCTAGCAAAAGATTCACAGCATTCTCTACACCACAATGATGTTATATCTGTAATGTCATGCCAATGAGATTGACAAATGCTCCCCAGATATATCAGAGAAAGATGGATAATGTCTTCAAAGATTATTTCAGTTTCATGTTCATATAATCGGTGACATCCTCACAGCATCAAAAAACATAAAGGAACATCTTAAACACTTGGAAATATTTTCCTATGTTTGCTACAAGAAAGGATTAATGCTGTCCGAAAATAAAACAGTAATTGTTACAAGACAAATCAAGTTTCTTGGGATTGAAATCGATGAATTTGGAATCATCCTTCAGAAACACATTTGTTGAGAAGGTGCAATGATATCCAGATGGTCTCAAGGATTTGAAGCAGCTTCAGAGTTTTCTTGGAGTTGTTAATTTTGTTGGAATGTTCATCAACAATCTAGCAATGCACAAAAAGGTGTTCATTCCACTGCTCGAAAAAGATGTTAAAATTTGAATGGAACGAAGATCACCGACAAGCTATTAAACAGCTTAAGGAGGTTTGCAGGAAACTACTAAAGCTCGCAATTCCAAACGACAAGCATGATCTGGTATTATGCACAGATGCCAGTGATCATTGGTTGGCAACCGTTCTCATGAAGACCACACCATATGGAGAATGCCATGCAGATACTGTAGCGGTCTATTCCAAGACAACGAAGTTATATAAGGGCATGTCAACGAGAAGGAGTTCTTTGCAGTTCGAAAAGTTTTTAAAAAATGGCCATTAGTTTTACTGGCAAAGAAATTTATCCTTAATATTGATAATGCGAGTATTAAGCCTTTTCTGAAAAATAAAATTGAATCTAAACCAGAAAATGCTATAATTTTAAGATGGCAATCAGAATGCCAGTATTGTTATTATGAGATTCTCATTGTGAAATCTGATAAAAAATTTCTTGCAGCTTTCTTAACAAGAGATGGATGCGAGTGAAGCCAATTCCATCATAACGAGATCAAGGCACCTCAGAGAATATCTGGAGGTGGTGGACAAGCAAATCAACGGTCTTGTTATTAATGCGCAGATCGCAGGTCAAGTACAGGAAACTGGATCTCACGAAGGTCCAACAAGCTTTGAAGGCCACCAAACAGGCTTACACATGTCTATGTGACAGTCTTTAAATTCCCCTCCGACGGGATGCTTCGATGTCAAAGCTAAAGTCGTGTTTACGAGAACAGGGCTCATCAACCGGGTTTGGGGATTCAAGTACCACCAACACAAGTCTTAGTATCAATCCTTTCGATGAGGATACAGAAGGAAAAATGGACTCCCATGTATCTAGGATGCCTGAAGAATCAAGCCAACCCAACACCTCTAGGGTTAAAGAGGGGGAGATTAACCTTAGGCCATTGGCAGGCAAGTCTAAGGTTAATACCGACGAGTTTAAAATTTCCCCTTTACAGGAATACCAGAAGACATGGGAGAAACTCTACACAAGCGTGGGGGTAATTCCCGAAAAATAGCTGTCGACTGGTCGATGAAATACCCAAGAATGTGGATGCATCCTGGTACCAAACCAGAGAGTGTCCGCGAGTGGTTTGGCTTTGTCCGCAAAATTACCAGAATGGATCTACGATGGAGTGCATGACTCATGGCAAAATAACCATACACTCGGAATATGAGATGTTCTGGAGTTAAAATTCTTAACCGCGGCTCCAGAAATCACAGGAAGAGGCCTTCATCCCAACTTCCATTTTATAAAGCTGCAATGGCCTAACTGGAAGGCGATGGATCAGATTAAGTAACTGCCCGAAGGAACAACATTAGTTTCCCCGCTCACAGAAGACGATATTACCACCAGAAGAGCTCGGGGATTATGGGTCGTCTTACTGAGATGGACAAGTCAAGTATCCATTCAAAATATTCCCAACTTCCATTTTATAAAGCTGCAATGGCCTAACTGGAAGGCGATGGATCATATTAAGTAACTGCCCGAAGGAACAACATTAGTTTCCCCGCTCACAGAAGACGATATTACCACCAGAAGAGCTCGGGGATTATGGGTCGTCTTACTGAGATGGACAAGTCAAATATCCATTCAAAATATTCCAAAAAACAGCGAACAGGTCCTTTATGGAAAATTCCATGACAAGCCACACCATAAAATTTGCTGAAGAAATCTTTGAAAAGAACGGCAGGTATTGTGGGACAACAAGATTCCGGTGACCAAATAGACATGCCAGAAGTTCTGCAAAAATGACTTACTTTGGAAGATGACATGACCATATCTGCCTGAGCTATCCAGAGCAAAAGGAGCCACTGTTCGGGAAAGGATTCCCTACCAAAGGGACCAAAAAAAGAGGATAAGATGGGACCGTGAAAACATGGAAGATTCTCACGTGGACTGCAAAATCCAAATTTATAGGGACTACAGGGAAACAGTAGTCATGTGACCCCACTACCATTATCAAAAGAAGCCAAAATGGTAGGGCCACTACTTCTGTCGAAAGTAGAAAGAACCATGATCTATCAAACAAGAAGGAAGACGTCTGCAATGACGTGTGATTATAGGCAAGAATGAAGTTCATGTTTCAAATCCATCTCCAGACTTCTATAAAATCACAGGCTAGAGGAAGCAGAAGGCATCGACCATTCCCCTATGTTTTCTTACAATTAAATCTTCTATTCTCCGAGCTGTAGAAATTATCAACTATCCAAGCTTGGTAAATTTTATATTATTGTAATATTTATGTTTTGTAATTCAGTTTGTCTTATGTATTTCAAGTCAAGCCTCATTATATGAGAGACTAAACAAGTTCGTCTTCTCCCAAAAGGAGACATATTAATGTAATAAATGTTATAAATATTTCTAGAATAAAATCAAGACTGTTGTCTATCTATCTCCCAGATTTCTTTAAATTTGTAATATATATGTTATACTCTACTCTCTAAGGTAGGAATCAAATTAATGTTGTGCTGCCTACTATTGAAGGAACCATTGCAGTAACCATCGATTGCGATCTTGTGGTTGATGGTGAGGAGCCATCGTAAAATCTAGAGGCATACCCGACAATATTCCGATCAAAAGGTATGGATCTGGTTATCAAGTGTTTATTGTAATACAGAAGCATGATATACCTGATATGATTTTAAGAAAAATCTTAGTAAGGGTATAATGGTCTTAAAAAAGAAGGAAATGTGTAAAAGACAGCCGATGAGAAATCTCTTTAAAATTCTTACTAGGGACTAAACACAAAGTTGAAAGTATGAATAAGGATTTTAGTACAGGTTGCCCTTGATTAAATTAAAAAGTAGTTGGGATATGTATGTAATTTAGTTGACGCAAATGGTAATATATGTATACTATATAAAGATTATGAAGGGCTTTTTAATATATTGTTTCAGTTTTTCCTTGAATTTTATTTGGCAATTCATAATTTACATACAAATCCCAACTTTTTATAAAAAAACATTTAATCAATTTTTTTCCTCGAATAACTCTAACTTGGAAACAACCTTTCATATTCTTTAAGGATAATGTTTACCTCTTCAACTCCTTCCATTTCAAATGTCATTTTGAATATATCAAATTTCATATAAATTTTTTTTTTTAAATTAATTCCTCTAGTAACATTTTGAAATTTGAATATATCAAAATTCATATAATTTGTTTTTTTCTCTAAAAATATTAGTTCATCTAAACATATAAAATAAATTAGGTATACATCACTTCAAAGACGTATCGACTTTGACTACAAAAATAAATTGGGCAAAGTTCAGGCCGGTACCTTTTACTAAATCTTTATTCATCCTAATCCAGGAAAAAAACTTGCAATCATTTAAGTACACCTTAGGTTAAAATGACAAAAGTGTCCTTAATAAGAAAAGCTGTCAATTTCAGAAAATTTCAATCTCTTCCTTTCAGCACTACGTTCCAGCTCTTCCCTTCACCACTGCGATTCAAATCGCTTCGTAAATCTCTCTTGCCAGTTAAGATTTCTTACAGTTGATTTTTCTCTTCATCTCTTCGATTTTCCGTTCCATCACTTTTTTCCAGATTTTTTTTTCAATTCTGGTATGTGTGTGTATGTGTGTTTGTGTATGTATATGTGTATATATATACTGTTTGTTGCCTTTTGAGGGTATGCATTGATGTCTATGCTTCTTTGCTCATTTTCAGAATTTACAGTCTGAAACTTGCAACGAAGAAGATGACCCAGCGAAAAATTAATTGGTGCACGAAAATTATAAAAAATAACTGGTGCACGAAATTTTTTAAAAAGTAACTGGTGCACGAAAAGATTGAAAATCAGTAACTGATGCACGAAAAATCAGTAACTGATGCACGAAAATTAAAACAGCTACTGATGCACGAAAATTTACACAAAGTTAGTGCACCAGTGTTGTATTTTCGTGCATCAGTGTTATATTTTAGTGCATCCAAGGTTATTTTTCGTGCACCAGTGTTGTATTTTCGTGCATCAGTGTTATATTTTAGTGCACCAAGGTTATTTTTCGTGCACCAGTGTTGTATTTTCGTGCATCAGTGTTATATTTTCGTGCACCAAGGTTATATTTTCGTGCACCAGTGTTATATTTTCGTGCACCAAAGTTATATTTTCGTGCACCAGTTACTTTTTATAATTTTCGTGCATCAGTTACTTTTTATCATTTTCGTGCACCGGTTATTGTTTTATAATTTTCGTGCACCGGTTACTTTTTTATCATTTTCGTGCACCAGTTATTTTTTATGATTTTCGTGCACCAAGGTTATATTTTCGTGCACCAGTTACATTTTATGATATTCGTGCACCAATTACTTTTTTATGATTTTCGTGCACCAATGTTATATTTTCGTGCACCAGTTATTTGTTATAATTTTCGTGCACCAGTTATTTTTTCTCTGGGTCATCTTATTCGTTGCAACATCTTGCTGTCAAACTATAAATTTTGAAAATGAGCAAACAAGCACGGACACCAATGCATACCTTACTTCTTCATCCATATGCATCAGTAAAAAAAAAAAACATACCAACAGACTTTCGATATCTATAATTTAGCATCGGTGTTCAAATTTATAATTCACATACACACACAGTATACACACACACACACACGATGAAATGCGCATAGCAGATCCGAAAATTATATTGCAGACTAGTCCGAGATCTTCTTCGATTCAAAAAGATTCCAAATGCTACGAAAATTTAGATGATTCGATTCAAACATATTTCATGTACAGAACATTTTAGCAAATACTTTTTAGGGATGAAGCGACTAGATGAGGTGACGAGATGATGAAGAAAATAATGATCTGAGAATCGCCGGAAATTTCAGCAGAAAATTTAAGGTGTGGGGCGACGGGATGAGGAAGAAAATTAAGATCTGAAATTATGTTTAGGATGTTTTCAACTGAAGGGTATTTTGGTAACTAAAAAATACATTTTTCAAACCAATAGTTAAAAAATTGGACTTATGTGAATATAATTTTCTCCTAAGTGTATTTTTTGGTAAGAAGTTTTTTTTTTCAGATTGATTTATAATAAGTTTCTGTAAACAGCACCTATTTGCAATTTCCCCAAATAAATTTGAAAGGCATACAACAGTTTAATAATCTTTCCCCAAAACACCCCATGGCAATTTAGTAATTATATACAGTATAATCTCGATAAACGCATATCATTGGGATCGAAAAAAATATCTATTTAGCAAAATTATTTATTTATCGATAAATGAATAAATTGTTCATTTATCAGTAATCATTATTTATTATTTTATAGATAATTTTTGTAGTGCCATTCCATACGATGCTCGGGAAAATGTTAGTAATTGAGTTATGACTAGAAGGCGCCAATATGGTAATTTTGATAAAATATATATAGTATTAAAATTAGTGTTGTTCGGGTGAATTCAAAGTTATACACAAAGATATGAAGTCTAAATGGATTAATGAAGATATTCTTGATATAAGAAGCTCTAAGCGAAAACTGACGAATACGTGCACAACTTAATTCTTTTGTTGTTGTAGCCTACCCCAATCCATCGATATTAAAAATTAGTTGTTCTTTTTTGGGATGTTCGGGTGCATTTTGGTTTGATTATTGAATATAAAAAAAATTGAACCAAAAGAAAGTTATCGTTTCGGTTAATAATTATCGATTATAAAAAAAAAGAGATAAATCTTCAAAATATCTCACTTGTATATTTGGATAAATAATATATGACAAAAATATCATTTGATTTCTGTTTTATCAATCTAAAGCTTAAAAACCGAACCGGATTTTTGATTCGATCAATTTTAAAAATCGATTCAAATCATTATTGACCAAAAATCAAGTAAAGAAGGGTTTGGCTCGATTTCAATTCCGATTCCGATTTCGATTTGGTTTGGTTTCGATTTTGATATACTCGATTCTGATTTAAACACCCCTAATAAAAATTGGCACTAAGGGTGGAATATGAATACGACAACACTTAACAGCTGAGAATTAGGTCCTTTGGTTTGGTGTGGACGTTTGAACAAATACAAATCAAGCCATTAATGAGTTCATTAAACTTTGGAAGTTACATAGTTTTGCTAAGTAATATTGAAAATCCTTTCAGATTTGGCGTTTGCTAAGCTATGATCTTGACCGTCCGATTCTACATCAACGAATTCTCCTCCAAGAAGAACACGTGCCGCCCCTCTTTTAACTTTGTTCTATTTTTCTCTCTCTCATTTTGCCTCCATGCATGGAATTCTCTTCCTACTATGACTCCCACAAAACAAGAAATAGGTATATATAGAGAGAGTTTGTATGTATATGCGGGAGAGAAAAAATAGGGAAGAAAGAGTCCTTGTTTTCTGTTTTAGTGCGTTATCTTGATAGGTTGTGGCTAGTTCAAGGCCATCATTAGCGACCCATCTGTTCAAAAGTTCGATTTTTTCCAATTTAAAATCTTGGAAATCTTGGAACATTAATTCGCGAGACTTTCTTTTTTTTTTCCTCCTCTGTTGTTTGGGAGATTACGCAGATGAGGTATTCAAGATTGTATTCTTTGCGTGTTGGGACTTGATTTCACTTCCTTAAAAACTGTCACATCTGCGAAGTTTGATGATTCTTCAGTATACTCCCTGTGAACTGTGCCCCACTTCGAAGTTCAGATTTTAGCCTCTCCGACTTCGTTTTGTGTTTTTGTGTTGTTTTCCGGTCTTGGGTGTGTGCTTTTTTGGTCCCTCTGTTTGTTGAAGTGTTAGGACCGTGGTAGATCAAGAAATGCAGGTTCGTTACTTGGTTTAGTACTATAGTTGAAGTATTTGTTTTCCGATTTGATTTTGGTGTTGGGGCTTTTCTTGGTTTTGTATGTGAATCAAGTTAAATGATGGAGGAGGATCAGGATTTGAGGTTTGTTTGTAAGCTGTGCAACAAGAGGTACCGATCTGGGAAGTCACTAGGCGGTCATATGAGGTCTCATGTAATAGCAAATTCGTCTCATTTTGATGAAAAATTTGAGGCCCGCATTGAGGGGCAGCAGAATATCATGTCAGAATCAAAGGTTGCTGAATTTGGAAATGGGCAGTCTAGTTACGGGTTAAGGGAAAATCGTAGGAAAACTTGGAGGGCTGTGGATTCGACTCTCACTTTGGCACAAGAGAGAGTTTGCAAGCAATGTGGTAAAGGGTTTCAATCAATGAAAGCATTGTGTGGTCATATGGCTTGTCACTCTGAGAAGGATAGAGGTTTGAAGGATGATCATTCTTGGACTAGTGAGAATCAGAAGATAGTGTTGGACAGTTATTCGGATACCGAAGAAGGTGATGACTTTAGGCTAAGAACTAGATCATCAAAGAGTAAGAAGTGCAAGAAGACTGATGTTAAGTCTCCTTCATTTTCATTAGCCAATAATGGTTCTTCATCTTTTTCTGAGATTGATGGAAAAGATCAGGAGGAAGTTGCTATTTGTTTGATGTTGTTGTCGAAGGACTCTGTGGATAAGGGTGGTGTCAATTCGGTTGTCGAATCTTCTGATAACAATTCTGTTGTTCTTGAAACTAAGTCTTCTTCAATTGACATGAGATTTGGTAAAAAGGAGCGCATAAATGGTGTTTGCATTGGTGAGGAGACTCCCCAAGTCAAGAACATTGGGGATAGGAAGTTAAAGGATACTTCATTGAACGTTGAATTTGCTAAAACGGAGAATTCTGATTCTGGGTATTTCTTGGATGAATGTGCTAAGGCTGAGTCCGATGCATCAGTTGGAAGAGGGGTTGAGGAGTATGGTATCAAGTTTAGGAGGAGCTTGAATAGAATCAAGAATTATGGAACAACAGAGCTAAGAAATGGATTGAGCAAGGAAAATGAGAATGGTAATTCTGGTATTGCATCAAAATTTGCTAGGAATGAATCAAGGAAGATGAATAGGAATGAAACGACGAGGTCGATGAAAAACGGCCCTATAGATGGTGAAGAATGGAGTAATTCTCCGAAGAGAAGTAAATATGTATGTTTCAACTGCAAAAAGACCTTCAAGTCATATCAGGCTCTTGGTGGGCACAGACCGTGCGGTAATAGGAGCAACACCTACCTCGAATCAAGATATGAAAGTGGTGAAAATATTCTTGATGATTTTACCGATATGCAAATAACTAGTAACAAAAAACCAAGTGCTGAAACTTCATCTCAGCAAAAGATTAAGCCTAAGAAGAACAAAGGGCATGTTTGCCCTTTCTGTGACAGGGTTTTTAAGAATGGTCAGGCCTTAGGTGGCCACAAGAGGTCACATTTTATTGTTTCCAACCATGAAACTCAAAATCAGAGCCGGAAAAAGAAGACCGAGCTTCATAATTTGGTCGATCTGAATCTTCCTGCTCCCGAGGAAGATGAGGATGATGGACGAGGTCATTTCTTTTAAGTTGTAGTTCGAAGATAAACAAGGGAACAAGTGAAACTCAGTTGATTTTTGTGTATAAAGACGGTTTTTCTAAGATCAAGAATGGTATCCGGAACGCACTAGACTTGTTTCACTTCATGTTTAATCATTTCATGCTATTTTTTTTCATGTTTCAAGACCATGCACAAGTGTTTTAAGACCCTTGAGTTAATTTTCTTTCATTTTAAGCATTGAATTGATACCTGAAAATATTTTTTGTTAGCAGCTCAGACTACCTTATATCGAGGTATTTAATGTTATTCCGAAGTTTGTTTTCTCGCAGTTAATTCTATTTGAAGATGCTGAACAAGTCTCAATCTTTATTATAAATTCAAATTCTTGAGCTTAATCACACTTCTTTGGTTCCCTCAGCCTCATTTTGTTTGTTATTTTGGCGTGTAGTATTTAGCTATGGAACTATTGTGGTTGTCCTTTATCATCAATTTCATCGTTCTTCACAATAGAATAGTGAAACCTTAAGCAACCATTCAACTAGAGGAGACAACAAAAAGGTGAACCTCAAGTGTTTGGTAAGGAAGTTGAGTTTTGACTTTGATTTGCTTGCTTGCATTGGAATAGAAGTTACAAACATGGGAAAAAGTGAATCTTTTGTATACTATGCATTTGAGAATATGATGAACATTTCAAGAAATTATTTATTATGATGAATGGATTATGGTATGTTATATGAACCATGGACGGAACCAAGTCCAGCCGCGCACTTGTGTCATTCTTCCTAAGAGTGTTTTTGGGTCAGAATATCCTCGTTGATCCCTTTGATCTTCAAATCTTTGTATATAACTTCGAGTCATGTCTTCCTCGATCGTCTTCTTGCTCTCGTGAAAATGCAAAATCATTGCTATTTGAATATTTGAAGTCCATATCAATTTACCTTAATATTTAAGAAACTCACTAATTTGTCACCCCTCCCCCCCCCACCCCCCCACACACAATTCTTGAATCATAATCTGTCTTCTTGCTTTGAAAGTCACTGGCGTCAGGTCAGCAAGCACCTCTCTATTTGCACAAGAAGACAATGGCTTGGGAAGAAAAGATAATGATAATAACCAACTACTTGTTATGCATTATCGAAAAATAATAATTTAATCCAAATCTGGTTTTGTTGATTAATGTTTTTTGTTAGGAATATTTGGAACCACGCAATCACTTTACTCATTGGGTTCAAAAGTTCGAATATGTTAAGAATTTTACTCTTATTATTTAATCGAGTAAGTATGAATGACTAACAATCGATTTCCTAATAAATTTTCGATGTTCGTATTTAACAATTAAGTCTTTAATACCAATGGACTATGGTATGTTACAAGAACCAAAGAAAAAATCAAATCGAGTCGCGCACATAAGTCAGTTTTATCCAAAAACTTCTTTCGATCATAATATATTTATTAACTTTACTAATATATATATATATATATGATGGTGAGAAAGCACTAATTCTCGTAGTTTGGCCAATTAATTAGTTGTTGTTAAACCTATATGGCTCTAGTCTAGGAATTTGCCCTTTTGAAAAGGGTTAATTGTGGTTGGTTTTCATCACTTCGTAAGCCAAATAGCACTAAGTTTTGTACGTTCTTTCACTAAAATCTTTTAAGATTGGCATCACTTTAGTTTGACTTCTGGGCATTTTAATAATGTTATCCTCGATGGCCAACTATTGTTAATTTTTTAAAAAAATTATTATTAAATTTATAATTTTAAATAGCAAGTAAATCATATGGGATTAAGTCGCAAGTTTTTTATAACTTAAACTCTAAATCAAATTACGACTGCATATTATCAAAACATTAAATGTAGTTTCTACAAACTTCATATTTCAACAATTATACATAGGTCTTGATAGAAATAGACAAGCCTAGTTCTTTCTTCTATAGATAAAAAAAAGGATCGAATTGATAGATAAAACACTATCTTTTATTAGTTAGTCCTGATAAAACACCAAATCGATGTATTTTTTTTTTTTGAAATGAAGTCCCCTCGAAAGATGCAAATTAACGATTCTACAAATCTATCTATCCAGATATAGAATACATGATGCCTCGAGCCTTTATTGTAGCCAATGCTATTGAATCAGCTGCCACTATTTGTGTCTCTATAAAATATTGTTTTATTAGCTTCATATATTTTGGTTTTTGAATTAATTAATCGAAAAAAATATTATTTTACAAACTAACCAATTATGAAAATTGTCATTAAAATGACTCAAATCGCCATTTCAGGTGGCGACTTCATTTGAAGTCACCACCTGAGATAGTGTCTTTCGGTCTGAAAAAAATTTATTGAAGGCGTCAAATTACGCCTTCAATAACAAATTATTATTTTTTGCTCAGATGGCGTCTTCTTTAGTATATATACCTGGCCAAAACCCTCAATTTTCTACACCGAACAAATTCACACAACAATTATAGTATTCTCTCTGATTTTAGCGTTGAAATTGTCGAATCTCCATCGATCTTAATTCGTCGCCCTTCAAGTGTTTTTTCAGGTAAAACTCTTGTTATATAAATTTTATTGTCTTCAAATTTATACTATATAAATTTGTTAAATTTATTAATTACTTGTAATATTTTTAATTTTTTATGTAAATATGTCGAATCAAATTTTACTGTATTGGGTAGGTAATATATTACAAGACTCAGATGCCATTAGATATGACCGTGGTCCATCAAGAGGTATAGCAATATCTCGCACAATTAATTTTATGCAGTTGTTGAACGAAATATATAATATCACTGGCATTGACTAAACAGTTCCTTCTGAAAATATATGCAAGACACGTGTTCAGAGATTTTTCAGGGATATGATAGACAATTTTGCCAATAGATAATGATTATAATTTAGCATGACTATTGGATTCAGAACAGGGTCATAGCTGCTTAGAAATTTAGATAGAAACAAAACTACGAAACTATGGTTATGTTCCAGAAAATGTAGATTTTTTGCATCTAGTTGCAGAATGAGTCACTACCACTGGTAGAGAACCAGATGACGATCACATAGATGCTGATATTATTGCTCCTGAGCCACGAGCAGGCATTTTTGCTGAATTGAGAAATTATATCCAGTCTGAACCATATGAGATTTCGTCTGAGGATAAGGTTGATAACGATAAGGTTGACATTTATGTCATGTCTGAAACAATTGTCGACCAAGAGAAGGAGATACCAATCAGATTAGGTGACATCTCCCACTTATGTATATACGCAACATGGTGTACACTACAATCCTTATTGATACTACCCTTTCGATCAACTGCATGCAATTTATCATCTCGTAATCGTGGATCTTTTGGAATGTCTTGTATCATTCCAAATTGACGAAAGAACCCTATCAGGACGGTGCATTTCAACAATGTCATAGAAAATTAATGGGCCAGCATATGTCCTTAATTGGTGGCTCATATTTTCGATGCACTCATCGGGATATGATTGCCAATTAAACTACAAATAAAAAATTGCATTAAAATAATATACACAACACTATTTCTTTGGTCATAACAACCACAACTAATATATTGTTTACTTAAGTTTATGGTTGCTGATCAAGAATGTCCATAATGATACATACAAGATGCCTCCATGTTTCTGTAAATCTTAAATGACATGCCCGCCTATAGAATCACAATTACAAAATCTATAAATATTTTAAAACATACAAAATAACACAAAACATAATTACAATATTACATTGCACCATATGGAGCAGGGGAAATAATATTCTCCTCGTCGAGAATGATTGGCCCAAAGTCGAATCTTTGCCCACCTATTTGAGGAGTTAAACCCGGTATTCGTGACCATGCCCAAATCTAAAAATTGTCATGAATAATATTAGTTAAGTATGACGAGAAAAATATTTCAACTTTTGAAAAGCACAAACGTAAAGTTTACCTGTACGAGTTGTAATGCACAACTCACGGTACAAATATGCTAACATGGTAGTATCCCAACTATACTTGCCAACAGAATCAATGTCCTCTAACTTCTGTAAATAAAATAATGCTAGAGAAATCAGGGCACAAAATTCCACCTAACATAAATAATATGCAAGGCTGTGTATATTTGACTACATTTTCTGCAGTATTGTGCTCATTATGAGCATTATTCACCAAATGATGTTTTATTACAGATAGGTACAACTTTGCACTTTTAAAGTGTACAATATCTGGTGTAAATCCTAAAAGCATATGACAATATTCTTATCACTCAGGTATACTCCTATCGTAATCAACACCAAATAATATGATGACATCTATTGACAATGCCCATATCAATGTGATGTCTTGCATAGTGATGGTTGCCTCTCCGGATCTGAAGTGGAACATATGTATTTCACAGCGTCATCTCTCAACTTCAGCTCAAGGGCAATTTTACCACACCTATAAACACCATAAAAATCAATTTTGTCCAACACACTCACAACACGCATATCAAGTGGACAAAGATCCCAAAAATATTTATCAGAGCTTCTACCTCGAAGTGTGTTTATTTATATCACCTACCCAAACATCCTCATACCGATGAGATGACTGTCAATCAAGGCTTGGTGCTCTCTCTAGGTCCATCCTGAAGTATTACACCACAAATATCAACATAACAAAAATATAAGCATGTCTATCATCGCCACCAGTCACCGGCCACCCACCGCCCGCCGCCAGCCCCCACATGCCGACACCCCCAACGACCACCATACATCGGCCTTAACACACCTTGGTCGTAAATCATCCTACGGTCCATCACTCATCTCCAAACTATAACTATCTTTTCAAATAACAACTACAAAACAAACAAAAAAAAATCAAACACAAATAACAAAATATTATAAATTCTACAACTTTCAAAAATTTATACTTCGAAAAAAATATTGCCTCAACTTGAATGATGATAAACAATTAGGGCTCCACAAATTGCAAACCACAAAAATCTTGGAAATTAGGCACAAAATATTCAAAAGATTGAGAAAATGGAGAAAATTTCGTCTGAAGAGGAAGAGAAGAAAGGAAAAGAAGGAAGAAGAAAGGGGGCGGGCGCTCTGATAAATGAATTATTGAAGGCGACATCTGAGATGGCGCCTTCAATCATATTTTTTTAAAAAAATAATGAAGGCGTCATCGGAGATGGCGACTTCCGATGAAGTCGTCACTTCCGATGGAGACTTGGGTTACTTTAATAAAGTAACCCAAAATCGGTTATTTTGTTAACATAATATTTTTTGATATTTAAATAAAAAGCCTTCATGTATATCCCTAATATTGGTTCACCGCCTCTTTTTATTGGGTTAGGCCATCTTTATCCTACAATTACAAACCACATTCAAAGTGGGTTTCATTAACACATAAATAACTTTTCCAATACTCCATCAACAATTTCAAATCATCTTTATCCCTGTAATTCACTTCAATTTCAATTAATGTGACACATTCAATGTTTATTCATATTACAGTAATATTTTGTATTTATATAACAAGAATATTTATTTTATTAATATAATATTTATAATTTTTAATACTTTAACAACAATATTCATACTTTAGTTGTAAATATAATATTTATAATAATAGTTGTATAATATTTATAACAATTATAAATATAATATTTAAATATAATATATATACACTTTAATAATAGTTTTTATATAATATTTATAACAATTATATATATAATATAAATATTATATATATATATATGCACATTTCGCAAGGCAACAGACATCTGCCGGAAAGGTTTAAGCCGTAGGTAAACTTGATCTCCATCCCTAAACTCTCTGCCAGTTCGTTTGTTGTCTGCATACCGCTTCATTCTTGCCTTTGCATCATTTAATTATCTTGTACTAAAAATCTCTATCCTTGAGCTCATCTTCCACCGCTTGTACACGCGTGGGTCCTAGTTTATAGGGAAGCGTAGTAACCCTTCAATCAAATCCATGCTTATGTCTTCCTAATTCCTGGTGGGAATGGGGAGTGGCTGGCGTAAGCCTGTTGGTTGGATATTTTTCACTTTGTTTCTTTGACATGTGTCACAGGCTTTGATAAAATCTCGGACAGCTCTTCTCATACCAGGCCACCAAAATTCTTTTTTTTTTATTTATTCTGGCATATGTTTTATGTACTCCAGTATGACCCCTAATGGACTGCTGTGAAAAATCTGCAGGACTTCTTGCTGGAATGACCATAAGCCCCCCAAGTGTAACTTACCCTTGTAAAAGAGTAAGCCGATACGATTTTCATACTGTTTCTTGTCCAAGGTTCCTTGATGGTAGTTGCTTGATAGCTCCTGTAACAATGGATCCTGGAGGTAAATCTTCTTTAACTCATCTATCCATTGTGTTTGCATTAGCCTGATAGTTTGAATTTGTGGATTTGGTGTTGGTCTCTGTATGATTTGAGGATATGTTGTTGTTTTGTAGTAATAATGTTGGCAGTCTGTGAGCTTCCTCTGAATCTATGGTTTCTGTTTGGTTCACACGGGATAAGGCATCTGCAACCTTGTTGGTTCTTCCACTTTTGTATTCCACCGAAAAATCATACCCAGTAGCTTAGTTATCCACGTTTGTTGTGCAGGAGTCCCCCACCCTTTGTTCCAATAGATACTTTAGAGCTTGTTGGTCAGTTTGCACCTTAAAATGTTGTCCCACCAAATAATGTCTCCATTTTCTTATAGCCACGACTAGGGGTGCTTAACGGGCCGGTTCAATCCGGACCCGGCCCAAAACCGGACCGATTACTCCGGTTTGGAACCGAAACCGGACTAACCGGTTCCGAACCAGTCCAGAACCGGTATGATACCGGACCGGATCGGTTCTACCATTCTGGATCCGGTATCTTACCTGTTCCGGGTTGAACCGAAACAGGATCCGTTTAAAAAAAAAATCTTTTAGATAAAGTTATCCTCTTTTTATTTTTTTTAAAAAAACAAAAAATCGGTTCCAGGTTGGAACCGATCCAACCCAGAACCGGTTGGACTGGAACCGGATCCAATCCGGTTCCTTAACGGATCGGACCGGTTTCGGGATTATCGGATCCGAAACCGGTCGGTTCCGGATCGGACTGATCCGTTAAACACCCCTAGCCATGACTAAGGCCAATAATTCTTTCTCGTAAGTGGACAGTGCCAGATTTCTTCCCTTTAGGCCTTGGCTTAGATAAGCTATTGGCCTTCCTTCTTGTCTTAGGAAAGCTCCCAACCCTTCCCCTGAAGCATCGCATCCTACCACAAAACTTCTAGTAAAATTAGGTAATTTTAAAACAGGGGACTTACCATGGCTTCTTTTAACTTCTCGAATGTTACTTGACCTTACCATTCCAATGAAAAGAATTTTTCCTGAGTAGAGTCGTTAGAGGTAAGGCACTGCACAAATTTTCTGTAATATCCAGTTAGTCCCAAAAAACCTCGCAAGGCTTTTATATTCTTGGGCAGGGGCCAACTTTGCTTAGCTATAATTTTGTTGGGATCAACCTTAACTCCATCTTCCGAGATTCTATGTCCCAAATAGTCTACCTCCTTACTTCCAAACACACACTTGGACATCTTAGCAAACAATTGATGAGATTTCAATGTTTCTAAGACAATCCTTAAGTGTTGTAATGTTCTTCTAATGATTTGATGTAAATTAAAATATCATCGAAGAAAACTAAGACAAACTTCCACAAATAAGGTTTAAAAACTTCATTCATCAACCCTTGGAACGTGGACGGGGCATTTGTAAGCCCAAGGGCATTACTAATGTGATGCCCGGGAATTATTGGTGTAAATCCCGGTGTGGTAATGATCCTTAATGAATTTTAATTGTGTCAATTATGAATTAATTGTGGTATTGGGACTCCCGAGGATTTTAAATCCGGTATTTGGGGTCGTTCGATCCAAGGGTTGAGATTGTATTCTCATCATGGCGATAAACCTTGGAATTGCGTTTTTGGTGGGATCTGGAGTTTGGGGTACTTTGAGTTGGGGGCTAGTATTGGAAATTGAGATTGAGAGATAATTATTGAACACATATGATTTTTTAATGAGTCGTGATGTATTTGTGAAGGACTTGAGATTTTGGAGTCTTGGTACTATATATACCAGATGGACTCGGTGTTCAATCATTTTTCTCATTCTCTCTCTCTCTCTCACACGTCTCTTTTCCCCCCAATCCCCAACCCTTCCCTCTTTTCTCCCTTGATGAAAAATCGTTGGAGGCTAGTCTAGGGAGCCGGATTTCTCGAATATAATGAGCACATAATTCACCGGGTCGCGGGTCTAAGGCAAGGTTGGATTTGGACTATGGAATTATAAGGTACGTATAACGTACGATCATAATCTTATATCTTATTGCAATTGTTAAATGGATATGTGCTATATTGTATTTGTAATAAATGGATATGTATTGGGAATTATATGGGGCCACTTTTGAGCGAGCAATGATTGGGATGTTGTCGCTGTTGAGCGAACATCGGTTATGACGCCGCTGCTGTTGAGCGTGCGTAAGATTAAAATGCTGCTATTGTGGAGCGAGCGATGAAATAGAACTATGGTACCATTAGTGAGATATATGGGATATCTGTACATTGTTTAATGATTTGATTTTATTGTTTATGGTATCGGTATATGGGGAAACAGATTAGTTAATCAATGTAATGATTAACTGGCATTTGGGAATTTGATGGTTTCGGTTATTTTGAGAACAGGAACAGCACACGGGATCCGGATGAGGATGATGCCATCCAGGGAGTATCTTTTAAAATTCATGGCATTTACATTATGTAAATTATGAACTGTTATTTATAGTGATCATTGGATCGGTGGTATTGGTATGCTCACCCCGTGTGGGGGCTGTCTCTGTTGGGGCAGGTTGAACAGGTACAGCGGTAGCTCCAGAGTTGAGATCGAGCTATGGATTGGAGGTGCTTCCAGGACCAAAGTACTGGTGACGGTATTGGGCACAGTATTTTATATATTAGATATACATACCTTCATTTGATGCTCGCATATGAGCACTACTATATGTGTATATGGGTTGTATAAAAAGGCAAGGGCCTTTCTCTTTTTATTCATGTGTTGCATGCAATTAATAAAGGAATTGCTAAATGAATTGAGATATGTTAGTGTATTACAAGATGCATACTTAAGGGTTTACTGGTATGGGGGATTTGAACATTATATGGGATAATGGAAGAAATTTTATAGCTGGTACATTATGCTATGGTTGTATGTGTTTCCCCCTGATTGCATGATTGTATGCACTAAATACATGGATTAATACACGATTCATGGGTTAAGGGAAGGGCACGGGGTGCTTACAACTAAGAACTCATAGTGCCCCTCATGGGTCCTGATGGCTGTTTTGGGGATGTCCTTTTCATGCATTCTAATTTTGTGATAACCCGAACGCAAGTCCAATTTTGAAATATTTCAGCCCCATGAAGTTCATCTATAGCTCATCAATGTTAGGAATATGATACTTATCTTTTATCATGTCTTTGTTGAGTGCACGATAGTCCACACACATTCTCCAACTTCCTTCAGCCTTTCGTACTAACAACACAGGTGATGAGTAGGGGCTTTGGCTTCCCCGTATGATCCTACTTGATAACATCTCAGCAACCAACTTCTCAATCTCAATCTTCTGGTAGTAAGGGTACCTGTATGGCCGAACATTGGCTGGCTTGGCCCCTTCTTGCAGTTCTATTTTGTGATAGTGGCTCTGGCTGGAGGTAATCCACTCGGTTCTATAAATACAGTTCCAAATTCCTGAATGGCCTGTTGCACTTGTGGTATACTCTGTTCTTCTCTTCCGTCTTCGTTCTTCCCAATTTACTGCAACCATATTCCTTTTGCTGCCCCTTTCTTTAATTTAGGAATTTGCTCCACCCTTTCTAACACATCTTTTGGTGGTTGTAACCCTTGCAATATGAATTTATTTCCCATGACATTAAACTGCATTGTTAATTCAGTGAAATCCCATAGTATTGAACAAGAGTCCTTAACCAATCTACTCCCAATACCACATCGCAACCTCCCGGTGTTAAAAGATAAAGATTAGCATTAATCTTTATATTTTTCAACTGGATTGAACAGCCCCACAGTAACCTTGGCAAGGAAGGCTATCTCCATTATCCACTTTGATTGTCAATTGGCTTTCTCCTACTGACAGCTTTGATCTCCTTGCTACATATGGATCCACAAAGCTATGTGTACTCCCTGTATTAATTAAAATCAAAACTTTGTGAATATTAATGCATCCATCAATTCTCATGGTATTTGGTGATGGAGAACCAGCCATAGCATGTAAATAGATGTCCGACAACTCTCCTAACTCTTCCTTCTCCATGGTTGGTCCCTCCAATTGAATTAGTGCCAACTTTCCTTCATTTAATTCCACGTCATCCTCTTCATTTTCTTCCAATCCTTCCAACTGAAAGATCTTGGGATTTCTACACTTGTGTCCAACATGGAATTTTTCATCGCAGTTGTAGCATAATCCCTTTTCCCTCCTTTCTTGCATTTGGGCAGGAGTTAATCTTTTAATGGGAAAAGTGAACTTTCTGTTTGGGTTTGTGTTTGGATAATATCCGATGTCAGTTTTGGTCAGTGGGAAGGGGGTCTTTAGTGGAATACTGGGGGTTATGGTTTTAGTATTGCAGGCTGTATTTGGTAGAGTTAGGTGGTATGGTTTCCATGTGGCTCCTTTGTGTTTCCTCGTCACTTCTTCTTCCTGTAATTTTGCTAATCCAAAGGCAGCTGAAAGTGTATTAGGTTTGAACATGGTAACCATAATTTTTAGTTCATCCTTTAAACCACTAATAAAGTAGAAATTCGAAACTCTTTAGTTAACCCCTTAACCTTATTAGATAACACTTCGAATTCTGTTTGATATTCTTCAACATTTGTGGTTTGCTTTAGTTTTGTGAAAGCTCCTACGGGATCCTCAAAAGTCTTATTTTAAGAGATTGAGTAAAGTTTTCCCAATCTCCTATACATGAAATCAATGCTACTGGATTTAATTAACAAGGCAAAATAAATAAGAAGCCCAAATAATTGGTGGCCCAAGAAGCAAATCGTGTTTCATTGTCTTCAGCTAGGGTTGATCTTCGGTTCATAACAGCTTCTCGCCTTGTGAAATCATGAAGGAAACCTTCTCTTTTGCTGTTTTTCAGATTTTTTATCCATTAGGTTCAAGATTTTTGGTATAAATCTTTAGTTACACCCACCTTTTTTTTTTATATAGACATCACGTCGGGTACCCGAAACCCAAGGGTACCCAATTTTTTCAGGATCGGGATCATGATTGGGTATGCTTCCGATCCGATTGCCCGACCCGATTCCCACCTCTAATTATTTGGGAAAATTACAAGGAAGTACACTGGGACACAAAATTTACTTAAGCTTTGGAAAAAAATCTTAGTGCATAAAAAGTCAAATTGGAAACAATTTTGTTGAAATAGATCCAATTTTTAAATTTTCAATCAATTGGGTGTTTTATGATGACTCTTTTACACCTCAATGGTTTGATATGTTGCATTCTATGCCTTAGGCTTTTGTTTAAATTACAAAGAAGTCCATATATAATATTTTAATTATCTTTTATATCCTTAATATTTATAGAAAAGTAACATTTAACGTCGTCTTTTTACAAGTCCCCAATTTTTGCGATCCTTGTCACAAAATGGTATCAGAGCCTAGGTTTATTCTGGAAATACTATAATAATATCTTGAATATTAATTTGTAACCTATACGGAGGAGATGATTCAAGAAATTATGGACCGAACGAATGTTCGAAGTGTCATTCATACAGGTGGTACTTCCAAAAATTGGAAGCACTAAATCAGAAGCATATGCCAGAAGCTCAACGCTTCAACCATAAGTGGAAACTTTTACGAGGAATAGGTTTATGCACACCTGGCATAAACCATTACAAGAAATTGGAAAGGATGGCTAAGAGGCTTCATCAAGTGAACCTCATACTACAGTTCCAGTTAGCAGAACTTCAGGAAGATGAGCATCCTGAACACGAGGACATTGTTCTAGACCCCAATGATCCAACAGGGTCCGGACCAGATGATTAGGATGGGAGAACCAACCTTTCGAGAAATCGAGCCAGATTCTTCTAAGATATCCCAAGATCTTAGAGAGATTCAGAAGACAGTACAGCGTTATGGCTACCTTCAATACCATGTCCCTGCACAGATCCATCAGATTCAGAATCAGATGGAGATTATGATTAAACATCAGAAGGAGATTCTTGAGAACCTTCAAGATGTTCAATCTCGAGTTAAGGAATTGGAGTCAAGGCCAAGTCCGATGGAAGGCAAAGATAGGAGAAAAAGATGCAGCAGAATTGTTCTTTGCCAAAATTCCGAGCCCATGGAGAGAAATGCTTATCCAGGAGTATACACCTCATGAAATCGAGACAGTGTCTAGGAGAATGTCATTTCTTAAAGTAAAGCTTGCGGAGTGGTGCTACCAAGCAAAGCTCCAAAAGAATTTCAAGAAGCTCAGCGGAATCAACAAATTAGCTCATCTTTGTTGTACATGAATGATATCCCGACAATTATTGCGAAAGATGAAAAAACATAGAGCTCATCCATATGCCCAAGGAAGTAGTTCAAGAAAAAGTAGGTCTTCATGGAGACCTAGAAAGTTCTGGTCAAAACAGAAAGCCCGAAGCTATAGATCGGGGCAAAGATCAAGACCAACAAGGAGTAGAATCTCGTCGACAGGTTCTAAGCAAGCTAGTTCTAGCAGAACACCGAAGAAGAGAACTTACATACGCACACATACTCGTGCAAATGAGAGTTTCAAAGATTGTAACTGCTGGACATGCGGAGCAAGATGACATATCTCAATGAATTGTCTAGAAAACCAAAGTCGTGGAGTTAGACAGTTCGAGCATACCAAAGAATTTGAGGATGCTGTCTATTTTCAGGATTTAGTACAGGTGTATCAATTTGAGGATATTCCCTCAGAGGAAAGCATCTACGAACTATTATGATGGAGGTGAATCCAGCTCAGAATCAGAGTGAAGGAGAGTTCCTTCAACACGTAATCATAGAAGAGCCGTCGGGGTTTTCTCTCATACCACTGTTTCTCATAAAACTCTTATGAGGATCATGAAGGAAGAACCAAAGCTTCAAATGTATGATGGATTTACAATTGGAGCGATGGAGAAAGCCATGGATATTATTGGTCTTCGAAGCAGGAAGCATCAGATTATCCATAGGGTTACAACAGGTGAATTTGCTATCCCGATGGAATTCACGGGAAACCAAAATTGAGATGCAATTAATCCCCTACAGAGAAATCCAGGAGATTAAAAACAATGTGAAAATAGAGGTTTCTAATACACTCTCATGGATTCATATCGGAGCCATTAGAGTTATCATTAAAGAAAAATTCAAGGAAGGAATTGATTCGCCCCTCAACCTGGCGATCTTTGACAAAAGAATCCCGAACCTCAAAGATCCATGTTTGGGAGCAGTGGAAGGAAATCTGTATGCAGGAAAGATGGCCTTCAACATCTATTCGAGAATATTATACAATTTAGGAGATCAAGACTTCAACAAAGTTCTCACTCTTCCTCAAGATTTTAAAGAGAAGGTTTGATGAAAGAAGGGAACAGGCCTTACTCGATCACCTACAAGGTGTCATACGCACTCTTGAATACTCATCATTCCGAGGTATTCTTGAGAAAGGAATTCATCGAAGTCCCCAGAATCTTCGAAGATTTCACCAAAGCAGAATTGTCGGACATCATTGATACTCCAACAATAGGAGAGATCGACATGAGGATACAAGATCAACCTGTTCTGAACAGAAGCAGGAGCCTTATGATCGAGCCAAGAAGGATGTCTTTCCAATAGGATAGGTTAATCAGCAACTATCCGGGGGAAAAACAGAAGGCAACCTCAAGCAGAATTCAGAAAATTCCTGATATATTCAAAACAATAGGAAAACTGAATTGCCCAGAAGGCTGGAGAGAAGTGCAGATAATTTTTGACATCACCGAGAAGAACAATAACTTCCCTGCGATGTCCTATATTATTTGCAACAACCTACAGTTTGCAAATTTCAAGGACACCTTCAAATTGGTGAAATTGATCTCACAATTGAAGGAATTGCCGGAAGGATCCCAGAACAGCTTATTCTAGGGATTGAATTTCTGGAGGAACATAAACATTGGGAAAGATTGCAAGATGGAATGGAATTCACGGTCGATGGAAAGAGATACCAAATTCGATGGCCACCAGTCCATTCTCAATATACATCTCCATTGGGATGTTATATGAGAAGTACCGGGCAGAATATTTTACAGCTACATAGATTCAGGAGCTAGAATATGTACTGTCAGGCGAGATATCTTCCCCAAAGAAATTGATGAGAAATTACCAGCCATTGCCGGAAGAGACTTTTCCAAGCGGATCATTATTCTCAATGAAAGAATCCAAGAAGCGGAAATTATTATCGGCGGAGCAGGCGTACCCCATGGTACAAAGTCAAAGCTCCACATATTTATTTTCATGATATATGCGCAGATATGCTGTTAGGAAATAATTTCCTACAGACAGTCAAGAGGTTTACAAAGGAGAACGAGACCAGGAGACTTATTTTCACAACCCTTTGTGATCATAAGATTTTTTGTGCAGAGACTACGGGAGGCGTTTCACAGAAAATCCACTAGCATGATGGAACAAGAATGAACTCAAAGCTACTTTGAAGGTGAAAGCCGGAAAAGAAAATGAGTTTGTCTGATTCACACCAATCCCCATGAATATGGAAGATCGGATGGATATGCAGATGATACTTAAGGAACATCTTGACCTTAAGTTAATCTCAGCAGGTATTTCTCCATACAGCAGTCCAGGATTTCTTGATCGGAATCATGGAGAAATTAAACGAGGAAAGCCGAGATTGGTGATCAACTATAAAGGGATCAACGAAATCTTGGAGTTCGATGGATATTGTATCCCAAGCAGAGAACACTTGGTAAATAGCATCAAGAATGCCAAAGTGTTTTCTAAGTTCGATTGTAAGTCTGGGTTCTACCAGATTAAAATGGAGGAAGCAAGCAGAAAGTTTACAACATTCTCCACACCACAAGAACATTATATCTGGAATGTTATGCCAATGGGATTGGCAAATGCTCCCTAGATATATCAAAGAAAGATGGATAATCTGTTCAAGGATTACTTCAGCTTCATGTTCGTTTATATTGACGACATCCTCATAGCGTCAAGAAACATGAAAGAACATCTTAAACATCCGGAAATCTTTTCAGACGTTTGTTACAAGGAAGGATTAGTGCTTTCTGAAAAGAAAGCAGTGATTGCTACAAGACAGACCGAGTTCCTTGGAATCGAGATCGACGAATCCGGAATCATCCTGCAGAATCATATTGTTGAAAAAGTACAAGGATATCCGGATGACCTCGAGGATTTAAAAAAACTTCAGAGTTTTTTAGGAGTTGTTAATTCTGCTGGGATGTTTATCAACAATCTAGCAAACCACAGGAAGGTGTTCAGTCCACTACTCAAGAAAGATGTTAAGTTTGAGTGGAATGAAGATCACAGACAAGCTGTCAAACAGCTGAAGGAGGTTTGCAGGCAACTACGAAAGCTTGCAATACCAAACGACGAGGATGAACAGGTATTATACACAGATGCCAGTGATCATTGGTGGGCTGCAGTCCTCATGAAAGTCACACCAGAAGGAGAAGTGTCATGCAGATATTGCAGTGGGCTATTTGATAACAACGAAGTTATCAGATGGCACATCAACGATAAGGAGTATTTTGCTGTTCGAAAGGCTTTTAAAAAATGGCCATTATTTTGACTTGCAAAGAAATTTATCTTAAAAATAGATAATAATAGTGTTAAGTCTTTTCTGAAAAATAAAATTGAATCAAAACCAGAAAAGGCTAGACTTTTAAGATGGCAGGCTGAATGCCAATATTATGATTATGATATTGTCATTGTGAAATCTGATAAAAATATTCTTGCAGATTTCTTAACACGAGATGGAGGGACACATTGCTAGCGATACCCTCAAACGAGTTAGGAATCTCAGGGAAAACCTGGAGATCCTGGAACGAGATTTTGGGACTCTTTGTCTCAATGCAGAGGTCGCGGGACGACTTCAACGACCAGATCAGGAACTTGTTACTGATCATATACGAGCATGCTTTCGGGACCATGAAAGATTGTTTGAAGTCTTGAAAAGGCCTATCCTTCAGTCCGCACATTCAACGGTGCAAAAAGAAGTGTTAAGTGAACGGGGCTCATCTAACCCTGAGGCAAGGGATTCAAGTACCCCTGTCACGAGTGCTGCAGATGATGCATTCCTTGAGGATGTACAAGCTGTAGCGATGTTGAGGGCCAGGTGTCATAACAATCTGAACCTTCAAGTCAACCCAGCACCTCTGGGTAAAAGAGGGATAGTTGAATCTTAGGCCAATGACTGACAAGTCTAAGGTTCAAACTAATGATGATTTAGTTTCTTCACCTATGCATGATTACCAACGCACTTGGGAGAAACTAATTACCAGGCGAGGTATCAACCCAGACAAATCTATAGTTGATATCTCAGGAAAATATCCAAGAGTTTGGATGAAACCAGGCAGCCATCCAAACGATGTTCAGGAATGGTATAATTTCGGAACTCTGGCTTCGATTTATACTGTGGTACCAGCCTTCTCTGAAATATCAAAATTAGCGAAATGGATCAAAGAAGCTGTTTACGAGACTTGAGCCAATAATCCACATTTGGCAAGAGGCGATATCTTGGAGTTGTATTTTTTCAGTGCTGCTCCAGAACCGATGAAGACAGGCTTCATCGAAGCTTTTCATTTTATCAAGCTTAGAAGACCAGATGGAAACGCCCTGAAAAATATAAAAATGGTGCTACCAAAAGGAATTCCAATTTTGGCTGGAACTATCACAGATGATGAAGTTTCAACCAGACGAGCATGTGGTCTTTGGGTTTGTCTAACAGAAATGGACAAGGCCAAATACGTATTCAAGTTCTTTCAGAATTCAGCCAACGAAACTTTCTTGCTGAATTCCATGACATAACCTCCACGAGATTTACCGAAGAACTCTTTGAAACAAAAAGAAGAATTCTTTGGGAAAACAATATCCCGGCAGGAAAGAAGACTTCCCAGAAATTCTACAACATGGCACACATTGGCCGATGGATAGACCATATTTGCCAAGCATGCCCGGAGCAGAAAGAACCAGAGTTCGGGAAAGAATTCCGCTCCAAACCCGACAGATCAGAGGCATGAAGAGACAAAAGACTTGTTGACAAGAGAGCCCGTTTTCCTAAAACTCGGTGATAGGGTTGAATATTACGCGTTTTTATGCTATGATATGTATATGTTTTCGTGTTGATTCTTGAATTATTTTACGTTTTATGGTATATATTTCTATATTTCAGGAATCAATGTTGAAATTCATAAAAGGGGAAGAAATCAAGCTAAAATGATGAAAAAATGAATAAAGTTGCAGAAAAGAGGAAGAAACCAGAATCCAAGACACATGTTTCTCCTTTCTCCTCAAATTACTATATGTTTGAGCCATGTTTTGGAAATGTAGTCCATATAAAAGTTGTATAACTTTCTATTATCTTCGCGTGGACAGCTGATTCATCAAATTCGGAGTTTATATGAGAAAGTTACGGCCAAAATACGAAACTCGCCAGAAGCTGAAAAAGGCAAAGAAACTTACTGTGATTTCCGATCGATCGAGCAAGGATTTCCGATCGATCGAGACGGGCAGAAAAAGCCACGAAATTCTTACTGGAAGGCTCGATCGATCAGCCACTTCGTCCGGATCGATCGGTGGAATGAATTTTCATTAAAATAACTTACTTATAGAGTTTGTTTCCAACAAGGAAGTCCTTGATTTCCTTCCCCTATATATTACAAACGAAAATTACAACTCATATATCATACTTTTAACCTAGGAAATAGCCTCCATCTCAGCCCCCCTTTTCCTTCACCATCTCATCTCACATCCCCTTTCCTTCAATTCCACAAAACCACACGTCCCTTTCTTCCACATCTCATGCCATCTTCTATTCCCTTCCATTAACCCAATCACCACACCACCAATCTCACCCATCTTCTTCCTCCAATCCATCTCACGTCCACCATAACCTCCACCTTTCTTCCATATATCATACACCCATTCACCATCCAAACCTCTCTTTCCTTCACTCCTCTCACACGTCCACCTTTTCTTCCCCATCATCAACCTCCATCCTTCCATCACCATCATCCATCATCACCACTTCACCCTAGGAATTGGAACAACCCAACAAGGCGATAAAAAGAGACGATCGAGAAGGAAGCAAGAGAAGGAGCGAAGATCTACAACCGGAGTCGACGCTGGGAGTTTTTCTTTGTCTTTAAATTCTTAGTTTTGTTGTGTTTTGATTTATTATGAGGAACTAATTTTATTTATCGAGGCTAGGCGAACCTTTGTTATGAACCTTCGATTTGATGATTTAATGATTGAATTCTTATAGTTCTTTGCGTATGTTTTATGTTCTTCATGCTTTTAGATGATTGATTACCTTTGAATGATTTTAGTATCATAATTGAGATCGAGAGATGATTTTATGATACTGAATTAATAACTCATACCATGGATTTAAGACCGAGATCGAGAGATGACGTCAAATACATGCGTGATAGCCATAGATTCTAGTAATTGAAAGCTATGAGTTTTCATGGATCTTATGCAACATTGAATTGTTAAATTAGTGAACGAGAGTTACTTACTGCAATTTGGTTTTAGGTTTAATATAGCTCGAGAGAGTGTATTAGATAAATTGGGAGAACTCGTCACCTTAGAAATATTTGAATATTCAATCGAGAATTGTAGGGAATTACATTGGTGAGCCAAAGTCTCGATAATCTTATCTTGTGGATTTTTCTCGTTTACTTTTATTGACTTGGTTGGATTAGTAGTTTATTTTAATTAATTAGTAGTTAATTATAAATTAATTTCGTAGGTTAAATATAGTTAAAAGTGTCTTATTTGGTACTTACTTGTTAGTCCCTGTGGGTTCGACAATCCGTATCTTAGAAAGATTTGAATATTCAATCGAGAATTGTAGGGAATTACATTGGTGAGCCAAAGTCTTGATAATTTTCTCTAGTGGATTTTTCTCGTTTACTTTTATTGACTTGGTTGGATTAGTAGTTTAGTTTAATTATTAATTGATTATCGTAGGTTAAATATAGTTAAAAGAAATCTTATTTGGTACTTGCTTGTTAGTCCCTGTGGGTTCGACAATCCGTATCTTCCTATCTATACTAAAACTTGACACCGTGCACTTGCGGTCTAAAATCGCTAGATTGGAAATAATTGTTTAAAATAAAAGCGATCAAGTTTTTGACGCCGTTGCCAGGGACTAACTTTAGCAATATCATACTAGGTTCTTTGACTGTAATTTACCCATTTTTGTTTATATATTTCGAAAAAAAAAGGGATTTGTATATATTTATTTTGTTTTTGTTTTGTTTGTCTTGTGAGGTACTTGGAGATGCTACATCAACAAGCCTTCACAAGCTTTGCCCAACAACGTTCCGAGCCGTTCTACGCTGTTTGGGAGAGATTCAATGAATTGGCCAACACATTCCGGTATCACAACTTTTCGAACTATACTCTCTTGCAATATTTCTTCAACGGGTTGGATGCACAGACACGAGAATGGGTATTGAGCAGAGCACTGGTGACTGGGAGTCCCCTGGTTGATAGAGATGAGGACAGTGTGGTGCACCTGTTCAATGATATGGCGGACTTCGATCATCACTGGCATTGTGATCCTTCACTACAAGGTTGGAGTCACAATTACCCACTTGAGCCTCGCTACCCTATTGATACACCACAACCATTTGAACATCGCGAAGAGAGGAGAGATAGTTCTGCAGATGTCACAACTTAGTTAGAGGTGTAAGGACCCTAATCCTTAAGTGCGGAATCAAGGCATAATAGAGCTAATATAAAAGATCAGAGTGTAAAAGAACGTGTTGAGTCTATGAGCTTAAGCATTACATGCCAAAAAAAATAAGGACTACCGATGGATTAATTACATTCCAATCAATGAATGTGTTTTATACTACTCCTAGAGTAGATACTATCCAAAATAATCCTGTCCTTTCTGCCTCAAAAGAATTCTTCACAAGGCTCACCACCTCAACCCGTTCAAGCCCTTCTATCATGCCAAAAAGGTACCTACAAGGACAATCCCCAAACATGAGCAATAATAATCATTCATATTCAACACAATATGAAGATAAAGCGTAAATGCATAATCATAATAAAACACTTCCTGTTTTTCCCATGCATTTCAAACGCTTCCCGTTTGGTTGTCCCTGTACCATAACTCATGAGTATAATCAACAGATTATTTTTAATGGTCTAAACATGTCATGACATATACCAGCTCATCAATACCAAATACTGATCACCAATCCCTAGTCTGTCCATCACAATGTATTTTAATGCCCCTCGCTTATTTACATATAGGCGGCATAGGATAACCTCGCTTCAATGGACATGCGGGACTCCCACCCCTCGCCTCACATTGAGCGGCAAATACCCTTTCCTCGCCCTATATGATAACCACGCTCAAATGTGACATGCGGCGCTACCACCCCTCGCTTCACATTTAGCGGAACCAAAACAAATAGCGGCAAGCATTAAAATCATCAAGGGATGACCACGACTCATGGGATGTGCACCAATAATCATATGCATCTATAATCATCATGCATAACATGTATTTGCATCCACAATGCAATACCACATATATACTCGCATCCACAATGCATAAACAATGAGTATATAAGATACATGTACCGTTGGGTGCCCGTACGTCCACTACGTACCTTTCCAAAAGTGGATTTGATATGGCTTCAGTTCCTTGGTTGCGTTGCTACCTGAGATGGTTCTACACAATCACACAACCCCATATTAGAAGCCAAATAATAGCCAAATACCAAAAATTTGACAAAAGAAATCATTTCCCAAAAATCCACAGGCGGCGATCGATCGCTTCCCTCAGGCGATCGGTCGCCTCAAAATTTTCATCGCGGCGATCGATCGCGCCAAACATGGCGATCGATCGCCTAGCCCTTGATTTGGCTACTGCCTCTCGGCGATCGGTCGCCTCATTTTAGGCGATCGATCGCCTAACCCGCAAAAATGCTACTGTCCCTTGGCGATCGGTCGCCTCTTTTCAGGCGATCGATCGCCTCGCACAGACATGCGATTTTCACCATTTTTGCTCCCAAAAACCTTCCAATCCATACCAACACTTAACCCAACAAACCAACAACATCAAATGCAACATAAACCACCAAAATATACTTCAAAACAAGTATAAATCCAACATAGAACCAAACCCACAACAACCCAACACAAACCCATTTCAAAACCCTTCAAAATCATACCAAACTTAACAAAACACAACAAAATTAACCATGAGGTATCCATACCTCTTGGGGGCCTCAAATCACCCAATATACTCCACAAATCAAGATTTTTGAAAGGTTTCTCTTCACCCCAAAGCTTGAACTCGAAAATGGAGAGAAAGGGGAAGGGTTTGGATGTTGTTTGGTAAAGGTAAAGTGAGAGTGGATGAGGTGGGGTTGGGGAATAAAAGTGTTGAGTTTAATTAAAATGCAATCCACAATTCATGGTGTATAAAACACCCCAACATGATATTTTCCAAAGCATTAAACCAAATGCACCGAAATATCAATTAAACACATGATTTCTAATTAATTGCTAACCAAGGCAAATAAATCATGCTTCCAACCATAATTCCCAACATACCCAACATGCACCCTGAAATGCTATCCCGGGTCACTCTAACACATGACTAAGCATTTCCACATAATAATTCCAACACATAATTAATTACCATCATAATTAATCATATAAACACAATTAATGCACCAAGTTGCAATTAATCATTTCAGGGATATCACAAGAGGATACCTTAGTGAGATTCATGGCATCAACTGAGAACATTTTGGAGTGCCAAACCAACTCTATGCGCCACCTGGAGCAGCAAATGGCGGTCCTTATTGAAACAATTTCAACTAGCTGCCAGGTGGAAGAGACGGGAGCTACAAATCAAGAGGCGACAAATCGAGTTTGGTTATATGATGACGATCACTCAACCAACCAAGTTTGGGGGAGTGATCCTACTAGTGTAGAAGAGTCAAGGGAACTTGAGCCTCTTGAAGAGATTGAGACTACTTCAGAGGTTTCATCCGAGGAGTTCCCATGTGAAGATGAGTCGAGTGTGATGTTGGAGAAGGAAGAGACTTTCGAAGATTCTGATTTAAGTCCATCGATGGAGACATGTTATATGCCATATGTGGATCCGTATTTTCCATCGATGCCAACTTCACCGCACTACATCCTGAAAGAGATAAAGCCGAGTCAAGAATCATTCTCCCATTCCTACCACTTCAAGATGAATGTTGTTGGAGCGACGAGCGTACACTGCTACAATCTTGCCAATCTTGAGGGCATACTGAATGAAGACCCATTAGTGGTATCATACGATACTTACTATGGGCGGCAGCCGCTCTTTGATGGTTGCTTCTGATGGTCAAGTCGAAGACCAAAAATCAGCGCTTCTTGGGAGGCAACCCAAGCGTATCCTTTTGTTATTTAGTTTTGTTTTATTTTTAAGTTTTCATTTTAGTTTTGTTTATCTCTTAAGTCGAATATTTTACCATATGCATTCTTCTCTTGCTAGGTACTTGGTTGGAGCGATGAACCCCTACAACAGTGGAGCTTTCAAAAGCAAATCTTTCTCAACCCTCATGCAAGCGTCTTGATCAGGGGAGTTCACTGTTTCCCTTTTGATTCTTTTAAACATTGAGGGCAATGTTTGATTTAAGTTTGGGGGAGTAGTAGCTTGCATGCTTTACTTGTTTTAACCACATGTTGTGTGCTTAAATGACACTTGAATCGTCCGATTATTATGAGCTAAAATTTTTTTTTTATGAGTTCAAACTTGAGAAAAGAATGAATTATAGTAGTGACTATTCAATGAGGATTTTGATATCACTATGCATATGAACTTGATTTGTGATGATTATTGGACTTGTACATGAATATCCTAATTTGAGTTAGCATGTCAAGAATAAGGAATATATTGAGCACAATGAGTCATGATCTTGTGGATTGCATGTTTTGAATAGTGATAATTGTTGTGAACTTGATGATTTGTCTTGAGCATCTTAGAGTTATCCTAGAACTTATTTGATGATGACACTTTGAGGCGAAATTTTATAGTTACAAACTTGACTTGGAAATGATCTAGGCGATCTTTGAAACGTTTGAGCCTTTCAAGCTTACCATGATTCATATCAATCCCTAGTGTCCCATTTGAGCTTTATTGAAAAAAGAATGGTATATGCATTGCGAAAATCATTTTTCATAATTTGAGTTAGCATATCTCCGATGGCGCCTTCTCGGGTATAAATACCCCGGCAGAGCCCTTCATTTTTCATACCGAAGCGAAAATCACATATCATCATAGTTTCTTATCTTATTTTTATCGTTAAAATTGTTCAATCTCCAATCTCAATTAACCACTCTCGAAATATTTTTCAGGTAAAAATGTTGTTATATTATTGATTTTATCATATTGATTTTATAAATTTATTAATTATTTGTAATATTTTATAAATTTTTCAGAGATGTCGATTCAAATATTATTATATTGTGGAGGTAATATATTACAGGATTTGGATACCATTAGATATGATCGTGGTCCAATAAGAGTTACCACAATATCTCGCACAATTAATTTTATGCAGTTGTTGACCGAAATATATAATATCACGGGCATCGATGGCAACCAGTTTCTTCTGAAAATACATGTAAGACATATGTTTAGAGATTTTGCCGGGGTACGACAGACATTTTGCCAATCGATAATGATTATAATTTAGCATGGCTATTGGATTAAGAACAAGGTCTTAGTTGCTTGGAACTTTACATAGAAACGGAACAAAGAAACTATGATTATATTCCAGAAAATGTAGATTGTTGCCTGTAGTTGCAGAAGGACCGACTGTCTCCGGTAGACACCACGATGACGATCCAATAGATGCTGATGTTATTGCTCCTGAGCCACTAGCAACCGCCGCCGCCGAACAGTCGCCCAGCCGTGCCGGAGTAAAAAATTCCGGCAAAAACTAAAAATTTGTAAATCATCCGGCGGTTTGCCATTATCTCGAAACTATAACTAATTTTTCAATAAAAACTACCAAACAACAAAATTTAAAAACAACCAACAACATATTTCAAATTTTACAACTTTCAAAAATTTCGATTCAAAGTTGTAATGTTACCTCAAATTCAAAAATGTTGAACAAGCAAGCTCCAGAAATGATAAATCACGATGATTTTTTAATTTTTGCACAAGAATATGTACAAAAAAATGTGACAGAACGATGAGAAATGAGGAAGAAGAAGAGGAGGCCGGCGATTTAATTTTTTATCTGAAGGCGCCATCCAAGATGGCGCCTTCAATTATTTTTTTTATCAGATAGGAAACCGCCATCTCAGATGGCGCCTTTACCTGAAGGCGCCATCTGAGATGGCGTTTTGGGTCATTTTAAAAACGATTTTAAAATTCGGATATTTTGTTAAATTATTTTTTTTTTCCGATTATTTTAATAAAAAACCCGCTAGAGTCGGCCAAAGTTCGGATGGAAACCTGAAAATTGTTAATATCTCGATGTGACAAATGACATTCAAGTGGGGAGCATGGAGTTGTTTATTGTATTATTATTTTAAAAAATAATATTTATTTGGCCAAATTTTTTGAAATATGACATTTTCGATCTCTGATAGTTGTTTATCTTTTGTTTTTATATGTTTTTGAAAGTTTTTTTATATGATTTTTTTTAAGAAAGATTAGAAATAAATAAAAAATATTTGACTCATATCATTTTTCAAACCGTGCTATTAATTCACATATACGATTATTGTGTGCATACATTTTTTAACCTAATTAGTTTTTTTTTTATAATTTTTTTTAACTTATTAAACGATGATTAAAACTAAAATAATTTTTATAAATTCAAAAATATAAATAAGGATAAATTAATTTTTTTTTAAGTTTGAAGATATAAGATATGGTAGTTATAAGTGGATAACGAATTTATTACAATAGATTCTTAAGATAATTTTAATATAAAGATAGGTACTCTAAAGGTTGATGCATAAATTTTAATTCTAAAGATAATTTTAATAGATTGGCTGTACTTATCGTTATCTTAATATAATTTTGGTTTTCTACAAAAAAAAATGAAGATTTTATGCATTAAGATATAGTAAAGTATAAATATATCAAGTATATACCATTAAAAATATTATATATAATTATAATTTATAATTTATACTTTTTAGTTTTTTATTTAATGCAAACAAATAACACAAACATTGGAGGTCCACATGTATTTTATTAGTATATTACTAATTTAGTATTTTGGTACATACATATCTATTAAATATAATATAGAATATAATTTTAAAGATACTAAATTCCTATATAAGGAAATAACTTAATTGGAATAATTTTTTCCTCCAAATATTATGTTTAAATTTTATATAATTATATTTTTTTTTACAGAAATAAGTATAGGATATATAGGGATATTTTGGAAAAAAATTTATATGATTTAGAAAATAAAATTACTTGAAAGACACAACACTTAGTCAACAAATATTGGTAGCCCGATGGCTTGTAGTCCATCTGACATGTATCGTAATTGTGATATGAAGATCTCGTGTTCGGTTCTTCATTTCCAACCCTAATAGTTTTAATAGTTGCTCAAAAAAAAATTGATATCTATAAAATATCAGGATAATGCTTTTTTTTTTATTCAAAAAAAAAGATGCTGACCAATATCACTAATTAAAAAAGAAATGAAGCTCAACGGTCAAAAAATGACTCTGCCTCATTATCCGCCGCGCCTCTGATTTTCTTTACCTTTTTCGCCAACAAATCCGAACAAAATTCACAATCTTTTTCTTCTGGGTTTCTGGAATCTATTGCCGTTGGAGGAGGAATTTTCTGCATTTAGTTTATTTACATGATAAAAAGCAAAAATTTCTTCTTCCCTGCCAAATATTATATGAATTCATTAGGACCCTCTTCTTTTGAATTCGTTAACCGGGTATATTTTTCGGTAGATTTCTCCGTTCATTTAATTAATTTTTTTACACGTTTCCTTGTTTTCTCTTATCATTTCTGGGAGCACGTATACATTTCTTTTATACAGTAACTATCAGCTTTTGTTTAGCGTTTCTTGAAATTCGATTCTGATTCAGAGATATATTGCTTGAGGATCTTTATATTATTTGCAATTAGATGAGTACATGATTTATGTAAAGAGGGACTTTAATGCTATCATGCCACAATATATTTTGCAGAAGATCCTTATTTCTTGCATTTTTGTGTGTTTTTTTGTCATGTGTTGTCTTGATCTGTTTACAGTTCTTATATACATTTCATGTTTCATATCGTGAGCTAAATTTGAACCAACAAATATCATGCGTTAAATTTGAAGCGTGGGCGTGTTTATGGTCTTTAATTATGTTTCAAGTGGTCACAGATTGTTACTTTTTTCTTCGTGTAATTACGACTACCGATATTAGTGTAATGGGCTATTTTTCTGTATGAACTTCGAGAAATTTATGAAAATTTTCGTAGTCATAAAGCTTTGGTACGATACCAATCATGTGATGAGCTTGTTGCGAGATTGTTTCTTGTTGTTCATTTACACGTTGGAGATCATTATTGTCTTGAAAATCTTGTGTTTGTAGGAGGAAAGTTTTGAATTTGTCGAAACATTCGGACAAAATCAATAGTTTGAAAGAATGTTTGGCTTCAGAAAATCGCCAGTCAACAACAAACCCCCAAGGCAGAAATCAGTAGACCCTTCGAATCCTTTTGATTCGGATTCAGAATCAGATAATAAAAACACTATCACACCAGCTAGAAGAACATCTTCCGAGCCCATACTTGTGACACCGGATGATGATGATGATTTTTTTGGGAGGCGGCCACCTTCGGCAAGCAAGCAAAAGGACTTTGACAAAATGTCGGTTCAAGAATTGGAGGATTACGCTGTGAACCAGGCCGAGGACACGACAAACTCGGTGAACAATTGCTTAAAGATTGCAGAGGATATGAGACAAGATGCTACTAGGACACTGGACATGTTGAACCAGCAGGGCGAGCAAATTCACCGGACACACATGATGGCTGTGGATATGGACCGAGATTTGAGCCGGGTATGGTAATTTTGATCTTATAGCATCTTTGTTTTAAGGCTTTCTCAAGTATATAACAAACAATGTGTTTTTCCAGGGAGAGAAATTGTTGAATAATCTTGGTGGTATGTTTTCAAAGCCATGGAAGCCAAAGAAGACAAGGGCGATCAATGGTCCTTTAACTTCAAAAGGTTTAGTCAATCTTCCTTGTAATCATTTATGGCTTCATTCATTAATGTGTTGTTACCCAAAACTCAAACTTTGGAGTAGCCACAGTCACTCATCAAAAATGATGAGGAGTTTGTTGTGCTTTCGACAGATGATAATGATACAGGAAAAAGAAGTACCCCAGAGCAAAGAGCAAAATTGGGCTTAGATCAGGCAACCAATAAACGTGGCTCGCGGACACCTCCTCCGGAGCCAACCAATGCCTTGCAGAAAGTTGAGGTAAATACTTGTTACATGAAATTTCTTGCTACTTCATCAAGATCATAATAATAACCAAACCAAAATTAGTCGTGATCGGTGGTATCTATCCATTGTATGATGCTTGAAAAATTTCCAAGTTTCATGAATCAAGATTAGTGACTTTGGTGTCAGGTTAATTTCGGCATCTCGCTCCTTTTCTTCGAGTACTATAGTTTGTGTGTTTTGGGTATCAGATGGAGAAAGCAAAACAGGATGATGCACTTTCAGACTTGAGCAATATATTGGGTGAACTCAAAGGCATGGCTGTCGATATGGGGACCGAATTGAACAGCCAAAACAAGGCCCTGGATGGCCTTGGACAAGATGTTGATGAGCTCAATTCTAGAGTGAAAGGTGCCAATCAACGTGCACGACGTTTGATCGGAAAGTGATGAAATAAACTCAGATATATACTTGTTTTTGGTTTAGCTGTTTCATGTTCTTATTTTTTGTATTTTGGAAGTAAAGCTGTGAGTACTATTGATATTTGTTCTGTTTCTTTTTTATTTGGATACTTCGACAATAATTATCTCTCGATGGGGATATCTTTGAAGTGTCCGTTATCTTTGCTGCACTACAAGTTTCGATCTTTTGATTGCTTGAATTTTTTGCTAATGAATATTTTGTAGTCCATAAAATTCATTTTTGGATAGTTTGAAAAATAACTTTGTTCAAATATTAGTTTTGATTTGTGACTTTTATTTAATTCTTTTTGTTGCAAAATGACCATCAAATACATATAAAAAACAAATATCAAGGAGATATTAGAAATTATAAATGTTATATTTCAAAATATTGGTCAAACAAAGATTAATTTTAAAATAGGATAAATTTCATAAAACGCTGTCTTTTGGTAAATATGCATGAAACTCCCATTCGTTAATAAAATAGGCAAAAAAACCCTCCATTTTCTTGACCTCAGCATGAAACTCAATTTTTTTTAAACCCATAAAATAATTCATTTTGGATAGTTTGAAACGACTTTGTTCAAATATTGGTTTTGATTTATAACTTTTATTTAATTCTTTTTTGTTGCAAAATGATCATCAAATACGTATAAAAAACAAAAATCAAGGAGATATTAGAAATTATAAATCTTATATTTGGTCAAACAAATATTATTTTTTTAAAATAGGGTAAATTGCATAAAACCCCATTTGTTTTGTAAATATACATGAAACTCTCATGTGTTAATAAAATTTTCCAAAAAAAAAAAAAACCCTCTATTTTATTGACCTTGGCATAAACCCACTCCCCCGTATTATAAAAAAAAGCAAAAAAAAAACCTTTTTTTAAACACCGCATGAAATCTCATGTGTTAAACAAAAAAAACCTCTCAATTTTCTTAAAACATGCACAAAACCCCCTCGATTTTGTTAACACGTTGGGGTCCGTGCATATTTACTATAACGCAAGGGGTTTTATGCAATTTACCCGTTAAAATAATATATTTTGTTTTAAATTGACATTTTATCTTCGGTATTTCCTTTACATTGTTTTGCATGAATAAACAATAATAAGTCGAAGATTAAATTTATATTGAATTGACCATATATTGTAATTAATAAATAATAACAATATATAAGAGAGCTATTTTTGTCGGCTGATTTCAGTTGCCTTCTCATACTTATTTACGAGATTGTCACGCTAGCTTATGCCTTAAATTTCTGCTTGATTTGACCGAAGAATGCTCCAATAGCTTCTTCTTCGTAGTATCTTATGGGGTTTCATTTTCTATTCTACCGCAAAATGCTCCAACAACATTTAGGTTGATATTTATTTTTCATTCATTTCCTTTCAATTTTCATTCTCGATTCTTCTTTACCCACAATTTCTGTTCTATTTTCAGTGCAATAGATCTCTGCATACATACTTCTCTGTTACATGTATGGATTTGGACAGGTGAAAGAGAATCAGTAGTTGTCCAAAGACGAACTCCAGCGCCTCTGCGATTACGTATCTAATTCTTCTTCTTCTTCCACCTTTGCTTGTATTTTTTTTAACTCTCTTTTGATCTGTGAATTATTGGATAAAATGGTTTGTATTTTGTGGTCGGGAAGGATAGATTTTCGTTGCTAAAAGCCTCTGGATGATAGGGTTTTACCCTGTGCATTTGTTGTATTGGAATATTTTGTTTAGGATATTATACTTAGGGTTTAAGAGACTTTGGTTTTTTTCCTTTCATAAAATAATTGTGTAATGGGTCTTACGTGCAAGTAATAATGAATCTGATATAAGAGCTACTTCGACGGTCGCTCAACCTCCAGATTTTATAGAGAGAAGGGAGAAGAATATCATAAAAAAAAGAGGAGTTAGGGACATAGGAAGTTTATTTTGAATTATCTCTATGAATGTTTTGAGTAAAATTGACAACTATTATACTGTGCTACTATACCCCCTTGTAACAAATGAATACAACGGTGTTTATGAATCCTATATTATTATTCACAACGCCATTACTTCAAAACTATTTTACTGATAAACCATACAATCATCTAAGTGTTTCGGTGTCTTCCTGATTTTCTTGTCCTGTACATTCTGCATGGGCTTGATGCACGTATCTGAATGATATCTCCATATTCCTTTCTTTGCTATCAGACATATTCCCCCATGAGAGAGCTGTCACATGATTATGGGAGGGTTCCGCCTGAGAATGTAGACAAAGGAAAGAAAGAGTGCTTGTGTGGATCTATGAAGTGCCGAGGGTACTTCTATTGATAATGATACAATAACAGACGGATTTGACTGCTCAAAGCTTTGGGAATAAAATGTTATCTATTTTTTTTTCCTTTTTAGTTCCTTTTAAATACCTAATGTTTATTATTTAACCATTCTTATATTCTCCATAATGGTGACTTTGTTTCTAGGCACTTTAGGCATTTGGATAACTTCATAATGAGAAACATAGACTTTGGGCAACTCTGATGTGTTTTTTTGGAATTTTAAGTGCAACTTGTTTTTAAATGCTCGTTTTGTGGAATTCTGATACAAAAGTTGCTTGGCCATAATCTCGAATTTAGCATTGAACTGTAGAGATATATGGTTTTGTCATACAAGAGACTCTTGAAAATTTGAAGTTCTTGAAAAGTAAATTCCATGTCATTAGTAATCATAGGGACCTAAGAAACCAGTTTGGTCATCGGGTGCTTTTGATTCAAAGAATGCAGCAAGCCTACTAAGAAACCAGTTTGGTCACCGGGTGCTTTCGATGACACTGACACGACGAGACACGGACACAGCGACACAAATTTAAAAAAAATTTCAGGATACGACACGGCTGGGACACGCCTAATAAAATTAAATTCTAAAACCATGTTAAATCAACAAAAATATTCTTACCAAATTCAAGAAGTATATAAATAAATGCATGCAACTGGAATCATCATAGTATCACTCATACTAACACCAAATATATATTAATTTAATTAATATAATGTTTAACAAACACTTCCAAATAAAAAATAACACCAAATATATTCATACCAACTTAAAGAATAATATATATAAATATATGTTAGTTCCGGATTTTAAAGATGACAAAACAGACCAGACCGATCGACGTGAAGAGTGCATTTCTTAATGGTAAACTTCATGAGGAAGTCTACATCGAACAACCTCTTGGATTTTATAATCACTCGTTTCCAGATCACATTTATTTACTGAATAAAGCAGTGTATGGACTTAAACAAGCTCCAAGAGCCTGGTATGACACTCTGTCTCAATTTCTTCTGGATCATGATTTTCAGATCGGTTCAGTAGATACAACTTTATTTAAATTTATTAAGGGGGAACATACTTTGTTAGTTCAAATATATGTTGATGATATTATTTTTGGGACAACTAACCCGCGAGAAGTTCTCTAAGTTAATGCAGGGACAGTTTGAGATGAGTATGATGAGAGAATTATCTTTCTTCCTGGGTCTACAAGTAAAATAGCTCGATAATGGAATCTTCATTAATCAAACCAAGTACACTAAGGAGCTACTTAAACGGTTTGGTATAGAGACTTGCTCAACTGCTTCAACTCCAATGAGTCCATCAATCAAGCTAGATAAAGACGAAGGGGGAACAACAGTTGAGGTAACAATGTATCGAGGTCTGATCGGATCGCTGTTATATCTTACAGCGAGCCGGCCTGATATTATGTTTTCCGTCTGCATGTGTGCCAGATTTCAATCTGATCCTAAGCAATCTCACTTTATTGCTGCTAAGCGTATTCTTAAACTTGAAGGGGTCTCAGAATGTTGGTCTCTGGTATCCCAAAGATTCTAATTTCAACAAGTAAAAGCAGAACGACAAAGACCAGGAGGTGAATTGAGAAGTTTGGAAATTCCTCAATGGAAATGGGAACATGTTACAATGGATTTTGTTACCCATTTGCCACGGACTTCCTCTGGATTTGATGCGATTTGGGTAGTCGTTGACAGACTGAAAAAGTAGCTCACTTCATACCATACAGTATGACATACACCTACTTGAAAATGGCGCAGTTATACATTCAAAATGTAGTGAGACTACATGGAATACTAGTATCCATTGTATCGGACAGAGATCCGAGATTTTCTTCTCATTTTTGGGAAGGATTACAGTCAGCATTAGGGACTGAAATACGATTGAGTACAGCGTATCATCCTCAAACAGATGGACAGACAGAGCGTACAATACAGACACTTGAGGATATGTTACGGGCATGTGTACTGGAGTCTGAAAACTCGTGGCAAGAGTCGTTGCCATTAGTGGAATTTTTGTATAATAATAGTTATCAAACTAGTATACAGATGGAACCATTTTAGGCACTGTATGGGCGACGATGTAGATCACCATTATATTGAGATGATGTCGATCATACTGCACTCCATGGACCAGAGATACTACGTGAAATGGAGGAGAAAGTGAAACTAATCAGATTGAAATTAAAAGCTGCGCAGGATCGACAAGATGCTTATGCCAATAAGCGACGTAGACCATTTGAATTTCAAGTTGGTGATCAAGTATTCTTGAAAATCTCACCTTTTAAAGGTGTGGTACGATTTGGTAAGCATGGAAAGTTGTCTCCAGGGTATGTTGGTCCTTATGAGGTGTTGCAACGCATTGGTACGTTGGCATATCGATTGGCCTTACCGCCAGCATTGAGTATTATCCACGCTGTGTTTCATGTTTCGTTATTGAGGAAATATGAACCAGATCCGAGTCATGTATTGCACCCAGCTGAAGTACAGTTGGATACAGACGTGTCATATGTAGAACGACCAGTAAAGATTATGGATAGAGCTGAGCGAAGATTGAGAAATAAAGTGATACCAATGGTCAAAATACAGTGGGATCGACGGGGTGTCGAGGAGGCAACGTGGGAGACGGAGCAGCATATGATACATCAGTATCCTGAGTTATTTTCTGGTATGATTTTGCAGTTTTATGATACTGTTGATGAGTATTTACTGCATTGTTACATATATGATTATGCTTTGTACCTTATTGCAGTAGGATTGTAGGATTGAGTATATGTTCATGTTATATGTATATGCAATTTCGAGGGAGAAATTCAATAAGTAGGGGAGAAATGTCATGCCTCGATATGACGTATACATGTGTGATATGATTATGGTGTAATTATGATTAATTACAGTACGATGTGGCCTCGGGTTCGGATTGAACCGAGCAGGAGTAAAGCTATGTATGAATGAAACTTAGATGGAATTAACAAAATGAATATGTATATGTGAGAAATGAAAGAAGGTGGGTTCATATGCTATATAGCCTTAACATAGAAATGCATCACATAGTTGGATATGTCCTTACATTTACCATGCATTTGAGGGGATTTGCATTTGAATTTGAATGGGAATGGGGTGTGTATGTGAGTTGCATTTCATATGATTTTGAGTTAAGTTAGAAGAGCTTATATTAAAGGTAAAATCAGATTGTAATCACATACTACACCATAAACACCTAAAATCTCTACAAAATTCTCTTCAACCCTTTGCTTCCTCTTTCCATCTTTTTCTTGGATTTGCACTTGGGAATCAAGATAGAAAGTTGGGAGAAGTGACTTCCTAACATCTTGGTAAAGTTTATGTGCTTTGTATCCTTGCTTATGGTAGTAAAAGAGGACTTGAAGTTGAAGCATGGAATTTGATGGTGTTTGTTTTGATATGAGTTATAGTGTACACATTTGAGCTATATGATGATAGAAACATGTTTATATGATACTTGATAGTCCATGAAACAAATTGTAATAGTAGGAAGTGAGGTGTAGGAGAAACACAAAGAAAAGTGGTAGGAAATCGTCATGGTTTTTCAGAAAACAGAGGAGGCGATCGATCACTACGTAGGAGGCAATCGATCGCTTGTTGCTAAACATGAGAGTGGTGGTGCACTGAGCGATCGGTCGCTTCAAGGAAGCAATCGATCGCATCGAGGTAGAATGTTTTTTCAAAGGGTGAGGCGATCGATCGCATGGACATGAGAGATCGATCGCTCATGACCAAAACTTTAGGCGATCGATCGCGTCAAAACATGAGATCGATCGGTAGGGTTTAACTTTTCAAAAATGTGATATTTTTGTGGACTTTGTTTTTGAAGCCTCTTGTAACATGATATATTGTTCATATTGTTGTAGCATCATCACAGGGGACGGGGCAACGAGGCGGTTAGACATTGACGCCTAATTTATATCGTGTGTGTCGCAGAACAGGTACGTGTTGACGTACGGGTATATGATATTATTATGATGATGATGTGAGCATGGTATCATATGATTAGCGGTATCATATGCATGTACATTAATGATATTTATATGGTTGAGATGTATGCCACGATAGATATGTCGCATATGCTTTGGCTGAGATCATTGCCACGATAGATATGACAATGTGGGGCATATGCTTTGGCTGTGATTGTTGCCACGATAGGTATGCTACATATGCTTTGGCATGAGAGATATACGCTGGTTGGGTATATTCTCTGGCTGTTACAACATGTGAGGACGGTACTTGATGTGACTAGAAATAGACACATCTTGAGTGCTTAATTGTCTACGATTTGGTAGGTTTTGATAGATAAATTGATACGTATGCTACCTAATCGTATATTTGTGTAATTGTAGGTAAAATCGAAGAAAACGAGCTAAAAACGATGTGTAAAGACCAAGGAGAGACATGGACATGACAAGGACTCAAAGTTGATCAAGAAAAGGGCAAAAACGTAATTTTGGAAGTGGCAATCGATCCCCCGGAAGTGGCAATCGATCGCCTATGGACAGAACATTTTCAACAAATTTGAAGAGTCAGCGATCGATCGCGAAGGAGTGGCGATCGATCGCCAAAGTCTACTGGAGCTCGGCGATCGATCGCCACTTTATAGCGATCGATCGCCTCAATGATTTTTCTGAAAAATAAAAGCCTCGCGATCGATCGCCACACATCAGGCGATCGATCGCCGAAGAGTCCGAAAATAAGGAAATTAGGTCTTTTACCATGTTTAGAAGATTGTAACCTATTTTATCAACCACCAACCCCCATAACTCGATAAATTCAGTCTTTAGCAGGAAGTTTTTCATAGTTTTTTCATACTTTAGAATATTTTGGAGATTTTAGATTAATTTGTTTTCAAGTTTTCTTCAAGAACAACGAAGAACGGAACCGGAATCGACAAGCCGGAATCGTGATTTATAATAGTAATTTCTTTTTCTTTATTTATTTAATGTTTTCCATTGAATTTTTATTGTTTTCAGATTTAATTATGCTAGGCTAAAACTCTTCGATTCTTGGTTGAAGGGATACCTGCTTTTGGAATTGAACCTTTTATGAAAATTTGCTTTGATTGTTGAATTATAATTCGATTTCAATTCGTTTCTTAAATTTCGAATTCCATGATTGTTGTGTTTGTGTATTAGACCGATCACCTAATATTCAATTGCATAATCGATAGTTTGTTAAGAAACAACTAAGATCAATAATTAACCGGCTGTAGGTGTTGTTGAATTCTTAGGAGAAACGGTTGAGTAATCAATTTTAACGGCTGTAGTTTTCATTGATTAGATTTATCGAACTCATTAGTTTTGAAAACTATCATTGATTTAATCATTAACGGCTGTAGTGGTGATTAGAGATTTGATAAGGGTTGAATTGAATGCTGTTTTCTCTTTGACTACGAATAAGATGAGTAGGAATTGAATTTCCAATCGATAGATAATTGAAAGAATTCGAATGTTTTGATTTGATGACTAAAAGATAATTTTCCAAAAGTACGGTTACCTGGAAACCAAGAATCGCTTCGCTCTCATAAGTTTAATCATCTTAGTAATCTCGTTAATTAGTTTAATTTTAGAATTTGCTTAGTAGTAATCATTCATCCTAAACCCCCTTGTTACTATTCGCTTTGGCACAAAATAAATTTACCTTCCCTGTGAGATCGATCCCTACTTCCACTACTACATATTTTTTGTCATTAACTGAAGAATGGTTAATTTGGGCATACACGATAAAAACGCACACCAAATTTTGGCGCCGTTGCCGGGGAAGGCAATATTTATTAGTGTCGTTTTTTTTGTTATTTCATTTGTTATATTAGTTTTCCCGCATTACTACTGAGGTTTGTTGATGAGTACAGGCGGATCATTTGATTACAAGGATAATTCATATTACGATCCAGAAATCGAGAGGACGCTGCACCAAAGAAGGAGAGATACTCGGAGACAAGAAGCATAGGAAAGGAACGATATGGCTGCAAACCAAAGTCTACGCCAACTGGCCAATCCAGATTTGGACCAACAACCTCTCTGCATAACTTTTCCTGCTTTCGCAACTAATGTAAGTTTTGAACTTAAATCGGGACTCATACATTTGTTGCCTTCTTTTCATGGACTCGCAGGAGAGGATCCCCACAAGCATCTGATGGAGTTTCATGTGGTTTGCACCACCATGAAACCGACGGGAATTACTGAAGATCAAATCAAGTTAAGGGCTTTCCCTTTTTCTTTAAAGGATGCGGCGAAAGACTGGCTCTTCTACCTACCACCAGGATCCATCACAACATGGACGGACCTCCAAAGAACATTTTTGGAGAAGTACTTTCCAGCATCAAGAGCGGCTAACATACGCAAGGAGATCTACTCCATTAGACAATTCAGTGGAGAAACATTGCATGAGTATTGGGAACGATTCAAAAAGCTGTGTGCAAGTTGCCCACAACACCAGATAAGTGCACACTTACCCATTCAATACTTTTATGAAGGTTTATTGTCTAGTGACAGGAACTTAGTCGATGCTGCGAGTGGGGGAGCCTTTGTCGATAAAACACCGGATGATGCGCGGAGCTTGATAGCCAACATGGCAGCCAACTCACAGCAGTTTGGCAACTTTCGACAGGAACCAGCACAAAGGAAACAAGGGGAGGTAAATGTTTCCAGCCTTGAACAACAACTGATAGATTTGACGTTTCTTGTGCGTGGTATGTCAGGTGGCAATGTGGGAAAGGCAAAACCTTGTGGTATATGTTTGGAGATGAGTCATACCACTGATGCATGCCCATCATTTCAAGAGACATCAGCTGAGCAAGTGCATGCAGCAGGGGGATTTCCGGGACAGCCCCAACGAAGACATGACCCTTACTCCAATACATACAATCCAGGATGGAGAGACCACCCTAACTTGAGTTATGGACCGCAATCGATAAATCACGTCCCTCCTCAAGCGCCACAACAACACCCTCCGCCATACAGACCACCTTTTCAGAGGGCACAACAACAACCCAATTATCCTTCTACTACTGATAGGTTAGAGGTTATAATTCAAGATCTTGCTCACAATGTTACTAAATTTCAACAGGAAACAAGATCGAGCATTCAAACCTTGAATACCCAAGTGGGTCAAATAGCCACTGCACTTAATAGAGTCGAAGCAACCGGATCAACCACTCTACCATCCCAAACAGTGGTGAATCCGAGAGAAAATGTCAATGCAATCACAACTAGGAGTGGGAAGGAATTGGAGGTGCCAGAGACGATAGAGAAAGAACCAACAAAGGGTGAGGAAGAAAAGGAAGTTGGAGGAAAGACCGGGATCGAGCACGAGACACCAAAAGGTAATCCTCCTTCTTTTTCTGAGTATAAAGTACCACCCCCTTTTCCCCAAGCTTTGAAAGATAACAGGAAGGACGCTGGACTCAAAGGCTTATATGGGACCTTCCGAAGATGTGAGATAAACATCCCATTGCTGGACGCCATTCAACAAGTACCTCGCTATGCGAAGTTTCTAAAGGAATTGTGTACTGCCAAGAGGAGTCATCGATTGAAAGGACCCCAGAAGGTTGAACTAGGTGAAAACGTTTCAACAGTGATACAGAGGAAAATCCCTGCCAAGTGTAAGGATCCAGGTATGTTCTCTATTCCATGCACCATTGGTACCACTCGACTTGAAAAAGCCATGTTAGATCTAGGAGCATCAATTAATGTTATGCCATATTCCATATATGCTTCTTTACAACTTGGTCCCTTAAGTCCTACTGGAGTGGTAATTCAATTAGCGGATAGATCTAGTGCATATCCTAGGGGTTTGATTGAAGATGTGTTGGTGCAAGTAAATGAACTAGTCTTCCCTGCTGATTTTTATATTCTTGACATGGAAAATGGTGATAAGAGTAGTCCTATATTGTTAGGAAGACCGTTTCTCAAAACATCTAAGACTAAGATAGATGTGCATAGTGGTACCCTCACTATGGAATTTGATGGTGAGATTGTTACATTTAACATCTATGATGCCATGAAATATCCTTGCAATAATGATGATACTGTGTACTCTGTTGATGTTATTAAATACCTGTCCCAGGAAGTTTTTGAGAATACAGGGAAAGATGAACTGGAAAGCACTCTTACCACGGACATGGAGAAGGAAGACGAAGCACCACCCCTCATGAACGAAGTGAAGCACACCGTTGACGCACTGGATGATACACCTGAGCTATCTCAGTCAGGTACTGTTTCTTTTATATCATTACCTGTTTCTAATACCAGGATTCCCCCATCTGTTTTGCAGGCACCCAAAATCGAGCTTAAGCCGCTGCCAACTCATCTCAAGTACGTATTCCTTGGTGAAGGTAATACACTACCAGTGATCATCTCCAACAAGTTGGGGGATGATCAAGAGAAGGACCTGATTCATGTGCTCAAGGAGCACAAGACTGCTATAGGTTGGACCATTGCAGACATAAAGGGAATCAATCCCTCCACATGCATGCACCGGATTTTACTAGAGGAAGGAGGAAGCCTCACACGGCAACCACAAAGGAAGCTGAACCCACCCATGATGGATGTGGTGAAGGAGGAGATTCTGAAGCTCTTATCAGTTGGCGTGATATATCCTATATCTGATAGCCAATGGGTTAGTCCGGTACAAGTGGTTCCTAAGAAGACCGGTATTACTGTGATCAAGAACAAAGACGATGAACTTATACCCACACGCATTCAAAATGGCTGGCGCGTGTGCATTGACTACCGGAAGCTCAACGCTGTGACTCGAAAGGACCACTTCCCTCTACCTTTTATTGATCAGATGCTTGAGAGGTTAGCATGCCATTCATTTTACTGTTTTCTTGACGGTTATTTGGGCTATTTTCAGATTGCAATCGCTCCGGAGGACCAAGAAAAGACCACCTTCACATGTCCGTTCGGCACATTCGCTTACCGTCGCATGCCCTTTGGCCTCTGCAATGCCCCAGCTACTTTTCAACGGTGTATGGTCAGTATCTTTTCCGAGTTTATTGAACATATCTTAGAGGTATTCATGGATGATTTTACTGTTTACGGTAACTCATTCAAGGATTGCTTATCTAGCCTTACACTGGTTTTGAAAAAGTGCATTGACACTAACCTTGTTTTAAATTCTGAAAAATGTCATTTTATGGTCGAACAAGGTATAGTGCTAGGTCATGTTGTATCTGCAAATGGTATAGAGGTCGATAAGGCGAAAATTGATGTCATGCAATCTTTACCTTATCCTACTTGTGTTCGGGATGTGCGCTCGTTTCTGGGTCATGCAGGTTTTTACAAGAGGTACATCAAAGACTTTGCCAAGATAGCTACACCTTTGTGCAAGCTACTACAAAAGGATGTCCCATTTGAGATGACTAACGAAGGCAAGAGTGCTTTTGATACACTGAAGAAGTCATTGACTTCTACCCCTATTATCCAACCACCCGACTGGAACAAGCCTTTCGAGATCATGTGCGATGCAAGTGATTATGCGGTTGGTGCTGTCTTGGGACAAAAAGAGGGCAATGCTTCACATGCCATCTACTACGCATCCAAAACCTTGAATGACGCCCAACGCAACTACTCTACTACTGAGAAGGAGCTATTAGCAGTTGTTTTTGCTCTTGAAAAATTTAGATCTTATTTACTTGGTACTAAAGTGATTGTTTATTCTGATCATGCAGCTCTTCGCTACCTGATGACGAAGAAGGAGGCAAAACCAAGGTTAATAAGATGGATTTTGCTCTTGAGTGAATTCGACATCCAAATCAAAGATAAGAAGGGCAGCGAGAACAAAGTAGTGGACCACTTAAGCCGCCTACCACATTTGGACGATGAGCTGTGTTTGAAGGAGGAGTTTCCGGATGAGCATCTTTTCCCCATACACGACAATTTACCATGGTACGCTCATCTTGTGAATTTTTTAGCTTCTAATTTGCTACCACATGAACTCCTAGGGCCCAACGAGCCAAGATCAGAAGTGATGTCAAGTACTACGTCTGGGATGACCCTTACTTATGGAAGAACTGTGCGGACCAAATCATTCGACAGTGCATACCCGAGACAGAGGTAAATGTCATTCTTACATTCTGCCACTCATATGCGTGTGGTGGACATTTTGGAGCAAAGAGGACGTCGAGAAAGGTACTAGAATGTGGATTCTTTTGGCCCACACTATTTCGTGACTCATATCTTTTCTGCAAGAACTGTGCACAATGTCAACTGACAGGTAATCTCTCCCAAAGAAAGGAGATGCCCCAACAACCCATTCTCATTTCTGAAATTTTTGATGTGTGGGGCATCGACTTTATGGGACCTTTTCCTATGTCTTTTGGCCATACCTATATACTGCTTGCTGTTGATTATGTATCGAAATGGGTGAAAGCTATAGCTACCCGGACTAACGATTCCAAGGTTGTTGCAGATTTTATCAAGCATAACATTTTCTCTAGATTTGGAATCCCACGAGCCATCATCAGTGATCGAGGGACACACTTCTGCAATAGGACAGTGGACAGTCTATTCAAGAAATACCACGTCACTCACAAGGTCTCCACTGCCTATCATCCGCAAACAAATGGCCAAGCCGAGGTCTCCAACCGAGAAATCAAAGCCATATTGGAGAAAACCGTCAACCCGACACGGAAAGATTGGAGCTTGAGACTTGATGATGCACTATGGGCCTACAGGACCGCATACAAGACCCCGATAGGTATGTCCCCTTATAGACTGATTTTTGGTAAACCGTGTCATCTTCCTGTAGAGTTGGAGCACAAAGCGTACTGGGCAGTGAAGAACTTCAACATGAACTATGATGAAAGTGGAGTGCATAGGAAGCTGCAATTGCAAGAGCTTGAGGAGATTCGAAATGAGGCATATGAAAATGCCAGATGTTACAAGGAAAAGACAAAGGATTTTCACGACAAGATGATCTCTAGGAGGCATTTTGAAGTTGGTCAGAAGGTTCTCCTTTACCATTCCCGTCTTCGTCTATTTCCAGGTAAGCTTCGTTCCAGGTGGCATGGTCCTTATGTAGTTACTAATGTGTCTTCCTATGGTGCAGTTGAGATTCAGAGTTTGGACACCACGAAGACATTCACAGTGAATGGTCACCGATTGAAGCACTATTATGAAGGTGTCCAAGATGAAGACGGCGGACGAGTTGACATCAAGGTGTCTCTAGAAGACCCACCTACCTTTGACTGAGGAAGGGGATAGCGTCGGGCCACCGACGTTAAACAGAGGCGCTGCTTGGGAGGCAACCCAAGGGGAGTTAGTTTCCCTTTCTTTTTATTTTTTATTGCTTTTTTAGTTAGACTTTTCTTTTCTCTTGTCTTTTGCCTTACATTGGGTACAATGTAAGATTTAAGTATGGGGGAGGGATTAGTAGTGTGTTATTGTTTTTCTTATTGCAAAAATACAAAAAAATCGAGCTCATAGTTAGTAATGAACACATGCTTAGAATCACTAGCCCATGATGAAACCTAATTGATATCATGCATGCTTTTAAACATAGGTGAATTGTTAACCTTGGAACACTTTGAACTCTAATGCAAAGTGTACTTTGACTTAGTAAGTTGAATATTTTGAGCACATTATTGTCATGACTTGTGAAGTGTGCATAACTTAGTGAAGATTGTGTGAACTTTGTGCTAGTCTTAAGAAGTCTCTAATACATGCTAGAACTTAACTACATGCTCTTTGAGGCGTATGTCTAGACTACTTGCAAACATGAAAGTGATATATGTGATCTTTGATGCGTTTGTGCCTTTCAAGCCTACCATGTAAACAAAATCATTCTCTAGTACCTATTTTGAGCCTTAAATGTAAAAGAATGGTAGTATGCTAAGCATACTAAAGACCCCCATTCAACATTTCTTGACTAGCTTATCATCCTACCCTTTAAACCTAAATGTGATTTTAATCCATACCTTTTAAGGGAGTATGATGTATTTCATTCAAATGCACTTGGGAATCATTGAAATATATTTGTGAGCTTAATTGTCAAAAGAATGGAATGCATGAAAGAAAAAGGGATGCCTTGAAAAAAAAATAGATAAAAATATGACTCCAAGGGGAGCCAAGGCACAAAAAAAGAAAAGTGTTGAAATAAACCTTGTGAAATAGAACGAAGTTGAAAAATTCATACAAGAAGAGAAGCTTTTAGTGTGCATTTCATCATACTCTCTTGTTTGAATATCCTTACCCTTTCTTTCATAAGCCAATACCTAGGCCAAGCTACAAGCTAATAAAGACCTACTTGATTTGTGTTTGCAAAGTAGCTAAGATAGTGGAGAAGAGTGTGCAAGTGAGCTTATACTTGTGTTAGTGTATGACTTGAACTATTATGGCTTTGCATATTTTGGATCTATAATTTGTACACAACACTTGTTTATGACCACACACACACGTTCACTACTTCGTTGGGTACGAAATGTTTAGGGATTGAACTTGTTCCACTGTTAACTTTTCACCGCCGTTCATTATTATGCATGTTAAAATTGTTGAGGCATTAAAGTGAGGACAAGTTGCTTTGTTATGAATCTATGAGCCAACCACAAATATTGTAGTTTTGTTTGTTTACTCGAGGTCGAGTAAAGAGTAAGTGGAGTTTGATGTGACTAGAAATAGACACATCTTGAGTGCTTAATTGTCTACGATTTGGTAGGTTTTGATAGATAAATTGATACGTATGCTACCTAATCGTGTATTTGTGTAATTGTAGGTATAATCGAAGAAAACGAGCTAAAAACGATGTGTAAAGACCAAGGAGAGACATGGGCATGACAAGGACTCAAAGTTGATCAAGAAAAGGGCAAAAACGTAATTTTGGAAGTGGCAATCGATCGCCCGGAAGTGGCAATCGATCGCCTATGGACAGAAACATTTTCAACAAATTTGAAGAGTCAGCGATCGATCGCGAAGGAGTGGCGATCGATCGCCAAAGTCTACTGGAGCTCGGCGATCGATCGCCACTTTATAGCGATCGATCGCCTCAATGATTTTTCTGAAAAATAAAAGCCTCGCGATCGATCGCCACACATCAGGCGATCGATCGCCGAAGAGTCCGAAAATAAGGAAATTAGGTCTTTTACCATGTTTAGAAGATTGTAACCTATTTTATCAACCACCAACCCCCATAACTCGATAAATTCAGTCTTTAGCAGCAAGTTTTTCATAGTTTTTTCATACTTTAGAATATTTTGGAGATTTTAGATTAATTTATTTTTAAGTTTTCTTCAAGAACAACGAAGAACGGAACCGGAATCGACAAGCCGGAATCGTGATTTATAATAGTAATTTCTTTTCCTTTATTTATTTAATGTTTTCCATTGAATTTTTATTGTTTTTAGATTTAATTATGCTAGGCTAAAACTCTTCGATTCTTGGTTGAAGGGATACCTGCTTTTGGAATTGAACCTTTTATGAAAATTTGCTTTGATTGTTGAATTATAATTCGATTTCAATTCGTTTCTTAAATTTCGAATTCCATGATTGTTGTGTTTGTGTATTAGACCGATCACCTAATATTCAATTGCATAATCGATAGTTTGTTAAGAAACAACTAAGATCAATAATTAACCGGCTGTAGATGTTGTTGAATTCTTAGGATAAACGGTTGAGTAATCAATTTTAACGGCTGTAGTTTTCATTGATTAGATTTATCGAACTCATTAGTTTTGAAAACTATCATTGATTTAATCATTAACGGCTGTAGTGGTGATTAGAGATTTGATAAGGGTTGAATTGAATGTTGTTTTCTCTTTGACTACGAATAAGATGAGTAGGAATTGAATTTCCAATCGATAGATAATTGAAAGAATTCGAATGTTTTGATTTGATGACTAAAAGATAATTTTCCAAAAGTACGGTTACCTGGAAACCAAGAATCGCTTCGCTCTCATAAGTTTAATCATCTTAGTAATCTCGTTAATTAGTTTAATTTTAGAATTTGCTTAGTAGTAATCATTCATCCTAAACCCCCTTGTTACTATTCGCTTTTGGCACAAAATAAATTTACCTTCCCTGTGAGATCGATCCCTACTTCCACTACTACATATTTTTTGTCATTAACTGAAGAAGGGTTAATTTGGGCGTACACGATAAAAGCGCTACCAGTACTATGATATGTGCTGCTAATATGAAGATGTGAAGAGGTTCCACTGACATATTGAGCTGAGATAGGCATATCATATTGGTCTGGTTATAAAAGGATGAGGGATGAGACATGTCATGACATATTTGCATTTGATGAGGCATGATACAGAACAATCACGGTTGATGTTTATAGTGCTTTATCGTTTATGTTTCTCATTGATATCGCACTGGGATGGTTATTTATCTATACTCATGTTGTGTGGTTGTTTCTGTAGGGACTCATAGACGTGGGAGGACGAGATTGTGAGTCTTATTCCGCTGCGAGCTGAACCACTGCTTAGGAGTTAATTGGTCTAGGTTGTTTTGTTGTACATATGATGTATATTATGACATGATTTTTGTCAACTTGCAACAACCTACATTATTAAACTCTTAATTAGTGTATGATTTACTTAATTCTTACTCACATATGTATAATGAACTGATACATAACAGATTAAGTAACGAGGACCCCACAGGGTGAGTGTTCTGGTTGACACTCAGCAAGCGGGGGCCAATCGAATATGCAAAAAACATATACTTATACAAATTTCGAAACAGGTATCAAAACATAAACTGGTGTGAAATAATACATATAACAGAACTTTGCATATTTTGTTCCTTTGAGCCATATAAGATGCATCATATCAGAACACATATCATATACTGATCGATTAGATCGATCTGCGAAACATAAGGATTATAGAGTGGCTCCTACGAATTCAAGATGTGGCTCCCATATGTGTAGCACTTTGCCCCATTGGTTCAAGATGTGGCTCACACGTACGTAGCACGTTGCTCCGCATAGCACTTGTCTCCCGATATTCAATTTTTTTCACCACATAGTTTTTAAAATAGTTCACAGATTCGACTGAATTTTTCATATATACGTTTTCAAAACGAAGGAATAATATAACAAAAAAGAGCCCACTTACCTGATTATGTAGGTTGCAAAAAGCTTCAAAATCTTCTTTTTTCCTTGCTAATACAACTAGAAACAATGGTTTTGTTTGATAGTATTTACTTTGTTCCCAAATGAAATTTTGATACAATTTATAGATGAAATTTATGATTTTTCTCCTTGCCAAGTCTTCCCATGTTTCCAAGTCTTGTGCCATTCTTCCCAAGTTATTTGCAAGTCTTCCCAAGATAAATCCAAGTCTTGTCATGCCATCCTAATGCAAGTATTTGACATACATTTGCAAGTCTCAGTCTTTTGCCACTCTTATTAATTTGTCTTCAACGTATAAAAAAAAATGGTAGTTACATACATAATTGGTGTAACATGCATTTCATTATTATCATTTCAATACATTAAAATTATACCTTGGTTAATGCTCAATAATTTGCGTGCATGAATATGCATTAGGTGATTACATGCATAAACTACCATGTTGGTTAAGGTTTGTGGTGGGTTATCACATTCCTCCCTCCTTATGAGAAGTTTCGTCCTCGAAACTTAGTTTGTATATATAATATCAAGCTCTTGTCATTCTTCTTTTTTATTTTGTCTCGCTTAGTACTGTAGTAAATTAGAGGTAACATAATACTAATATCCTTATAATAAAATCGGTTTATTGCATTTCTTACAAACCCGAAAATAATAAAAGCCTATTACTAATTTTGGAATAATTGAGTCTTACGATCCATAATGTTACGAAATAATCCATCGTCTTGAATATCATCCAACATATTTTGATATAAGTCTAAGCATGATTTCTCTTGTTCCAATTACCAAAAAGGTTATATAATTGATGTCCAAAATGATTTTATTATTCTTAATATCCATATCTTACAATATCTTATGTTAACCAAATGTTCATATTAATCTAAACCCAACATATCTTATGCACCCATATATACCAATTGCTTATATTTCCGTAATTCATCAATAGTGAAAATCTAATATTAATACTTATATCCTTAACAAAATGAGATACTGAGATACTTAACACTTTATTTAATGTCCACATATCTTATCTTATAAATCCCAAAATGATATCAATACATCTCATCATATATCCCAATTGTGAATATCACATTATATGCTTAAATTTCAAGATTGAATAAGAAGTATAAAACATCTCAGAATTGAAATAATCTATTCTTCAAATTTTCCAAATTTGTATCAATGATCTTACAAACCTAAGCACTATTTATCGTACCAAAATTGATGCTTATGACCAATAAGGGCCTCATAATCTGAATTTGTTCCTTCGAAATTTATATAATGCCTAAGATCAAATTCATCTTGCATTCCATTTCATGATTTGTAACATCTTGGTAGCTCGTTATGAAATATACTCAGAAATTATCGTACTTACGGAGTATCCTCTACTTTTAACCCAGATAATTCCATATGAACCCAATCATGATTTTCCTCATTATATACTTAAATTAAGAATGGATTCTTAGTATCCTCAGACATTATCATTTCTTGGTTTAATCCAAGACTATATTATTCTAAATCCAAATATAATCACACTATTCTTAATTATTATTATTCTTCTTAAGAATTAATTCAAATTGTAGCTTACATCCATCGAAAATTCATAAATTCAAATTCTCAATTTATCATAATCAAATATATCTTATATACCCAAATATGATATTTACTTACATTCTCATGATTAACCAAAATCTAATATCATTACTCCTTGATAAAAAATTATATACTAAAATGCCTAATGGTTAAAATAATTGATATAAATTATCTTATATACCCAAATATAATGCATCATATACTTAAGTTCTAAGAAAGAAACAATCGTAGTTCATCTGGACGAGGGCGAGCTTCGAGATATGTCTGAAGAAATCCCAACGTTTCTACTGTTGTATTTTATTTTGCAGTTTATTGTGTTTTATGTATGTTGGTGGTGTCGTTTGGACATATAATATTATTTATTATGAGTTCATTTCTTTTTGTAATGTGGATCAGATATGTAATATTTTAATTTGAATAAAATATTAGTTTGTAATGATAATTATATAAAAGAAATAAAGGTTCTACACCACTTATATTGCAGTTATAAATTACATTCCTCTAAATTTATGTTGATAAAGATTATCGATTTGCAAAACGTTTATAGCTTAAAAACATCGAAGAAAAATTGCAAAGTCTAAGGTCATTCTTACAAGAAAAATTATATGGTCATCATATATGTTTGTCAATGAAAAATGAGTTTAAAAATAAGATTGAGAAGAGAATAAGCTAAAAGAATTTTTTGAAGAAACATATAATACTAATATCTAAAAGTTTAGTTTATTCTTATTAACCAAAAATTTAAATAAAATAGAACATGAATTATCATAATCTTAGTGTATTTTTTAAAAAAAATTGTTTAAGTGATTGAGAAATCGAATGATAAATCTCGAGCTTTTTATAGGCTAATGGGTGCAAAAATTGCGATTCAAAATTCTGTCAATCCCGATCTGGAAATCAAAATTGGCCGAGGGATTTTAATGAGCATGATATGAGTATCATAAACCGATAATTAATTTGAAAATGATGTTTGAATTTGAGAGAAATCGAAGTTTGAATTTTACGAAATTTTAAGGTTCTATGGCGCGAACTTCGATTCAAAATCGAGCATCTTACCTTGTTTGTGAGAAATATATGATAAATGGCTTTTATTACCCATACAATGTAAAATATAAATCCGAAGTTGGTTAAGCTTTGGCGTTCGAATGGTCGAGCAATTTAACAAATGAAGTTTTGCCTGCTAGGGTTCAAAGGGCGTGGGTTTTGGGACTAAAATTGGACACTCCCCTTGATCGAGATCGAAATCTGATATGGGGCTTTCACTAATCATTTAATAATGAGTAATAACCCGAAAGTAATTTCAATTTGGTGTTCAAAAGAGGGAGAAATCGAATTTGGAATCTTTCGAAAATTTAGGGTTCTTGGGGTGTAAGATTCGATTTGAAATTGGACACTTTCTTTTATTTGTGAATCCAGTTTGTTAGAGGGCTATGGATCTACATGTTACAAGGAGTAATAAACCAGATTTAATTTCGACATGGTGTTCCGATCATTGAGAAATCGAGGGACAAAGTTTCGTGTTTTAGGGTTCTTCAAGGCTAGGCTTCGATCGATCAATTTGCCATCTTTCGGTAGTTGGAACTTTGAAATTTTAGAGGGCTTTATATAATTGGATCATGATGATCATAGTGGTGTGAGGTATTCGTCGATTGGTGTACGTCGGAGCGGAATCATAAAATTTACGTGTTCGGAGTGCGTTAGTTTTGATCGGCGATTTGGCCGGGAAATCGTCGTCTGTTCAGTTCGATTCATGGTGCCGTGGCTTCGTCTCGTTTAGGCAGTCACGGTGGCGGGTCGACTTTCCAGCTATGAGCAGCGGTGGCGGCGACGATGTAGCACGGCAGTAGCCATTTTCAGTTTTTTTTTTTTAATTTCAGATTGTTATTTTGATTCCCAACTGATTTTTAAATTTTAATCAGTTGGCCTATTGGATCCGCAATTAATATTCCAGTTAATTTGTATCAATCAAAAATCTTTTCCCAACGGGATTATGGAACCTGGTTTAGCTCTGATACCACTTAAATGTCACGTCTCGAGACCAGGGTCGATAACACCGGGTTGATTCCAAATACAATTCAAAATCAACAAGCCTCATAGTATAGAATTTAATTACAATCAGTCTATTTAATCCATAAATATTTCTTACAAGTTGTAATTTAACTTACAAAACTGGTCTTCGATTTAAATACGTCTACGGAAGCTTATAATAATTTCGAATCATGACAGCAGAATTTTGCACTTCATCAGCATCATTCTTAAAACTAGTATTGCTCTTCTTCTTCGGTATCTGTCTTACTTTATCTGGGAAGGGGATGTAAGGGGTGAGTGTTCTGGTTCACACTCAGCAAGCGGGGACCAATCGGATATGCCAAAAACATATACTTATACAAATTTCGAAACAGGTATTAAAACATAAACTGATGTGAATTAATACATATAACAGAACTTTGCATATTTTGCTCCTTGAGCCATATAAGATGCATCATATCAGGACACATATCATATACTGATCGATTAGATCGATCCGTGAAATATAAGGATTATAGAGGTGGCTCCTATGAACTCAAGAGGTGGCTCCCGTATGTGTAGCACTTTACCCCATTTGCAAGCCTTCCCAAGATAAATGCAAGTCTTGCCATGCCATCCTAATGCAAGTCTTTGCCATCCATTTGCAAGTCTAAGTCTTTTGCCATTCTTATTAATTTGTCTTCAATGTATAAAAAAAATGGTAGTTACATACATAATTGGTGTAACATGCATTTCATTATTATCATTTCAATACATTAAAATTATACTTTGGTTAATGCTCAATAATTTGCATGCATGAATATGCATTAGGTGATTACACGCATAAACTGCCATGTTGGTTACTTATGAGGTTTGGGGTGAGTTCTCACATTATGAACCAACAAATCTTACTTTTAACATTATCATCAATCCAATCCCATTATTCAACATTTCATACGAAAAATAGCATAAAATAATCGGATTTTTTTCCTCAAGTATGTGGTGATCTTGTTATTACACAGGAAACACTTGTTATCCGCAATATTCATTCTTGTTTACTGTCTTTTAAGGCAGAGCTCAGTGCATCAGTTCCATTAACTAAAATAAGAGATATTGCTCATTGAATGATATCACACACGATCTTAAGGTTATTTACTGGAGATGCTCTTCTTATCATTTTTATCCGTCACGGAATTGAGTTGCTTACATTATTAATAATAGTCCTCATTTGCACGAGTTGCGTGCATATACAGTATTTTTTTGTAAACTGACGTGGTAAACGTAAATTCATTTTTTAATTTGGGTTTTTGGGATGTAATTATTTTTTTTTCAAATTGATTTTGTAGTTTAATATCCTCCCATTATTTTTTGATGTTATTATTTTTTATCTAAATTAGTATGGGTCTTTTGGTCATTATTGTCATCTTTTTTAGGATGAGTGTCAAAATCATGAAAATTGAGAGAGTGAGTAAATTTTTTAAAAAGTGTAACACATATATGAAAAATGAAGGAGTTTGAATGGCAATTTTGGGATTTTGAAAAAAGTTTCACCAAATTGATTTCTCTAGCACCCTCATTGTAGTGGTTCAACAATTGCTTCTGTTTTGTGATCGGTCGAACACGTGGCGCTTGTGCCAGTGTATGGTTGAAAAGATTAAAGTTGTGACATTACCCTTAACTATAGTTATTGGTAAAACGGTAAGCGTTCAATCCTACAATTGATATCAGAGCCAAGGTTGCATGTTCGATTCCCATGAGTTGTAGAGAGTGCAATTATTGGGGGAGAGATTTGGGGTTTAACAATTGTCTCTGCTTTGTGATCGGTCGAACACGTGTCGCTTGTGTCAATGTATGATTGAAAAGATTGAAGTTGTACTATTACCCTTAATTATAGTTATTCGTAAAACAGTAAGCTCTCAATTCTACACTCACACTTTATAAGATAGTAAGATAAACATTTCATCAAGAAATTAAGTGATACCCCTCGATGGGGGATTGATATACATAATGGGTTTTAACCGACCCAATCTGATTTAGCAAGGAGTTGTAGGGTTTTGGAAGACATCTCTCAATATTCTCGGGATAAACATGGATCTAGTTGTCATATACAATACTATTCATATTGACTAGAACTATTCTCTCAGATTGACTAGAACTCTACAATTATAGATTGACTAGAACTCCTATTCTATATTGATTGAGACTCTACCCCTACATCTATAAATAGAGGGCACCTACCCTCATTCAGGGACGTTCACTTACGCAATACTTACAGGCTATTGCTTACGTCTTTCATAATACGCCTTTCATATTATGCAAAGCCTACAATTTCAATACTTTTCATTGAAACCTATACTGACTTGGGCGTCGGAGTGGCTTCGCCTACGGGCGGAGTCATCTCACCCTTTTTCTTTGATACACAGATACATTTGGGGGACGGTTCAATTCGGTTTAAATGAAGATAAACCATTTGTTACATCATCGTTCAATATTTATTAAAGATCACATTTTTTTGGTGAAATCAATTGGCGTCGTCTGTGGGAACTCGAGCAAAAGACGTTGATGACATTATGCAAACCGGGTGAACAAAGTACGAGCCCCCTCTTGGACCAAACGATGTCCCTGCTTGCCCATGAGAAAACACTCGCCTGCCTCCGTGAGCCACCCTCTTGGATGGCCCGATCCACCACCGGCTCCCCTGCTCACATGTGAACCTTCCCGTACTGACCAGCCCCCTGTCAAACACCGCGAAATCATCAGATTTCACACAAAAAGTCAGGGGTTCGTGCGACAGGGTGACTTCCATGAATTGGAGTTCTGGTTTTGTGGAGTGGAGTATCAATTTCACATCCCTGGCGGCTGGGTTTTGCTCGATTGATAAGCTACGATTAATCATTGATGGTTGAGAGTGGCTTGAAGCCAAATGTATATACTCATACGGCATTGATGGTCATTCCCATTCCGGCTCCCCGTTGGCGATTTTTCTCATCTTTCTTCCCACTCCTTATTTTGTTTCGTTAGGGCTACCCTATAGAACCACCACACCACACCCGTCCATCAAATCCATCGGAAGATTAAGAAATCTTCAAAGTCATCACTCAAGAACGAGAATATTGAGCCAAAAGTATACAAGAGTGAAATAATCACAAAGTGTATGGTTTATTAAAGTATTCGACTGGGATGCTCAGAAGCTCGGCAAATACATTCATGATTACATGATCAAAAAGAACATGCACACGTCTGCTGAGATTTTCGCCAAAGAGGCTAATATTTGTCCCCAGCCTGCTGTAGTCAATCCTCCTTAAGGATGTCTGACAGAATGGTGGTCCTTATTTTGGGAGGTATACTCTGCTGAGCTTCCGAAGCATCCCGAGGCAATGAAAGACCCCTCGTCATAAAAGAATACTCGCTCGGTGTTACCAAGTGTCTGTCCCCCACCGCCAATGCCGAGACTTACTGATTTCCTACAAAATGTCTATTCAACAATAATACCAAGTACAAACATGGGGAATTTGCTGCAAAGTGCTCTTCCAACAATGATATCCAGGCCAGAACTGAGCTTGAATGGTCTAGGACCGCCTCCAATGGTGGACACCACCATATGGAAAGGGCAACATGTAACAAATTGGATAGCTGAAAGTATGCGGGAGCAAGAGCGTAATGCACAGGGTCTTAATGTTGATCAATTAGCTCGCTGGCCGTCATTTTCAATCAAGTGCCGCTATCTCCAGGAGAGGGTTCCTAAGCAGCCTTAGCGCTCTGTTTTCATAAACGGCAGGTCTTATACACATTTGGGGGGCTCTGCAGCTATTAAGCCAGTGACTCATGAAGCATTGAAACTGAAACAACCAAATACGGAACTTGGCGAGGCAGTAAGGCCCTATTACATCGATATCGGGCATGCAACCTCGCAGTAAGGCCCTATTACATCGAGCTCGGGCATGCAATCTCGCAGTAAGGCCTTATTACATTGAGCTCGGGCGTGCAATCTCGCAATAAGGCCCAACTCGGCAGCTCGGGCGTGCCATCTGGCAGTAAGGCCCTATTACATCAAGCTCGGGTGTGCCATCTAGCAGTAAGGCCCTATTACATCGAGCTCGGGCGTGCAATCTGGCAGTAAGTCCCTATCACATTGAGCTCGGGCATGCAATCTAGCAGTAAGGCCATATTATGACAGCTCGGGCTTGCCATCTGGCAGTAAGGCCCTATTACATCAAGCTCGGGCGTGCCATCTGGCAGTAAGGCCCTACTACATCAAGCTCGGGCGTGCAATCTTGCAGTAAGACCTTATTACATCGAGCTCGGGCATGCAATCTAGCAGTAAGGCCATATTATGATAGTTCGGGCGTGCCATCTGGCAGTAAGGCTCTATTACATCGAGCTCGGGTATGCAATCTCGCAGTAAGGCCTTATTACCTCGATATCGGGCGTGCAATCTTGCAGTAAGGCCATATTCAGAAGTCCAAGGCGTTGTCAATAAGCCCTTGGCACATCAGGAGCACGTTTACGACGAGCTTAGCCCTGGTTACGCCAGGAGCAAGGGTTTTCACCCTACATGAGAAGCACGAGCTCAGCCCTGGTTACGCCAGGAGCAAGGGTTTTCACCCTACCTCAGGAGCACGTTTACGACGAGCTCAGCTCTGGTTACGCCAGGAGCAAGGGTTTTCACCCTACCTGAGGAGCACGAGTGATAAGTGTATTTTATACACTTATATTTCTTCTTATTTTGCATGATTTAGTGTTGGTATTCGAGCAGAATTACGTCTTTTGTTGTTGTTTTGGTTGTTTTGCAGGAATCCGGGTAATTATATGTTTTGTGGACTAAAAGGGTGCAAATGACGGAAGGAACGGATGAATTGAAGCCAAAAATCTACACTATCAATCATGGCAACAGGCGTAATTACGCCTACTTTGAGGCGTAACTACGCCTAACTCACGGCATTTGATTTTTTTAAAGAATTTCAACAGGCGTAAATACGCCTCATTGAGGCGTAACTACGCCTAGCCCACGGCTTTTGAGAATTTAAGTGGCGTAACTACGCCACTTTGGAGGCGTAATTACGCCTATCACGCGGGAAGCCAGATTTTGTGACACGTCAACAGGCGTAACTACGCCACTTCGGAGGCGTAATTACGCCTATGGAATTTTGGTAATTTTGGAGACCTTCCTTATCTGATGCGCACGGGAGTTTAAAGGAAGAAAAAAAAGGATTTTCGAAGGGATGGGATTATTATTCAGATTGATTAAGACCTAGACATATTTTTGGAGAGAAGGAGGCTAGGGTTAAAAGAACAAGAGTGAGAGCAGCAGCCGAGTAAACAACCGAGGGAAATTCAGAAAAGAGGAGGAGATCGATCGAGGTGGTGCGCTTACACCGAAGGATATAGATTTTGACGACGGAGAAGAAGACGGCGACTACCGGGGACGGAGGGCCATCATCCAATTCGTTTGATTATCTATTCCCTTATGTTTATGATGATTAAGAACATGTCTATGTGTTTATTTAATGTATTCATGAACTAATTTATTATTCTAGGGTTAGACGGATCTTGACTTGAAACTATGTCATTGGTTTTTCATATGGTTTATTTATATTTTCATGTTCTTAATGCTTTTAATCTACTGGCCATGGATTGAATGATTCCATATTCGTGATCTATCACTCGGGAGAGGAGGTTGTGAATAGGAAAGAAGGAATTCGTATCGTGGTAGTTATATTGTTCGGAAGGCCTATAACTCCATAGAAGTCGTCAAAGGAATTACTGCACTTTTACAATTGTTTGATAATTAATCTTAGATAGGGATATCAAGATTAATGTTAGATAATTACTTCTGCTTAACACCCGGGAGGGGGAGTAGAAACAAATAAGAATTCTCGGCTAGTAAACTAGGAAAACACGACATAGTGGATAGTTGAGTGAAGTCGAACCTCTAGAATCCGTTCTCATTGATTTTCTCCACTTAAATTACCATCTTGTTAATCTTTTATTCTATTTTCGTAGATTAGTTTAATAAATATTGCTCTCGATTATCTAAATAAAGTCGAGACTATTCTAATTACAGTACTTGGTGTAACTTAATTTTCAATCCCTGTGGGTTCGACATCCGTACTTTCACATTCCTATACTAAAACTTGACACCATACACTTGCGGTACGTTTCACACGCATCAAGTTTTTGGCGCCGTTGCCGGGGATTGATATAATTTTGTTTACTGATACTGTTACCAAGTAGTCTTGATTTTAATTTAGAATTTTATTTTTTGTTTTAATCTTTTTTGATGTTTTTCTTGTGAGGTACTTGGAGATGTTTCATCAGCAAGTTTCCACAAGCTTTGCCCAACAACCGTATGAACCATTCTATGCAGCTTGGGACAGATTCAACCACGACTTTTCAAACTACGCTCCTCTTCAATCTTTCTATATTGGATTGGATGCAGACACACGAGAATGGGTATTTAATGGAGCTTTGGCAGTTGGTCGTCCCATATATGGTATAGATGATGACAACCTGTATAACCATATGGCGAATTTCGACTATCGGTGGCAATATGATCCTTCAATGCTGGGTTGGAGTCACCAATATCCACCAGGGCATCATTACCCTCATTTTACACACCAACCATTCGATCATCAAGCAGAGGATGAGTATAGTTCTGATAAAGTCTCTCGGTTGGAGGATATTTTGCGCAAATTCTGGCCATCATTTGAACCAAAGACCGAAAATCACACCAGAAGTAGCCTTGAGCAGCTGATAGAGACATTTGTAGCGAGATGCAAAGAGGTTGAGATGAGATATAATCAAGGGGTGACAAACCAGGTGTGGTCACATGATGATGATCATTCAACCAACCAAGTTTGGGAGAGTGATCCTACTCATGCGGAAGATTCAAGGGAATATGAGCATTTTCAAGTGGTTGAGCCTACTGTGGAAGAGTTATCTGATGAATTCCCGTGTCAAGATGAGCCTAGCGTGACGTTGGAAGATGACCATATTTTTGAAAATAGTGAGGAGCACTCATCGATGGTGATGTCCTATATGACATATGTGGATCCGTTCTTCCCATCGATGCCAACTTCACCATATTATGATCTCCACGAGATGAAGCCAAGTTTAGAATCTTTCTCCCATGCTTATCAATTTTCGAAGGACGTTGTTGGAGCGACGAGCGTTAACTGCCACTATCTTGCCAAGCTTGAGGGCATACACAACCAAGACCCACATGTAGTGTCATATGATACTTACTATGGGCGGAAGCCGCTATTTGATGGTTGCTTCGCATAGTCTGGCTGACGACTTTAAACAAAGCGTTTCTTGGGAGGCAACCCAAGCCTTGTATCCTTTTTATTTTATTTCAGTTTTTAATTTTAGTATTGCATTTTAGTAGCATGTCTTATTCATAGCCGATTGATCATTCTTTTTCCAATTGCAGGGTCTATACTTATGCGGAGGTCCCTATCATCATCTTCTCACCATACCCATGAGCATGAGATGGGCGACGATTACTGACGATCGTCGTCGCAGGTTGGTGTGTTGTCCCTTATTTTATACGTTGTATGGTACATTGAGGACAATGCATGATTTTAAGTTTAGGGGGGGTGTTTAAACACTGAGATGTTTTGTTTCCTGGATTCCTATGTGTGTTGTGTTTTGTGTTTTTTTTTTTTTAGTCGTTTTTTTTTTCTTTTTGTGTCATAAGTCGTGATTTGAAGTAATTGTGAAGGCCGATGATGAAGAATTGAGCTTATTTGTGAAAATTTGAAATTTTTGTACGCTTTGCTCTTGAGTTTCTTACATATTCATGCACTAGAGACCATGACCATTTGACCAATTAAAGTTGATTTGAATGACCACAAATATGATATAGGAAATTCTTGATAATATTTTGGGCCTTTATTCATTGATATAAATTTGCCATAGTAGCCCCTTTGAGCTTAAACGTAAAAGAATGAGGATTGAATTGTTGCAATATATTTTATAATCTCATTCAAATTTGTTTCTTATATCACCTTGGTTTTGAGATACTATTTGAGCACATTGGTCATACCATATAAGTTATTTGTGAATTGAGAGTAGTCTAGAACTTGCTTTAGTACCCTTTGAGGCGAAATACAGACATATGTGGCTTAGGAATGATTTAGGCAATTTTTTTTATCGTTTGAGCCTTTGAAGCCACCAAATGATATCACTTTTTATCCATAGTTGCCCTTTTGAGCTTATTGAAAATCGAATGGCATGTGCTTAGGCACATAATAACCCCCATTCGGCATCATTTCAAAATCCCACATCGACCACCTTGTTGAAAGCTTATACACTATTTCCTACCCTCAAGTGAGTAAGACCCATATTGCACTTTAAAATTTCAAATATCCCCCCCATGTTCCTAATTGAAAAAATAGAAGGGGGATAATAATGAAAAAAAGGGCGTGGATGCATAGAAAAAAAAAAATTTGTTGAAGAGGTGAAGAAAATAGTGATGGAAAGAATGAGAAAATAATGAGGTGAATGATGAGGCGGATGAGAAAAAATGGTGAATTGAAAAAGAAAAAAAATGATGAATCATCAATAGAAGGAATCGAAATTGAGATGAGAGTGCACAACAATGTCATATTAACTTACTCTCTTGTTTTGAAATTCCGATCTTTTTATTGAAGCCATGAGCCAAAGCCTTACATTACAAGCCTATTAAGACCTATTGACCGAGCCACATTCGTCTAATATACTAGTGGAGAAGGTTACGGATAGTAAGCTTATGGACACTCGAGAAACACTGGTAATGCATATGGTTTTGACATTCACACACGCACATCTCATTACTTTGATTTGATGCATTGTTCACTGTTTGTCAAGGTTATACTCCTTTTTATGAACAATGCAAATGAACCAATACACCTTGCAAAGTCCTATTGATTTGTGAGTAAAGATTGCTTTAATGGTTAAATGGAAGTGGTGACACACACACTTGAGAACTCTTGAGTAGACTGATATGCATACTTGACTTAAAATTTTTAGACAATTGATCTTCGAGGCCAATTTGCAATTATAACATTTCATGACTTGCGTTAGTAGTGTGTTTTCTTTTTCTCTTTTATTTCTTAGTCTTTTTCCATTTCTATTTTGCTCGGGACTAGCAAAAGTTTAAGTTTAGGGGGTTTGATAAGTGTATTTTATACACTTATATTTCTTCTTATTTTGCATGATTTAGTGTTGGTATTCGAGCAGAATTACGTCTTTTGTTGTTGTTTTGGTTGTTTTGTAGGAATCCAGGTAATTACATGTTTTGTGGATTAAAAGGGTGCAAATGATGGAAGGAACGGATGAATTGAAGCCAAAAATCTACACTATCAATCATGGCAACAGGCGTAATTACGCCTACTTTGAGGCGTAACTACGCCTAACTCACGGCATTTGATTTTTTTAAAGAATTTCAACAGGCGTAATTACGCCTCATTGAGGCGTAACTACGCCTAGCCCACGGCTTTTGAGAATTTAAGTGGCGTAACTACGCCACTTTGGAGGCGTAATTACGCCTATCACGCGGGAAGCCAGATTTTGTGACACGTCAACAGGCGTAACTACGCCACTTCGGAGGCGTAATTACGCCTATGGAATTTTGGTAATTTTGGAGACCTTCCTTATCTGATGCACGCGGGAGTTTAAAGGAAGAAAAAAAAGGATTTTCGAAGGGGATGGGATTATTATTCAGATTGATTAAGACCTAGACATATTTTTGGAGAGAAGGAGGCTAGGGTTAAAAGAACAAGAGTGAGAGCAGCAGCCGAGTAAACAACCGAGGGAAATTCAGAAAAGAGGAGGAGATCGATCGAGGTGGTGCGCTTACACCGAAGGATATAGATTTTGACGACGGAGAAGAAGACGGCGACTACCGGGGACGGAGGGCCATCATCCAATTCGTTTGATTATCTATTCCCTTATGTTTATGATGATTAAGAACATGTCTATGTGTTTATTTAATGTATTCATGAACTAATTTATTATTCTAGGGTTAGACGGATCTTGACTTGAAACTATGTCATTTGTTTTTCATATGGTTTATTTATGTTTTCTTGTTCTTAATGCTTTTAATCTACTGGCCATGGATTGAATGATTCCATATTCGTGATCTATCACTCGGGAGAGGGGGTTGTGAATAGGAAAGAAGGAATTCGTATCGTGATAGTTATATTGTTCGGAAGGCCTATAACTCCATAGAAGTCGTCAAAGGAATTACTGCACTTTTACAATTGTTTGATAATTAATCTTAGATAGGGATATCAAGATTAATGTTAGATAATTACTTCTGCTTAACACCCGGGAGGGGGAGTAGAAACAAATAAGAATTCTCGGCTAGTAAACTAGGAAAACACGACATAGTGGATAGTTGAGTGAAGTCGAACCTCTAGAATCCGTTCTCATTGATTTTCTCCACTTAAATTACCATCTTGTTAATCTTTTATTCTATTTTCATAGATTAGTTTAATAAATATTGCTCTCGATTATCTAAATAAAGTCGAGACTATTCTAATTACAGTACTTGGTGTAACTTAATTTTCAATCCCTGTGGGTTCGACATCCGTACTTTCACATTCCTATACTAAAACTTGACACCGTACACTTGCGGTACGTTTCACACGCATCAACGAGCTCAGCCCTGGTTACGCTAGGAGCAAGGGTTTTCACCCTACCTGAGGAGCACGAGCTCAGCCCTGGTTACGCCAGGAGCAAGGGTTTTCACCCTACCTCATGAGCACGTTTACGACGAGCTCAGCCCTGGTTACGCCAGGAGCAAGGGTTTTCACCCTACCTGAGGAGCACGAGCTCAGCCCTGGTTACGCCAGGAGCAAGGGTTTTCACCCTACCTCAGGAGCACGTTTACGACGAGCTCAGCCCTGGTTACGCTAGGAGCAAGTTTTCACCCGACCTCAGGAGCACGTTTACGACGGCTCATCTCGCATCGGTTACGCCGAGCACTTTGCCTTGGCTACGCCAAGTGTCGTCAGGAGTTTTCACTCAAAGCTAAGATTACGCTCAGGAGATGATCGCCCCTATTTATTATCTTTGGAGCTCGGTTCAGAGGAGCATTCTTCGCTCATATTTATTATCTCTGGAGCTCAGTTCATAGCAGGCGAGCACACTTCGCCCCTATTTATTATCTTTGGAGCTCGGTTCAGACGAGCATTCTTCGCCCCTATTTATTATCTTTGGAGCTCGGTTCAGACGAGCATTCTTCGCTCATATTTATTATCTCTGGAGCTCAGTTCAGAGCAGGCGAGCACCCTTCACCCCTATTTATTAACTTTGGAGCTCGGTTCAGATGAGCATTCTTCGCTCATATTTATTATCTCTGGAGCTCAGTTCAGATCAGACGAGCATTCTTCGCTCATATTTATTGTCTCTGGAGCTCAGTTCAGAGCATGCGAGCACACTTGCCCCTATTTATTATCTTTGGAGCTCGGTTCAGACGAGCATTCTTCGCTCATATTTATTATCTCTAGAGCTCAGTTCAGATCAGACGAGCACACTTCGCTCCTATTTATTATATCTCGAGCTCAGTTCGGATCAGGCGAACATCATTTGCTCCGCATACCTATTACCTCTGGAGCTTAGTTTAGTCTAGCGTCATTTGCACATATTTATCCGATATAGCTCAAATCAGCTCAGATGAGCTTTATTTGCTCCGTATTACCTCTGGTGCCCGATCGGGCTTATCTGCTTAGCTCAGGATTCTATTGATGCTGGAAATCAAACAAGTTTATTGGCATCGTATATTTATCGTCACTGGAGCTTGAGATTTCAATTAATTATGGAGCTTGGAACGCTTAATATTCATGAAGCCAATGTTATTAGTACCGCATGTTTATTCATCACGGAGCTCGACTATATCTCATATTCCCGTGGAAGTAAACAGCAGGGGCGCTAGGAACAGGTCGGTTAAACATTTAACGAACTTCTGGTCTTCGACGTCAGTTCGACTAGGAGGGGGGACTCGTGATACCCCTCGATGGGGGATTGATATATCTAATGGGTTTTAACCGACCCAATCTGATTTAGCAAGGAGTTGTAGGGTTCTGGAAGATATCTCTCAATATTCTCGGGATAAACATGGATCTAGTTGCCATATACAATACTATTTCATATTGACTAGAACTATTCTCCCAGATTGACTAGAACTCTACAATTATAGATTGACTAGAACTCCTATTCTATATTGATTGAGACTCTATCCCTACATCTATAAATAGATGGCACCTACCCTCATTCAGGGACGTTCACTTACGCAATACTTACACGCTATTGCTTACGTCTTTCATAATACGCCTTTCATATTATGCAAAGCCTACAATTTCAATACTTTTCATTGAAACCTATACTGACTTGGGCGTCGGAGTGGCTTCGCCTACGGGCGAAGTCATCTCACCCTTTTTCTTTGATACACAGATACATTTGGGGGACGGTTCAATTCGGTTTAAATGAAGATAAACCATTTGTTACATCATCGTTCAATATTTATTAAAGATCACACTTTTTGGTGAAATCATTAAGCATACAATACATAACAAGCTTCACAGAAATGCTTGTTCCGAAGATTAGTTGCCACAGAAGCAATGCTTGCCAGAATTACCAAGAAACCTGGAGAATATAGTGAAGCGTTCATTGAACAATTCAAGATATTTCATCGAGAACTTGAAGATTTTTTCAATGCCGGGAAGTAAGACTTTTTCATTTTACAAATCAACAGACCTTATATGGGATATTGCTCATAGAATTTTACGTTAACCATCGGTCGAATCTTTCTGGGTATGTGGAAACTTAGTTCCATGAATTTGGTTTCTTGGAAACTTATCGGACGTGAGTGAAAATGAAGAAAATGAGGAAGAAGAGAGGTGAGTGGAACTAAAGAGGGCATTTTCGGAAGTTCAAAACTCAAAAATAGCTAAATGACATAAATATTTGTATATAAAACGCTTGTACTCACAACTTCGACCACACGGGATAGGTTTATTTGAAATCTATATATCCAAATATCATTCAAACAAGTTGAGTGAATTTTGAATAACCCGTTCAAATGCATCTTAGAGTTTACATTTGCTGAAAAATAAGATTTTGGATACTTTCTGATCAAATTATTGAGTATGTTAAATCAATGGTTAACCTAAACATTAAAATATCAATACAATGCACTTGACGACAGTCACAACATAAGCAAATGAGCACTATTCAATCTAGTGATGGAAAATTACGAATAAATCTTATTCAACAGCTCCACATATACATGCATAATTATATAATAATTTATATAATAAATATATATAACCACCAAACATAAATACTCCACTCATTCCTCTCTCACCTCAAATTCACCAACTTCACAATGGTGAAGAGCGCTCTCGCTTGTAATCTCTTCCCATGCGGCAGTAGAATTCTTGTATTATTCATCACACTTTTTCCCCTCTTTCTAATCATCACATCAGCCACTCAATCCTCGAATTATCAAGCCCATCTTCACAAAACACAGCTGCAATCCCGGCGGCCACATTCTTGCCACCCTATCGCCACCGGCCAACAGATTCCTACCGTCTGTTTTCAGCTTAAGAAACTGTTGATCTGTCACTGCCCACCATTCCCACCGCCGCCTCCGCTGCCCGATGATGTCCCTGAGATTGATCCAAGATACGGTGTGGAGAAAAGATTAGTCCCTTCTGGACCAAACCCTCTTCATAACTGAATATTATATCATAACCCTTTGATGATCAGAGTTTCGCTGGTTCTTTTCTTTGATTTTTACATACTTCTCAAGAATGTCAACCGTTTCTTCCAATTTTTGTATTATTTCTTGAACTATTGATGAAAAAACAACATACTGATTCGAAAGATGACGTGCAAGACGACTTTTAATATTTGTTCTTGTTCATGCAGTAGCCGTATAAGGCAGTTCTTTTATTTTTGTTCCTCTTTCTTCATCGTTCAAAAATTTGCAGAAGGATGAAAATTGGCTTCTATTTCCAAGATTGTATTCAGGGTTGCGTACACGTACAAGTTGATAGATATCTAATTACTGTGGGGGTTGAAGGGGAAAGACAAGTGTGGAAGGAGCAAAAACAACATGGAAATTGTCAATACAGGGTTAAGCTTTTTTTTTTTTTTGTTTTTCTTTTTCCTTTTCTCCTTCTATGTAATTAATTTTTGGAGAAAAAAGTATAATTGTCTTTATAGTGAGAGGACAGATTCAAGAAAATCCCATGAATCTCATGATTTTTGAGCTGTTGGTTGGTGATTTAAATTTAATGAGTTAGATGTATAAAGGGGAATAAAAGTCTTTTCATGCGCCTGTTTAATGTATCAGTGATAACACAGTTGTCAAATGTGGTGACGGCGGTTTAAAGCTGCTCTCTAAGCTATTTATGATATGATTTAAAATAATATAGTGTCATAAGTTATATGATGTTTGGTTTGATGATAAGATTGTTGGTTAATTTTATAATTTGATATAATAACTAAAATACCCTCACAAAATTAAAGGGCATTGCTAATATCAATTTCACGAATGAAAATATTTCAAAATTGAAGGGTTTGCTATCCCTCAAAAATTATATATGTATGAACCTATTATCTTGTTTAGAAAGGTTAAAAGATTGAATAAAACAAAAAGGAGAAAAAGACTACCATCATCACATATATAACTGAAGTTTATCAAGCTATTTTTTTATTATAATATTTAATATTTTGCTTAAAAATAACTTTTGTTCAACTTTAAATAAAAACAACATAAAAATACTTTAAATAACCAATCCAATGCACATCTTAAAAGTCATTCAGTAAGCCAGACTTGCAAATTAATAATTCGAATTAAAACTATTTAATTTCATGTAAATTTTATAAAAATATTAATGTTATTTCTCGGATTTTGAAATTTCAGTATAATATTTGTAGAGACTTAAAAGAACACATCTTGAATTAAGATCAGGATAAAAGTTTGTGGACATGATGTTAGTGAAAACGGATAATTGCATCAAAGTCATTACCTCATTTATTGTATGTACATTTATATATTCTCTTAAGGGAGTGTTTGGTATGGATGATAACTCAAGGACAAGTTAATAAACCCTTGCTTGTTTTGGTTGTACGCATACAGCGTAATATTCATCACTTGTGAAAAACACTGTTCTTATGGAAAATGGATCCCCGCCCTTGAGTTTGATTATGAATCATATTTTCAACAGTGATCGAAATCATGTGTGAACGTTATCCACTAACTCAAATTCAAAAACCTAGCCGACATCAGAAAATGTGCCTCGCCATTGAAGCCTGTGATTTTGAGTTCGAGGAACATAAATTTCGCCTAGTTAACATAGGAGGAAGAATATATATATTATGGGAAATAACATCACCATCCTTACATACAACAATGCAGCCAATGAAATAAGAAGTGTAATACAATCTGGTATTTTGGTTGTAACAGAAAATCTAGGTAAATATTCTTTTTATCAGAATTTGCATTTATCATCTGCTTCCATACATCTTTGGGATTGTGCACCTTAGTCTGCATGAATTGCATGGCTGATGTTATCCCTTGACAGGCCCCCTCAAGCTTAGGGGGGTTTAGGAACCACACTAAGCTTGGTATGAAATCGAGTGAATTCAACTGTTGATATTGGTTTTGTAAGGATGTCGTTTGTTTGGTCATATGAAGAAACATGCTGGACATGAAGAGCTTTAGACAGTACCCGTTCTCTAACAATATGAAGATCCAATTCAAGGTGTTTTGTACGTGAGTGAAGAACGGGATTGGCACTTAAAGCAACTATACTTAGAATATCACACCAAAGTACAGGTGTATTGTGAGAGGGGATACGTAATTCAGTCAGTAGTGATTGGATCCAAAGTAACTCCCAAGTCGCATTGGCAAGGCTACGATATTCTGCTTCAATGTTTGATCTAGACACCACAGTTTGCTTCTTGGAACTCCATGAAATCGTGGAATTACCAAAAAACCAACAGAAACATGAAGTCGAGCGTCTATTATCGAGATTACTACCCCAATCAGCATCACAATGAAGATTAAGTCTTGTCGAGTTACCAAACTTCAGACCAAATTAGACAGTGCCACTCAATATCTAAGAATACGTTTGATTGTTTTCCAATGTGTGTGAAGAGGGGTTTGCATGAACTGACATACTTTCTTTACACAGTAAGATATATCTGGAAGTGTAATAGTTAAATATTGTAAAACTTCATCCGTACTTCGATAGAGGGTGACATCTTCAAAATGGGTCACCATCTCTTGATGATAGCTTACTGCTTGTTATCACAGGAGTAGGCAGAGAATTGGCTTGATTCATCTTGGTCTTCAGAAGAAGATCCCTAACATACTTGGATTGATTCAAAAATAGAGAGCCTTCGGAAGTATGATGGATTTCAATGCCCAAAATATATGATAAGTTGGCAAGATCCTTAAGCGAGAACTGCTTGTGCAGTTAAGAAATAATGTTCTGGACATGGCTTTTCTTGCTGCCTGTAATTATAAGATCATAAACGTAGACAAGAATATAAACAACAGAGGTTGGAGCAAACCGAATGAACAAGGATGTATCATCTTTTGATGGTGTAAAGCCCATTGACTGAAGAGCACTGATCGCTTTTATTTTAAACAATTAATTTCAGTTTAGCGATTTTAAACCGCAAGTGCATGGTGTCAAGTTTTAGTATAGATAGGAAGAATACGGATTGTCGAACCCACAGGGACTAACAAGCAAGTACCAAATAAGATTTCTTTTAACTATATTTAACCTACGATAATTAATTAATAATTAAACTAAACTAAATTAAGCTACTATAATCCAACCAAAATAATCGACGATCACGAGAAAAGTCCACAAGAAAGAATTATCAAGACTATGATTCACCTAACCCAACTCTTACAATTCTCTTCTCCATACATCTATAAGGTGACGGGTTTTCCGAATTTATTCAATACACTCTCGAGAGCTATATTAAATCTAACATCAAATTGCAACTAGTAACTCTCGTTCACTTAATTAACAATTTAATATTGAATGCGCTTTATGAAAACCACTAACTTTAGATTAAACAATCCAAAGCTATCACTCGTATGCGATTTTATCTCTCGATCTAATCTTTAACACACGGCATGAATTATTATATCGTATTATAATTTTATCTCTCGATCTAAATTATAATAAAATATCATTCAAAGGGGATCAATCCTTCAAAAGAATGAAGAACAATAAAACATGCGCATAGAAGATATATGAATTCAATCTCAAAATCAATAGGAAAACTATGTTATTGATATTTCTCAATCATCAAAAACACAACAAATCCAATTATTCAATTAAAACAATAATAGAAAAGTAAAAGAAAACTCCCAAGTCGACTACTTCATTGATTCTCGATCCTTCCTCGCTTCTTTCTCGATCGTGCTCTTCTATTCTCTTGTTGGCTTGTTCCAATTCCTAGGATGAAGAGGTGATGGTTGATGATGGTGATATGGAGTATGGATGAGTGGAGGCTATTCCTAGGTTAAAAAGTCTATTATTAGGTGTAATTTTCGTGTAAATATATAGAAGGATAGGAATCATGGACTTCCTTGTTGGACCCAAACTTTATAAGGAATTTATTTTTCCGAAAACTCCTCCGACCGATCGATCGAGACTGACTGCTCGATCAATCGCCAAAATTCTGCCACCACCGATCGATCGAGATTGATGGCTCGATCGATCGGCCCCTTTTTATTTTAATTTTTTTATTTTCTTTTGATTTTTTCTTCCTTTCTCGGCTTTGACGCGTTCGCTCGGTTTGATCCTTTTTCATCATTTTTGGCTCATTTCCTCTACCTTTATACATTTCAACATTGATTCCTGAAATATAGAAATATATACCAAAAACCGTAAAATAATCCAAGAATCAATACGAAAACCATTAGAAAATCGCATCTAAATAAGTGTAAAAACGACACTTATCAACTCCCCCAAACTTATCACTTAATCGTCCTCGATTAAGCATTAAAATCATAAGGTAGAGTTCATTCTTGATACTTGAAACAATTATTTCATGACTTGCATTATCCTCAGAAATCTCATACATATATACAAAAGTTTGACAAGACATGTTTTCTCCTAAATCAAGTAACACATCTCAAAATCGGAACTTGTGTGTATGCTAATTTGAATCTCAAGTTCCATGCACATATTCAAGATCAAATCATATTAATCAACTCAAAGTCAAGATTATCATCAAGCATCGCATAGGCCTATTTTCAAACAACTTCTCCACTAATGATAGTTACTCCCTAGACTTGGATCAAAAGGACTTTTTAAGCTTGTAATGTAAGGCCTTTGGTGTTGGCTTCAAACAAAAGATAGGATATCACAAAGAAGATAGTATAACTTATAAAATTCACTTTTTAGCACATATTTTCGAGCTCCTCTTCTTTTTTTTTCTAGCCTTGGCCACTTTGGGTCTTATTTAGTCATATTTTTTCCTCAAGGCTTTATATCTATCTTTTTCTTTTCTCATTCATCAATTTTTTTTTTCAACTATAGCTCATCAAAATATAGCAAATTATGTGCATCTAATGAGAATCATTATACTCCCTTTAGGTAAAGATAATTCTTTCAACTTAGGCTCATAAAGGTGTGTATAATGAGTTTGCCAAAGAATGTTGAATGAGGGCTAATAGTATGTTAAACATACTCCATTCTTTCTCAATTAGGCTCAAATTGGGATACTAGAGATTGATATATACATGGTAAGCTTGAAAGGCTCAAACGGTCCAAAGATCGCCTAGATCATTTCCAAAAGTCAAGTTTGTAACTATAAAATTTCGCCTCAAAGTGTCATCATCAAATAAGTTCTAGGATAACTCTAAGATGCTCAAGACAAATCATCAAGTTCACAACAATTATCACTATTCAACATGCAATCCACAAGATCATGACTCATTGCGCTCAATATATTCCTCATTCTTGACATGCTAACTCAAATTAGGATATTCATGTACAAGTCCAATAATCATCAAAAATCAAGTTCATATGCATAGTGAGATCAAAATCGTCATTAAATAGTCACTACTATAATTCATTCTTTTCTCAAGTTTGAACTCATAAAAAAACATTTTTAGCTCATAATAATCGGACGATTCAAGTGTCATTTAAGCACACAACATGTGGTTAAAACAAGTAAAACATGCAAGCCACTCCCCCAAACTTAAATCAAACATTGCCCTCAATGTTCAAATGAATAGAAAGGGAAAAAAGTAAACTCCCCTGATCAAGACGCTTGCATGAGGGTTGAGGAAGATTTGCTCTTGAAAATTCCACAGTTGTATGGGTTCATTGCTCCAACTGAGTACCTAGCAAGAGAAGAATGCAAATGGTAAAATATTCGACTCGAGAGATAAACAAAACTAAAAACAAAAACTGAAAATCAAATAACAAAACTAAATAGCAAAAGGATACGCTTGGGTTGCCTCCCAAGAAGCGCTGATTTCTAGTCTTCGGCTTGACCATCAGAAGCAACCATCAAAGAGCGGATGCCGCCCATAGTAAGTATCGTATGATACCACAAATGGGTCTTCATTCAGTAAGCCCTCAAGCTTGGCAAGATTATAACAGTGTAAGCTCGTCGCTCCAACAACATTCGTCTTAAAGTGGCAGGCATGTGTAAGGACCCTAATCCTTAAGTGCGGAATCAAGGCATAATAGAGCTAAATAAATAATCAGAGTGAGAAATAACGTGTTGAGTTTATGAGCTTAAGCATTACATGCCAAAAATAAGGACTACCAAAAAGGGTTCATTACATTCCCGTCAAATGAATGTTATCAACTAGTTTTACACTACTCCTAGAGTAGACACTAGACAAAACAATCATGTCCTTCAATTCTCAAAAGCATCCTCAAGCTCACTGTCTCAACCCGTCTAGCCCTTCTATCATGCCAAACGTGTACCTACAAGGTCAACCCCCAAACATGAGCAATAATAATCATTCATATTCAACACAATATGAAGATAAAGCGTAAATGCATAATCATAATAAAACACTTCCTGGTTTCCTATGCATTTCAAACGCTTCCCGTTTGGTTGTCCCTGTACCATAACTCATGAGTATAATCAATAGATTATTTTTAATGGTCTAAACATGTCATGACATAACACCAGCTCATCAATACCAAATATCAGTCACCAATCCCTAGTCTGTCCATCACAATGTATTTTAATGCCCCTCGCTTATTTACATATAGACGGCATAGGATAACCTCGCTTCAATGGACTGCGGGACTCCCACCCCTCGCCTCTCATTGAGCGTCAAATACCCTTTCCTCGTCCTATATGATAACCACGCTCAAATGTGACATGCGGCGCTCCCACCCCTCGCTTCACATTTAGCGGAACCAAACCAAATAGCGGCAAGCATTAAAATCATCAAGGGATGACCACGACTCATGGGATATGCACCAATAATCATATGCATCTATAAACATCATGCATAATATGTATTTGCATCCACTATGCAATACCACATATATACTTGCATCCACAATGCATAAACAATAAGTATATAAGATACATGTACCGTTGGGGTGCCCGTACGTCCACTACGTACCTTTCCAAAAGTGGATTTTGATATGGCTTCAGTTCCTTGGTTGCGTTGCTACCTGGGATGGTTCTACACAATCACACAACTCCATATTAGAAGCCAAATAATAGCCAAATACCAAAAATTTGACAAAAGAAAGCATTTCTCAAAAATCCACTGGCGGCGATCGATCGCTTCACCCAGGCGATCGGTCGCCTCAAAATTTACACTGAGGCGATCGGTCGCCTCAAACATGGCGATCGATCGCCATCCCTTTGATTTGGCCACTGCCTCTCGGCGATCGGTCGCCCCATTTTAGGCGATCGATCGCCTAACCCGTAAAAATGCCACTGCCTCTTGGCGATCGGTCGCCTCTTTTCAGGCGATCGATCGCCTCGCACAGACATGCGTTTTTCACCATTTTTGCTCCCAAAATTTCTTCCAAACCATACCAACACTTAACCAAACAAACCAACAACATCTAAACAACATAAACCACCAAAATACACCTCAAAACAAACATAGATCTAACCCTTAACCAAAACTACAACAACCCAACACAAACCCATTTCAAAATCATTAAAAACCCTTCCAAAACTAAACCAAACACAATAAAAAAATGACAATGAGGCATCCATACCTCTTGGGGACCTCAAATCACCCAATAATCTTCACAAATCAAGACTTTTGGAAGGTTTTCTCCCCACCTTTTTGCTCCAACTCGAAAATGGAAAGGGGGAAAGGGTTTGGGTGGTGATTTTGGTAAAGTAAGAGTGAGAGTGTATTGAGTGGGGTTGGGGTAAAAAGGGTGTTGGTTTTAATTAATTAAAAGCATACCAAAATAACTCCATGGTGTATAAAACACCCCAACATGATATTTTTCAAAGCATTTACTCATAATGCACCAAATATCAATTAAACACATGATTTCTAATCAATTGCTACCAAAGGCAAATAAATCATGCTTCCAATAATATTTACCCAACATGCACCACATGCACCCTGAAATGCAACCCCGGGTCATCCTATCCACATGACCATGCATTTCCATAAGGTAAATAAATTCCAACACATAATTAATTACTGCCATAATTAATCATATAATCACAATTAATGCACCAATTGCAATTAATCATTTCAGGGATATCACAGCATGGGAGAATGATTCTTGACTTGGCTTCATATCTTGGAGGATGTAGTGCGGTGAAGTTGGCATCGATGGAAAATACGGATCCACATATGGCATAGAACATGTCTCCATCGATGGGCTCAAATCAGAATCTTCGAAAGTCTCTTCCTTCTCTAACATCACACTCGACTCATCTTCACATGAGAACTCCTCGGATGACATCTCTGAAGTAGTCTCAATCTCTTGAAGAGGCTTAAGTTCCCTTGACTCTTCCACACTAGTAGGGTCACTCCCCCAAACTTGGTTGGTTGAGTGATCATCATCATATAACCAAACTCGATTCGTCGCCTCTTGATTTGTAGCCCTCATCTCTTCCTATTGGCAGCTTGAGGACTGCCATTTGCTGCTCCAGGTGACACATAGAGTTGGTTTGGCACTCCAAACTGTTCTCAGTTGATGCCATGAATCTTATTAAGGTAACCTCTAACTGAGTCGTGACATCTGCGGAACTATCTCCTCTCTTCGCGATGTTCAAATGGTTGTGGCTTATCAATAGGGTAGTGAGGCTCCGGTGGGTATTGGTGACTCCAACCTTGTAGTGAAGGATCACAATGCCAGTGATGATCGAAGTCCGATATATCATTGAACAGGTGCACCACACTGTCCTCATCTCTATCAACCAGGGGACTCCCAGTCACCAGTGCTCCGCTCAATATCCATTCTCGTGTCTGTGCATCTTGCCCTTTGAAGAAATATTGCATGAGAGTATAGTTCGAAAAGTTGTGATACCGGAATGTGTTGGCCAATTCATTGAATCTCTCCCAAACAGCGTAGAATGGCTCGGAACGTTGTTGGGCAAAGCTTGTGAAGGCTTGTTGATGTTGCATCTCCAAGTACCTCACAAGACGAACAAAACAAAAACAAAATAAATTTATATAATTTTTTTTTTTCAAATGAAATAAACAAAAATGGTTAAATTACAGTCAAAGAACCTAGTATGATATTACTAAAGTTAATCCCCGGCAACGGCACCAAAAACTTGATCGCTTTTATTTTAAACAATTAATTTCAGTCTAGCGATTTTAAACCGCAAGTGCATGGTGTCAAGTTTTAGTATAGATAGGAAGAATACGGATTGTCGAACCCACAGGGACTAACAAGCAAGTACCAAATAAGATTTCTTTTAACTATATTTAACCTACGATAATTAATTAATAATTAAACTAAACTAAATTAAGCTACTATAATCCAACCAAAATAATCGACGATCACGAGAAAAGTCCACAAGAAAGAATTATCAAGACTATGATTCACCTAACCCAACTCTTATTCTCTTCTCCATACATCTATAAGGTGACGGGTTTTCCGAATTTATTCAATACACTCTCTCGAGCTATATTAAATCTAACATCAAATTGCAACTAGTAACTCTCGTTCACTTAATTAACAATTTAATATTGAATGCGCTTTATGAAAACCACTAACTTTAGATTAAACAATCCAAAGCTATCACTCGTATGCGATTTTATCTCTCGATCTAATCTTTAACACACGGCATGAATTATTATATCGTATTATAATTTTATCTCTCGATCTAAATTATAATAAAATATCATTTAAAGGGGATCAATCCTTCAAAAGAATGAAGAACAATAAAACATGCGCATAGAAGATATATGAATTCAATCTCAAAATCAATAGGAAAAACTATGTTATTGATATTTCTCAATCATAAAAAACACAACAAATCCAATTATTCAATTAAAACAATAATAGAAAAGTAAAAGAAAACTCCCAAGTCGACTCCTTCGTTGATTCTCGATCCTTCCTCGCTTCTTTCTCAATCGTGCTCTTCGGTTCTCTTGTTGGCTTGTTCCAATTCCTAGGATGAAGAGGTGATGGTGGATGATGGTGATATGGAGTATGGAGGAGTGGAGGCTATTCCTAGGTTAAAAAGTCTATTATTAGGTGTAATTTTCGTGTAAATATATAGAAGGATAGGAATCATGGACTTCCTTGTTGGACCCAAACTCTATAAGGAATTTATTTTTCCGAAAACTCCTCCGACCGATCGATCGAGAGTCGAGACTGACAGCTCGATCGATCGCCAAAATTCTGCCACCACCGATCGATCGAGATTGATGGCTCGATCGATCGGCCCCTTTTATTTTATTTTTTTTTATTTTCTTTTGATTTTTCTTCCTTTCCCGGCTTTGACGCGTTCGCTCGGTTTGGTCCTTTTTCATCATTTTTGGCTCATTTCCTCTACTTTTATGCATTTCAACATTGATTCCTGAAATATAGAAATATATACCAAAAACCGTAAAATAATCCAAATATCAACACGAAAACCATTAGAAAATCGCATCTAAATAAGTGTAAAAACGACACTTATCAAGCACTTTGAAGCTTCTTGAACCAATCCTGGGGAGCTTGTTTAAGTCAGAAGATAGTTTTGTTAAGGTGCAAACGAGTGGTGTGACTCCATTTTGAATCTCAAAACCTAATGGCTGCTGCATATACACCAACTCACTAAGGGAACCATTTAAAAGGGTATTATTTACATCAAGTTGTCTAAGGAACCATCCTTTGGACACAACAGTAGGCAAACGAGGGGGGTGGTTGTAGGTTTAACCACTGGACTAAATGTTTCATTGTAATCCAACACGGACGTTTGAGAATAGCCCTTAGCTACTAGGAGAGCTTTATAGCGAGCCACAGACCCATCTGGGTTAGTTTTAACCTTGAAAACCCACTTGCAACCAACAATGGATGCATTGGAAGGGGCTGCCACCAAGGACCGGGTTTTGTTCTAAATTAGAGCTGTATATTCAGAATGCATGGTCGTGACCCATTCTTGATCGTGCGTAGCCTCTGATATAGTTACAGGTCCCTGAATGTTGGAGAGGTTAGCAACAAGAATTCTCGGCTGATGAATCCCGACTTTGGACTTGGAAATCATGTGGTGTCTGTTCACTGGGCAGGGAGAAGAACTGTCTGAAGTATGCAAAGAATCAGAGGCGCTAGAAGTAGATAAATGATTCGAGGCTATTGAAGTAACATGAGGGAAGGAACTGTTAGGAGTAGTAGTATAGAAACTGAAGGAGATGTTGAAGCGCTTTAAGATGAATTACCAATTATCGGGTTGAAGGTAGAGATGGGAGAATTAGGAGTTGGTAGGTATAATGAAGTTGAGGCAGAGGCTGTGCAGAGATAGGTGTTTGACTTGGTGTATGACAAAAGGGGAAAGAGTTCTCATCGAACTTGACATGTCGAGAAATGTACACACATACATCATTAGTTATACACTTGTACCCCTTGTGCTTTTCATTGTATCCAATAAAGGTGTAGGGAGTGGAATGAAAATCAAGCTTTTGATGAATATATGATTGAAGGCATGTAAAACAATGACAGCCAAAAACCTTTAGCCAAGAATAATCAGGGGATTTTGTTGTATAACTTTGTGAGCGAGACGAAGCTAGAAAGCACTGGCATGGGCAATCTGTTTATGACATACACACCTGTAGCAAATGCATCAGTCCAGAAGGTCAATGGCATAGAAGCATGAGCTAAGAGAGTGAGACCTGTTTCGACTATGTGTCTATGTTTTTGTTCGTCAACCCCGTTTTGCTAGGATGTGTAAGGACAAGAGCATCTGTGAATACTACCAGATGATTGAAGGATGGATGATAGTGGCCTGAATTCACCACCCCAATCCGTTTGAAGAGATTTAATTGTTGTATTAAACTGATTTTCAACAAGAGTTTTGAAAAGGAGAATTGCTTGAGTTAATTCAGATTTATGTGTGAGGAAATATATCCAAGTAAATCTGGAATAAGCATCAGAAAGCTTACATAAAAGCGAAAACCATAATGTGAGATGGTATGTGATGGACCCCAGACGTCCGAGTACACTAGCTCAAACAGGGCAGTGAACTTAGTGTGGGAGGAGGGGAAGGGTGGGTTATGACTTTTGCCTAGCACACATGAGGAATAAAACTTGAAATTCTAATTTCTTGGAATTAAAATATTACAACTTGATAGAACTTGCTTGATAGTAGATAAAGTAGAGTGGACTAATTTAAGGTGCCACTTGTTTAGTAATGAAGGCAAGATAGTGGGACTCTGAGTCTCTGATCAGCTGGAAGAACTCGCTGAGGAGGAGATGGTATGAAGACATTTTGCTGAGCTATTGGAGAGTGGAGTGAGCTTTCCAAGGCTAAACTTGTATAGCCCATAATGCAAAGTCCCCTTGAGAAAAGTAGCTTTGGTGGCTAGGTCCTTCACAAGACAAATATAGGGATGAAATTCGAAGTAGACTTTATTATCTTTTGCGAGCTTGCTAACACTAATAAGATTTTCTGAAATTTGAGGCACTCTTATTTTTCAAAATAAAAGGACGAGAATAAGATGATGATGATGAACGGAATTTGGAGTGACCGATATGGGAGATAGACAAACTGTTGAGCCTTAAACGCATGGTTGTGTTTAATGCGTTAATTTATCTCCGGTTTATTTTTGAGTTTTGATGATCAACAAAACTTGCATTTGTTGTACTAATATGTCTACTTAGTGTACAGGGTTAGATTAATAAATTTGTTGGGAAGACCAATGGAAGATAACCCAAGTTATACAATAACATATGTGAGTTCATAGGACAAGCGGTGTTTTTTATCAAGGAATCTATTGAGCTTGGATGAGAAGGAATGAGATCTATGAACAACCAAATTAAGTGTTCAACATGTGTGGAATGATGTTGGAACAATTTCTTATGATGGGATGAAGACCCACAAACCAATGGTCCGTTGGTGGGCAAATTCGTATAGAAGCCAATTGGAGCGCAGTGCAATGTTTTGATTATATCTCTTGGCTCGAGTCTCTGAATAATGTGAATCCAAAGAGGTTGGAAATCCAACCCAATGTTATAGATTTCATATTCAAACATCTCAGTCCAATTCCGATTGCATCATGGAGCAAAATGACATGGAAGTCATAACAAGTGCAGATTGTAGCAAGGTTTGAGCGGCTGTAGTATTTTGGGCGTAACTTCTTCATACCTTAATGAAATGCAATGCTATTTTGTCCACACCTAGATACGAAGAAGGGCTACAACTTTCATGTTTACCACCTTTCCCAGAAATGAGCTTAAGATGGTCGAATAGTGCAAAGTTTGAGAGTGTTGAAATCTGGCAGATCACCTCAGGCGATTGAATCGAACAGTGGACTTGGGGCGTCTGGGGGTTTCTTTTAATGGGCTCAACCCATCCGGGTATCATCACTCCCCCTCGAGTTCGAGCCGAATAAAATGTGAAAGCTCGAATGTAAGTAATTTGTTCTACGGGTCGATTGAGCGATCTATACGAAGGCCAAAAGTTTTCATTCCACAAATTGTACTAAAATCTTGGGTCTAACCCTAGCTTATATGACAAGATTTATGCTTCTTGGGCTTTGATCAAGACCCAAAATCCCCAAACTTTCCTATAAATAAGGTTACCTCCCCCTCATTTGTTTACACTCATCATTTGTTTCACTCAAAAACCTTTAGCTATGTCTCATATCTTCTCTCACTTCCGCGCCCAAGCCACGCTACGTCTGAGGCCCGTGCTTCGATCTTGCACCACGCTCTTGTCCTCGTGCTTTTGTGATTTCAATGTATATTTTAATCCTTCTGCATTGTTTGCCCCATTAGTTCATCACACTCTCAATATGTTCGATGAAAATTCTCAATGATAAAGCATGTGTTAACTTTTTGTAATGGTTGCATCCACCACATGTTTGATGAAAGTCCGAAGTAAGAAAACATGTGTTGTCTTTTTACGACGAACTATGAATAACAACCCGGATATGCATCTCGCCCGCGTGACGGGCGAGCACCCAGCTTGCCAGTGCCTGAGCGTGGGGCGAGCATGCAGCTCGCCCGCGCCCTGGGCGAGCTGGCATCTCCCCCGCGCAGCGGGTATGGGGCGAGCACGCAGCTTGCCCGTGCCTGTGCACGAGGCGAGCATGCAGCTCACCCACGCGATTCAGGGTGCTTATTGGGCCGGATCAATCGGAATCGGTCCGGAACCGGACCGATCGGTTCCGGTTCCTAACCGGACCAACCGGAACCGGTTGGTCCGGTTATAAACCGGAATCCGATCCGGGTTTTATCCGGATCGGATTGGTTCCAGAGATTCGGAACCGCCAATCCGGCGGTTCGGGTTCCACCGATTCCGGAACCGGTTAAAAAGAATATAAAAAAAAATTATGTTGGCCAACGGCATTGTAGCCGTTGGCCACTGGACTGCTGTTGCCCAACGGCTAAAATAGCCGTTGGGCAACGGTTTCATAAAGAAAAACTTTTTTTAAAAAAGAAAAAAAAATTTGCTTCTATATATACCTCATTTTCCTCTCCAATTTTTCCTCTCCAACTCTCTTACTCTGACAATCCTAATCTTTTATTCAATTATCTCATTTTTCCATATTTTCACTAATACGATGGCACCTTCTTCTACTGGTCGTGGTGGTTCCTCAAATCCACGTTTATTCCAAGAAAATTTAGATATTTTTGCCGAGTTTGATAATGCTTATGATGTTGAAGAAGCGGAACACGTTGCAGAATCGGCGGCCCCCCAAAATCCGGCCCCCGGTGGGTCATCCGCGACTACTGTCGCTTCTAGTTGCACGAGTAACCGTCCCAAACAAAGCAAGGTATGAGATCATTTTGACGTCGAGACAAAACCAGGTACGAACGAATCTGTTGTTATTTGTAAAATATGTAAAACCACATATAATTATAAAACAGGTGGTTCCGCTGGCGGTACCGGAACTTTTAAGAAACGTCTAGTTAAAAAACATAATTTTGATGATGTTACTTTACAACCATTAGGTAGAGAACCAACCCAACTTCAAATTAATCCTCAGTCTGGCACTAATTTTATCTTAACACCGGAAATGAACAAAAGATTATTCATTCGTTTTATTGTAAGATGTGAACTTCCCTTTTTGTTTTCTGAAAAAGATGGCTTTATTGAATTTTCTTCTGGTATCCAACCATGTTTTAGACATATTTCTAGGCATACTTTGAAAAGAAATATTGTGGATGTGTTTCTTGATTACCGTAAGACTTTAGTTGATCATCTTTCTTCTATTAACTGCAGATTAAGTTTAACTACTGATATTTGGACGAATACCGCACTACTTTCTTTTCTTGTTATTACTTGTCATTGTATTGATGATAACTCGTGTTTGCAGAAAAGAATTTTGTCACTGGATGAATTAAAATCTGCACATACTGGTTCCCAAATTGCTAAATTTATTGTTAATGTTTGTAGATTTTATGGAATTGCAGATAAAATTTGTTCGATTACACTTGACAACGTGTTAGTCCCGGATCTTATCGATGAGATTTTAAAGATGACAAAACATATCAGACCGGATCGAGAGAAATCAGACTGACCAGAACGATCGCCCAAAACAGATCAAGCTGATAAGATGACAAAGCATATCAGACCGGATCGAGGGTAATCAGACTGACCAGATCGATAGCTCAACAACAGAACAAGCTGATAAGTCACATTACTTATCAGACCGGATCGATGAATATCAGACTGACTCAACCGTGGCTTCAGATCGATCTCTATCTTTATCAGATCAGAACAGCTTAGGATACATACAGAATGGCTCCTCAGTCCGAATCATTAACGGCTATTTATTGTAGCATTAATGTTGTAATTAATGCTACAAAGGACCAAAGACTGAAGATTGCCATAATAGGTAAGAAGACAAAGAGTAGCTTACCTGACAGTCGCCGAAAGTATGAACCAGAACGGCAAGTTTCCTGAAGAAGAAGACTGAAGCCTACTCAGTGTTTAAGCAGAGTCAAAGTTGCACATTAAAGGAAATAATGTCGTTGGTACATTCAACTATAAAAGGATGCAACAAAAGGAACTTACTGACGCTGGCTACTGACTCTTGCTGTTCAATTGAAAAACGCACAAGAAAGCAAAAATCAGCACAAGCTTACAAGTTCAGAAGCTCTCGAGCTGAAATCATTCTTAAGCACGTCTTATTTGTAACATTTGATCATTTAGGATCACTGTGCGCATCTTGTGTTTTCCATATTGAAAATCAGAAAGTGAGAAACATATTGTAACTGTCAGACAGAGTGTGTCTGAGCAGATTGAGTGACTAGGAGTTTCAGATTGGTAGTGAGGTAAATCCAGTCTGAATCGGGTTTGTACAACAGGATTGTATAAATCAAAGTCTTCTAGTATAAACCTTCCTTAATTGGAAGAAGGGGAGACGTAGAAGGATTACACCACCTTCGAACTTCCAGAAACATATCCTGTGTATCTTATTTCTGCACTCGTTCTTTCTCACCAGCCATCGAGCCGTTCTTACATACAAGAACAGACCGTTCCGCACTTATATTTTCAGTGGTCTGTTTTGTACAAGAATTGATTAAGAAACAGATTTCTTTCACTAATCCGAAAGAAATCACGAAGGATTAATTTTTAGAAGGAGTGTTCATTCACCCCCCCCCCCCCCCCCGCCCCCCCTCTAAACACTCCGGACCGATCCTAACAAGTGGTATCAGAGCCAAGGTCGCGTGTTCGATTCCCATGAGTTGCAGAGAGTGCAATTATTGGGGGAGGGATTGTTGGGGTTCAACAATTGCCTCTGCTTTGTGATCGGTCGAACACGTGGCGCTTGTGCCAGTGCGTGGTTGAAAAGATTGATGTTGCGCCATTACCCTTAACTATAGTTATTGGTAAAGCGGTAAGCGCTCGATCCTACAATTGGTATCAGAGCAGGTCATCTTAATCAGCTAAATCACTCGAGTTGATGGCATCATTCAACAAAATCCCTATGTTCTCAAAAGAAGACTATGATGACTGGAGAATCAGAATGCAAGCTCACCTGGCAGCTCAGGATGACGACATGTGGTTCGTCATCACTGATGGACCAATGAAGATCCAAAAAATAAATACAGCAGTCGCCATTACCGGTGGAGAACCACAAATGGTAGAAAAGGACAGATCCCTCTGGACGAATGAGGAAAGAAAGAAAGCAAATCTCGATAATGTGGCCAAAGACATCTTGTTCAAGACTTTGGACAAGAACATGTTCAGCAAAATCAAAATGTGCTCTACTGCCAAAGAAATTTGGGAGAAGATAGCACAGCTATGTGAAGGCAACGACCAGACCAAAGAAAACAAGTTAACTGTTGCTCTTCAAAAATTTGAGAGCATAAAGATGAAAAGTGGAGAAACTCTAAATGAGTTTGATGAAAGAGTCACCGGCATCATAAATGAACTGAATGGTCTGGGGAAGGAATATTCTAACAGAGAGATCGCTCTGAAAGTGATGAGAGCTCTGCCAAAGGAATGGGATGTTAAGACCATTGCCATGAGGGAATCAAAAGATCTTAACAAGGTTGAAATTCATGATCTGTTTGCAGATCTTAAGGCCTATGAGTTTGAACTGATAAGCAGAGGTGAAGCAGAGCCATTCATCTCTCAACCAAACAAGGCCCTGGCAGCCATTCCAGACCAGATCGCTTCAACATCAGACCGATCTGCTGAACAGATAAGTAACGATGCTATGTCATTATTTATCAAGAAATTCGGTAAATTTATGTCTAAGAATAAGAGGAACTTCAAACCCTCTCATCATTATAAATCAAGAAAAGATGATACTGTTAATGATCATGCTTGCTACAATTGTGGTAAGACCGGACACTTTATTGCAGATTGCACCAGACCGAAGAAAGAAGAACGGAAAGAGAAGCATCGTGATGATAGAAAGAAGAAGCACTACAAAGACCGCAAGAATCATGGAAAATCCCAAAAAGTCCTAGTAGCTGAAGAAGGAAACAGCAAATGGGCTCAGACAGACTCAGACTCGGAAAGCTCTGAATACTCTTCCAGCTAAAGCGAAGAAGATATTCAATGTCTTATGGCAGACGAAGAGATGAGTCAGACAGACGAGGTATATGATATTGACTCAAATGAATTTACACGAGAAGAGCTCATGTCCGCACTGCAAGACATGGCTAATGATTATAGAATCTTAGCTGAATCATTTGAGAAGAATAAAGTTAAAGTCAGTGATCAAATGGATGAGCACAACAAACCAAGCTGCTCTGAGCAGGGTGAGTGCAAAAATCTCCAGATCGAGCTGAATAAGCTGAAAATCTCTTATGATCAGCTCCATGAAGAAAATAAGAGAATTAGCACACAAAATGCTAAGCTCTCACATATATTCAAAACATTAACAAAATCCAGAACATCCTTGGAAGAATTACAAGAGGTTCAAAGAAACGTCGGTGATTTCATCGGCATAGGCTTTGACACCAAAGAATGCACCAAAGATGAATCTGAGCTGTTGCTGGTAAAGAATCAAGTCAAACAAATGACATTTGTTAAATCCAGCACAGTATATGAAACTGAAGCACCTAAGATTCAAACAGGAGTCTCTTACGTGAATCAAAATCTGAGAAAAGGAATTGGTTATGTTGACCAAGCCAAAGAAAAGGCACAAGCAAGATTTGCGTCTATCAGACCAAATCCAAAGGTGCAAGATCGAAGGCAAGGAAGACAATACAATTACTATAACTCAAAACCGATTCAACGAAGATATAGACTACCTTATGAAAATCAAAGGTTTTCACAGCGCACACATTATCACACACAACATCGAAACAGACCAGCACACAGCACACCCTACAAGCCATTGAAGCTGATACAGGTGTGGGTTCCCAAAGGGCTAATCCGTTCTGGACCCAAATAGGATTGGGTACCAACAATAATTATATTTGATGACAGGTACCGAAGAAACTCGCATCAGACTGGTATTTGGACAGTGGGTGTTCCCGTCACATGACTGGAAACATCGAGTTGCTGTCTGAAGTCACAAAATGTACTGGACCCAAGATCATCTTCGGAGATAACTCAAAGGGTAAGACCGTGGGCAAGGGTAAGATTGTCAATGGTAACATTATTATCAATGATGTACTGTTAGTTGAAAATCTGTGCTATAATCTGATCAGTATTAGTCAACTCTGTGATAATGGTTATGCTGTAGAATTTCACAAACACAATTGCACTGTTAAATCATCAGACGGTGTAACCATGCTCGTAGGAATCAGGAATGGAAATACATATAAGATTAACTGGAATCATGCTCAACCTGATAATCCTACTTGTTTCATCGCTAACAATGATAATAAACATTGGCTGTGGCATAAGCGTTTGAATCATATAAACTTTAAGACCATTTCCAGCCTGTGTAAACATGATTTAGTTATCGGTCTGCCCAAGATCGATTTTGCTAAGGATAAGATCTGCGAAGCTTGCCAAATGGGCAAACAGATCAGATCATCCTTCAAGAACAAGAATGTCAAATCCTCCTCCCGATGTTTAGAATTACTGCATATGGACCTGTTTGGTCCTATACCAATAACAAGTTTAGGGGGAATGCGGTATACTCTTGTTGTTATTGATGATTACTCACGCTTTACATGGACTATTTTTTTGAGCAGTAAAGATCAGACCGGTCCGAAGTTGATCAAGCTGCTGAAACGCACTCAGAACGAGAAATCATCCAGTATAGACAGGATTCGTAGTGACAAAGGCACTGAGTTTTCAAATCAGAATCTTGAATCATTTCTAGAAGATCATGGAATCAAGCATGAGTTTTCAGCCGCTCGAACTCGTCAACAGAACGGAGTTGCAGAACGAAGAAACAGAACGCTCAAGGAAGCAGCAAGAACAATGCTTGCTGATTCTGGAATTTCGCAAAAGTTCTGGGCAGAAGCTGTAAACACTGCTTGCTACACTCAAAATCGGTCTATGATTAACAAGAAGCTGAATCTCACCCCTTTTGAAATATGGACTGGTAACAGACCGTCTATTTCCCACCTTCATGTGTTTGGCTGCAAATGCTTCGTTCATAACAATGGTAAGAATCATCTTACAGCATTTGAAGCTAAGTCAGATAATGGAATATTTTTAGGATATTCATCAACTAGCAAAGCTTATCGAATTTTCAATAATCGAACCTTAACTGTAGAAGAATCTGTTCATGTAGTTTTTGATGAATCATTATGTGTTGAGGGCAACAAAGATTCAATTCAAAATCAGATGGAAAATATCCATCTCGAAGCTAACAGTGATGATGAGATTGTAGCTAACAGGTCAAGAGACAATCCACCAGAACCAGAAGTACCAGACAGACCGGATCAAGCCATTGAAGCTTCCCCAGATCGAGCTTATCCGGATGTTCCTCACTCAAATGTTAAAGCAGACGCTGATCATGCTGCTACCGTTCATCCGACCGGACCAGACAATCCAGAGTCAAGCTATCGATGGACTAAGAAGCATCCACCTAATCTAGTGATTGGTAGTCCCTCGGCACCGATTAGAACCAGAGGACAGATGATGGATGAGTTCACTCATGCTGCCTTCATCTCAACTCTGGAACCCAAGAAGATCGATGAAGCGTTGACTGACTTCAATTGGATTAAAGCAATGCAAGAAGAGCTTAATCAATTCGAACAAAATCAAGTTTGGAGTCTGACCCCCAGACCAAGCGATCTGCCTGTTATTGGAACCAGATGGGTCTTCAGAAATAAGCTAGACGCAGATGGAACTGTGGTTAGAAACAAAGCCAGACTGGTGGCACAGGGATTCAGACAAGAAGAAGGAATCGACTTCGATGAATCATTTGCACCAGTCGCCAGACTTGAAGCTATCCAAATATTTCTTGCATATGCTGCTTTTAAAGACTTCAAAGTATATCAGATGGACGTCAAAAGCGCCTTTCTTAATGGAAAGCTTCAGGAAGAAGTCTACATTGAGCAACCACCTGGATTTCAGAACCATTTGTATCCTAATCATGTATATCTACTGAATAAAGCAGTGTATGGTCTGAAACAAGCTCCAAGAGCCTGGTATGACACTCTATCTCAATTTCTGCTGAACCATGATTTCCAGATCGGCTCAGTAGATAAAACTCTATTTAAATTTATTAAGGGGGAACATACCCTATTAGTTCAGATTTATGTTGATGACATAATCTTTGGGCCAACTAACCCCAAATTGTGCGAGAAATTCTCTAAGCTAATGCAGGGACAGTTTGAGATGAGCATGATGGGAGAACTTTCATTCTTTTTGGGTCTCCAAGTAAAACAGCTCAGCAATGGCATATTCATCAATCAGACCAAGTATACCAAAGAGCTCCTCAAGAGATTTGGAATGGAAACATGCTCAACTGCATCAACTCCTATGAGTCCCACAATCAAGTTAGACAAAGATGAAGGGGGAACAGCAGTTGAAGTAACCATGTATAGAGGACTAATCGGATCGATATTGTATCTTACAGCGAGCCGGCCTGATATTATGTTTTCAGTCTGTATGTGCGCCAGATTTCAGTCAGAACCAAAGCAATCACATTTTATTGCTGCCAAGCGTATTCTGAAATACTTAAAAGGATCTCAGAACGTTGGTCTTTGGTACTCCAAAGATTCAAACTTCAGCCTGATCGGATACTCAGACGCAGACTACGCTGGTTGTAAGATTGATCGTAAAAGCACCAGTGGAACATGTCAATTTCTAGGTGAAAGATTGATCTCTTGGTTCAGTAAAAAGCAGACATCGATTGCCACGTCCACAGCTGAAGCAGAATATCTAGCTGCTGGAAGCTGTTGCGCTCAAATGCTCTGGATTCAACACCAGCTCAAAGACTATGACATCCAAGCTGTTGACTCTCCTATATTCTGCGACAACACAAGTGCAATCGCTATAACGTATAATCCAGTTTTGCACTCTCGAACAAAGCACATTGATATACGTAATCACTTTATTCGGGATCATGTCGGCAAAAAGGAAATTCGGATCGAGCACATCTCAACAGAGCAGCAAGCAGCAGACATCTTCACCAAACCGCTCCCAGAGGCTAAGTTTAATTATTTTCGTCAAATTCTTGGATTAATTGACTTATCTTAATAGTTTAGATATGTTTTCTTTCGCGCTTAGTTTTTTTTTCTTGTTACCACAGATTGATAATACAATGTTCAGAAAGACACAGACAGGTCCTAACTTTCAGACCGATCTATGTCAATCTGATGTTATCCCATAATCTGTTTGGACAATATATATTTTGCACAAAAACAGCCCGGACTGATCGTATTTTAACCGCCTTAACTATATGTTATCCTGACCGTTTATTTTTGAATTTCTTTTCATCAGTCATCGAGATAAAGACACGTGTCTTCTCTCTCATATTTAGCGGGCTGAACATCTCATTTTATTTCACTTTTTACATATTACCGCTATCTGTTTTCTTACTCTCTCACTCTCCTTCATCCTTGCACCCTTTTACTTTCTCTCAAATGGCTACCATTACTCACAACTCTCTCTCCGTTGAGTTTAATGAAATCTACAGGACAGAAGATGCAGAGATGGTATCCATCTTCAGAGCTTTGGAATCTTCTGGTCTGAGAAACTTTCTGGAATGCGGCACCGTTGTTTATGAATCAGAAATCCACGAACTGTTCGCCAATGCCGTCTCCCAGAAGACATCAATATCTACTACCGTCAAGGGCACAACTTTTGAGATCTCGCCGTTGACGCTGGCCAAAACCTTTGGTCTCCCCAATTCCGGACTGACGGAATTTGGACAGATTCCTCAGGCGTCACTCTCAGATCTTCAAAAGAAGATATCTATTCTTGGCTCCCGCCTGCAACCATCGTTCAAGAATAAGGAAATGCACTTTCATTTCCAGGTGCTGTGCGAGATAGTGGGCAAGCCTCTGTTGGGGAAAGCAGGAAGTTTTGACGCAGTGACCGCAGAGAAGTTCAGAGCTATGGCGGCTATCCGGACAGAAGATGAACTGGTCCGTGATTCTATTTGGAGTTCTGATGGAAACAGTGATTGCCTCGAAACAAGCTGTCTGCTTTGCTGTTCCCCTCAGTAAACTACTGGAGTCCTTGGAAATCGAGCTGGGAAAGCAGTCTGTTCTCAGCCCCTTCAAGATTTTAAACTCCAAATGACTTGCTTTGCTGAAGTCCAAGAGTGCTCCGCCCACTCCCGCTACTCTGGCTGCTGTCAAGATTGAGAAGGGCGAAGAACAGGCTGTTGCGCGCAAACCTCGCGTCAAGCGCAAACTGACCATCCAGACTGATTCGGAAGAAACTCAGTCTGCTCCCTCGCCACCAACAAAGCCACCTCCCAAAAAGCCAAGAACCCAGATTACCAAGCCCAGCAAGCCTTTACCCCTGAAAGCCTTACCCATATTGCCTCCACCTACAGCCACCCCTGCACCACAACCTTCCATCCAACCTTCACAGGCTCCAACTATTGCACCCAAAGTCACTATCCGAGTCCCATCTGCCTCTCCCACGGTCAAAGGAATAGTTATCACTGAGTTGGGTGATTATACCCAATCAGGGATCAAGTCTCCTTCCTCCTCCGGCAAGGGAAAAGCCATTCTCTCCGAACCCCTCTCCTCTAAACCAAAATCTGCAGCACAGACAGCCATCGACATCGCTATGGAGGATGTTGATGAGAGGCTGAAGGAACTCATTGTGGTCTTTGATGAATATGTCCAGTACAGGACTATCAACCACATTGAGTTATTCTTCGGAAAGTTGAGCAGACTGAAGAAGATGGAAGAGGAAGTTCTGAAAGGCACAGAGACTGATGATGTTCGGCTTGCCGTGCAGCGCAAAGACCTATTTACGGCTATTCACAGATTCAGACTGGCCAATCTGCTTCTAGCTGCCAAGAAAAAGAACTTCGATCCGCTTGCTCCAACTGCCAGAGATGATGGGGCTGTAATTGCTCAATTAGAGATGGATGTTCATGCTCTTCACTTAGCTGTCCGTTTTCAACGACAGAAGCTTAGTATATCCACTCCCTCAACCAGCCCGGATCATCCCTCTGCAAGCAAGACTATGGCAGAACCCTTCATTGAGGTTATTCCTTCTGTTGTAGCAGATCAGACTGCAGAGCAAATACCAGATCAGACTGCAGAGCCCCTACCATACCAGACAGCGGAGAAGCCATTACCTAATGCTCCGTATGTGCCCGATGATGAACCATTGAATGTGTTGTTGGACTCTCCAACAACCTCCATTCCTTTGGGGTCCTCAGCCTCCCGTGCTCAAATCAGTCCAACAGTAGCACTGGCAACAGTTGGCGCTTCAGAGTTCGTCGATCCGGATCTGGTGGTGTCCACCATTGTTGCAGCTCTCCAGACTGAGGAGCCTTCCAGACCTAGCACTCCTCCAGTCCAATCCGATGAAGATATGGCTTTCATTCACACATTTCTTCGGATCTGATCACCTTGATCCAGTCTGAGAGTCACCAAGTTACTGTATCTTCACTTGTCCCGGTTGCTGAAGATGATGAACATGCTTTGTCCTCATCAGATCGCTCTCCCAGCCAACACTCTGATGCACCTCCATTTCTGGCAAGGACTCTTCAGCATCTCTCAGACAACTGCCTGTCTCTCTCTCAACGCGTTCTCGAAGTCCATCAAGGTCAGAGGCTTACAGCTTTGGACTTTGATTCTTTCAAAGAGAAGATGACTGCCAGTATCGGAAGCCTTCAGCGAGGCATAAACGATCTGTTTTCTCAACAAGCCTCTTACAAGAACAGTCTGAGAAAAGAGCAGATCGAGCTAGCCACTGAAGTCAGAGCATCTGTTGCCAATTCCCTCCGCGCTCAAGACGTTCGTCTTGACGCTATCAGCGCGCAGCTAGCTCAAGTTGTCGACTTTCTTCAAGAGATTGCTGCTGACAAAAAGGGGGAAAATAAGAAAGACTTCAGGCCGCCTCCGTCTCAGTCTTCTAGAAAATAATTTTTTCGGACTGTATATTTAGGATTCTTGGTGATCAATAAAATCCTCTTTTGATTAAGTCTGTGTTCATTTATTTTGAACTTCTACATAAGGCTTAATAATAAAAGTTTAATCGATCCAAATCAATGATGTTCATTTATTTTGAACAAGAAGAAGTAATTGATCCGAAAGTTTTCGCTTCAGAGTTCTCTTCAGACTGATTAAAAAGACTTAGAAGCTAGGTTTTGTCATCATCAAAAAGGGGGAATTTGTTAGTCCCGGATCTTATCGATGAGATTTTAAAGATGACAAAACATATCAGACCGGATCGAGAGAAATCAGACTGACCAGAACGATCGCCCAAAACAGATCAAGCTGATAAGATGACAAAGCATATCAGACCGGATCGAGGGTAATCAGACTGACCAGATCGATAGCTCAACAACAGAACAAGCTGATAAGTCTCATTACTTATCAGACCGGATCGATGAATATCAGACTGACTCAACCGTGGCTTCAGATCGATCTCTATCTTTATCAGATCAGAACAGCTTAGGATACATACAGAATGGCTCCTCAGTCCGAATCATTAACGGCTATTTATTGTAGCATTTAATGTTGTAATTAATGCTACAAAGGACCAAAGACTGAAGATTGTCATAATAGGTAAGAAGACAAAGAGTAGCTTACCTGACAGTCGCCGAAAGTATGAACCAGAACGGCAAGTTTCCTGAAGAAGAAGACTGAAGCCTACTCAGTGTTTAAGCAGAGTCAAAGTTGCACATTAAAGGAAATAATGTCGTTGGTACATTCAACTATAAAAGGATGCAACAAAAGGAACTTACTGACGCTGGCTACTGACTCTTGTTGTTCAATTGAAAAACGCACAAGAAAGTAAAAATCAGCACAAGCTTACAAGTTCAGAAGCTCTCGAGCTGAAATCATTCTTAAGCACGTCTTATTTGTAACATTTGATCATTTAGGATCACTGTGCGCATCTTGTGTTTTCCATATTGAAAATCAGAAAGTGAGAAACATATTGTAACTGTCAGACAGAGTGTGTCTGAGCAGATTGAGTGACTAGGAGTTTCAGATTGGTAGTGAGGTAAATCCAGTCTGAATCGGGTTTGTACAACAGGATTGTATAAATCAAAGTCTTCTAGTATAAACCTTCCTTAATTGGAAGAAGGGGAGACGTAGAAGGATTGCACCACCTTCGAACTTCCAGAAACATATCATGTGTATCTTATTTCTGCACTCGTTCTTTCTCACTAGCCATCGAGCCGTTCTTACATACAAGAACAGACCGTTCCGCACTTATATTTTCAGTGGTCTGTTCTGTACAAGAATTGATTAAGAAACAGATTTCTTTCACTAATCCGAAAGAAATCACGAAGGATTAATTTTTAGAAGGAGTGTTCATTCACCCCCCCTCTAAACACTCCGGACCGATCCTAACACAACGCTTCAAATAATAACGCGGCAATGCGTGAACTTAAAATATATTTACGACCAATGCTTAATGGTGTTTTTTTCCATGTTAGATGTGCATGTCATATAATTAATTTAGCAGTAAAAGATGGTTATGAAGATGCTGAATCTAGTAGCATAGACAAACTTAAAAACTATTGTCAATGGATACGACAGTCACGCATTAAGCGTGATTGGAAACATACGTGTGCAAGTCAGAACCTTCGGTTTACTCTTTTTCCACCGTCCATTGTAAGTCGATGGACTTCTTTGCACAAAATGTTAGAATCGATGTTACCTTATCAAGATGCTTTAACTTCTTTTATAACTCTTATCAAATGCCTGAAAGTGGTGAAAGTTATTTATTGTCTGATAAGGATTCGTTTTTTGTTAATAATTTAACTGCTTTGTTATCAACCTTTAAAGATGCAACAGATCGTTTCTCCGGTGTTTCTAATCCCACTTCTCATTATTTTCTTCCACTTGTATTTAACATGTTTTGTAAATTTATTGAACTTAGAGATGATATTGAGTTGACGTCGTTCGTTTCTCGTATGGAGGAGAAGTTTAAAACATATTGGGAACAAATTCCACACGTGCACTGTATATCTACATTGTTAGACCCAAGTCATGGTGTAGGATCTTTCGATACTTTCTTTGAATATTACAGTACGTTTTTGGATAAGGATGTTGACGATCAAAAGACGCCAATCATGCATTCTCTCCAAAATAAGTTTGGATTGTACCATAGTGAACAGGGACAGAGCTCATCGGCCCGTGTAGTAGGAGGAGAAGAAGAAAATGCTACTCAGTCACGAAGTGGAGGGATTAATCTGTTGCGGAGCCTTGGAAGAAAGAAGCAGAGAGGAAGAGGAGTGTCATCTACCGCTTCAAATGAATTGCAGTTCTTCCTGGGTCAAATGTTCATTACAGATGAAAATTTTGACGTACTAGAGTGGTGGAAAGCAAACGCAAGACAATATCCAGTCTTAGCCAAAATGGCTAGAGATGTATTTGCAGTCCAAACATCCAGTGTCGCATCAGAGTCGGCATTTTCAACTTGTGCTCGGCTCATTGGAGACTTTAGAGTTTCTCTACAAGCAGAATCATTCTGCATGCTTACGCTGCTAAGAGATTGGTTCGATGCTGAGAGAAGAAATAAGAGAGAAGGAGGAATCGACGAGTTCGGCAATGAAAGTTTCGAAGAAGAAGAAGAATTGTCCAAGACTATACTTATAAATTATGATGAATAATGTATTTTTATTATAAATTTCAAATGATGTATCTTTTATGTTGTTTTCATATTCAATAAATGATGTATTTTTCATTTATGACTTGGGTTGGAAAAAAAATTTAAAATTTAAAAAATTTGGCTTGGCGATCGGGTTTAAAAAAAAAACAGAAACAAGTGGCGATCGATCCCCGAACATGGCGATCGATCGCCAAACCGGTTCCGATTGGAACCGGTTTACCCCGGACCAATCCGATAATTCGGATCCGGGGTTCCGAACCAGATCGGTTCCATGTCATGTGCCATGGAACCGGATTGGTCTGGTTCCACCCAAGTCGAGCCCGGGACCGGTTGGATCCGGTCCGATCCGGCCCGTGAACACCCTGACGCGCGATGGGCCAGCTCCCAGCTCGCCTTGGGTGCTCGTCGCAACGTAGCCCCGGGTGTGCTGAACCTCTCAGCTCCCTGGTAACTATTGTGGGCCATCGTCCCTTATCACTTGCCCGCTGATCCTGCTGAGCTCGTGATTTTTTGCTTTGTTTTGTATTTAATATCTCAAAAACCTAAATAGGTTGAAAAGCTTTAACGACAAAATTTTAATGTAAATCGGTGTAACCATTTTGTTAAATAATGAAACACAAAGAAAACCCAAAACAGAATGAAAGTAATTGGTTTTCGTTTTGGGTATTTTTTTTTACAATTGATATAACTTTTTTACCCTTCACACTTTATCAAAATTTATTATTTTTTCACCAGCATGATCAAGAAAAGGAAGAACTTTTTGATTTTTATTATGATAAAAAAGACATGTTTGAGTCATTTGGGATGACTAAATGATTAAAACCAATAAAGATAGACAAGAAAATACGCATTAAGTCACTAATTGGGGTGGGGTGAGGGGGGGTGGGGTGGGGGGGGGTAAGTTTTTAGTTGTACGCTGAAAATTACATGAATTTTGCACAAATTATTTTTCCTTACAGGGATCTCTGTTGTATAATTTGTGTCAAGAAGTAACAAATGAGAATCTCAAGTTGGAAGAATATTGTTTGAAATACACTTATAAAGAATATTCGATTATTAGATTAAATTTGGTAATACCTAATAGCGTGGACTTCACTAGTGGGCTTATTAATAGACTGAACAAAAGCTAGCTTGGACGATATAATAATTTATATTATAAGTCAAGATTGGGCACTTGGGCTTGATTTTTCATTGATTTTATTTTCGGATTATTTTTTGTTGAATTCAAAAATATTTAAATTTCGAACGGTTGTGATGATACAACATAACCATTTTCGAATGGTTGTGGACATCATCATATAAATAGAAGAAAAAAAGAAGAACAAAGTGTTTCTTAATTTCCTGTATTTTTCTGAAAAGAATTTCCTACCTTGTTGTATCCTGCGAAACAAATTTCCACCAGAAACTTTGTTTTTCGTTTTACCTTCAATAATTTTTATTAACACTATATATTTCGCAAGGGCCAATTGAATTTTACCCTACAAATCACGTTTCAAATTCTTCTAACAATCATTAACTTGAAGCTAGAATAGCTTAATATTTGTCATCAAATCCAAAATACAATTGTATTCGAAGCAATGCTATGTATACTTCAGATCAAATCAGGTAATATTAATTGTAAACAAAATGCAAGTTGATAAACCGGAGTCATGAATCAAGAAAGATTTGCTGACACGACATTTACAAAGACAATCAACTACTTTAATCCCGAAATCAATCAAACAAGCTCCCAATCACGTCTTACGTTCCCTATAAACTCAAAATTCAAGAAACTCATGCCTCGTTTGGATTACTCACATGCTAATGCAATAGTAGGAGGATTACCTGCAGGGTATCGTTGTCGACGGGGGCGTCTAGTTGTCTTTCCCCACCCTGTTAGGCTTCTGTCCTCCAAACCAGACTCAATGTTGTTTAGTTGCTGCACCAATGAAGTGCAAACTGTGCTTGGAATGATATTAGGGACTGTTTCAGTGACTGCTCGTCTCCTACCCCTAGCACTTCTGTTTCTGCCGCCATTTCTTCTTGTCAATCCAGAGTTCCAGTGATGGCCAGTAGCTCTCATCAGCCCTCCAAATGTCTGAAGATCCTCAGTAACTTCATGCCTTGATAAGGATGTTAGACTGGGAAGGATGTCCCTTTGGAAGTCCCTTCGCTGTCTTCCTCTCCTCGACTGACCCCTACGCGTTCTGGAAGCTAACATATTGGCTGTCATGTCCTCTATATGGGCTTCGGGAACAAATGGTCTAGGCATGTAGTCATCTTCTTTACTTTTGACGAGTCGCAATGTCATGGCCTCAAATTCGTCAATCTCCTCGGACAAATCTTGCAGTGGGGAACCATCTCTGGTTCTTGATTCTTTACTGGATTTACACTCAAGTTCAATAGCACACAAGAACATGGTATCGACAAACCGGAGGAGTGAATCTGCCAAGGAAGCTTCAGACGGACAGCAAATGATATTCACTGTATCGATATCTGGACAAGATGAAGAGATGGCAATGAGTGCATCTGCTGCATTTCGAAGAACCTCATCCTGAGTTTGCTCCGCTTTCTTTTCTACTGAGTGTAAAGATACGATGTCGGGAAGGTTTTCTTCAGATGGTGTGTCGTCATACTCGCTCTCCAGGGAAACGGGAGCTTCCAAATCTATCTCCTTTGTTACCTTAACGCTGTTGCTCTGGCTTTCGTACGATGGTGGAGGATCTTCACAATCACTAACGCAAGAGTTTAAATCAATGTACCAGACGCCTGGTGTCCTCTTTTCCACGTTTCGTTCTTCATTAGCTATCAGCTCCTCTGGCTCATAAGCTAGATTTATGTCAATTATTTTGTTCTCCCTTTTGTTATTTTTGTCGGAAGGGTAATCAACAATGGTCGAGGAGGAAACAAGTGATGATGGCTCATGTTTTGGAGCAACAGTGTCAACAGCTAGAAACCCAAGAATTTTCTGAACATTCTGAGTCTCAGCAATCTCAGCTTTCCCCAAAATCCCACAATCATTTGAAGCATAGAAAACCGATTGTGTGTACGGTTTATTAAGATCTCTAACCGCTTCCAGTTTACGACACAAAGAAGCTTGAGGGAAGCTTGAGTCTCCTTCATTTCCATTAGTTGGCTTAGGTCTAAGCCAAGGCAATGCTGACACATGATCTTCATGCTTGCTTTTTCCATCTTTTGTCTTGAAATCTTGCCGGGCCCATGGCTCATCTGAAGAGCTCGAAACCACCTCATTCAAGTTAAGATCTAGTACAGGTTTTGAATCAACATGACAGGATCCCTTTGCAAAAATCCTGAATTTATGATTAATCGAGAGGTCAGATACTACTTTATCACCCTGACTGCAGTTAAGATAACCAAAGCCAGCTGATGGCAAGTGTGACTGTAGTTCATTGGATCCCGAGGCAGACCCATGAAAAAATCCATTTTTCGTTGTTTGTTCGATTTTCAGACCTACATTAAATCTAGAATTATCATTTGCTTGCCACTTTTCTTCAAAGGGTAAAGGTGATCCAGATGTTGTTATCTGTTGAGAAAAGCTACTTTTTGGCTTCGCCCAAGATGAGGTAGAGTGAGCCTGTGAGCTGGTAAAACAAAGGGAACTAAACAATGGGTGTGAATTCTGAGAAGCTACAACTTGTTCCAAGTGTCTATTGAACTCACCACATTGGGATCCATCTCTCCACAGACTTTCCTTACTATAAACAGAGGGATATGTTCCAGGAGCATGATGAAGTGGGTTCAGCGTAGCTTGGACTGGATGGTAAGGCATAGGCAACTTATCTTGTGGAAGACCTTGACTCTGAGTGACAAGTTTATTACGGGACCCTGAGAGGCAAAACACAAGCTAATTATCTTGATTAATAAAAGAGATTTTTTATTATATACGCTGAATTCACACATGGCACAAGGCATTAATGAAATAAATACGAGGAAAGTGATGAATAGTACAAAATAACAAGAAAATCTATTAAACCTTTACCTGCTTCATACATGTGGGAGAACCATCCCCTCTCGTTAATTTCATTTTCAACAGAAGAGCTCATCAAAAACCCATCACTGCTTACACCTGAAAATCTTGCATTTGACTTAGCTGACTGATTCATCCCTTTGGTCTCCCCACTGGAGGAAGTATTACCATGGAAATTAACTGGTAAAGGAGCCATTGATTCTTCAATCTGAACAGGTTCGTTTAAATCGGCCAACCCAACCGAGATCCTCAAACAAGAATCAGAAGCATCTATCGGACAATTAGCTTTCACACCAGCCCGAGTTCTGAGAAAACTATTTTCAGGCTTAATTCTTGCATTTCTAGATATGTCAGGTACTTTGTACTCCAGTAAGTTTTCTCCTTCTTCAGAATCGACATACTCTTCAGCCGGAAGTTGAAGATCAAACAACTTCCTCCTCACCTTCAAAGGCCTTGAATCCAATGCTTCACAGTCCATTGAAGTATATCTGTTCGGGAACAGAAACTGACTCGTCTGACTTTCTTTTCCTTTGGTGCAACTCATGGGAGAAGTAACAATCTCAATTCCCAAAATTGACGTTCTACCACGATCAGAATTTGACAAAGGAAATCCAGCCATATGCCATTTACGAGCATCACCGGATGGCATTTGAAATCCTTGAAAACTTGATGAAGATGATGGTTCTATTGATTCTCGTTGTTTAAGTAATTCTTTCCCTTTTACCTCTTCCATCATATCCCTCTGAATTCTGTAAAGACGGTGGAGTTCATACACCTAGATGCCAAAAAACATCACGAAATTAGATTTTCATGTATTTGTTAGAAGCCACTTTTCCCGAAAGCTCGAGCTTATAGCAGACAGACCGATAATAGTATTATATGCCCCACACGCGAAAGCAGAAGATCGGATGATATTAGCCTATCAAAGGCACACATGTGCACATTGGTCAAACATTCGGTAATAAAGGTCATCCAAAATAGATTAATAGAATATCTTCGTTTTTTCATACCAGGTTTTTGGGCATGTTACCTCTAGCTCTGATATTATAATAGAACCCAGTTTTCCCAAAATTTTGAATTCATGGGAGGTGGCCTAACAATAGTAGTTATATGTTAAATGTATCAGCAAAACTAGAGATGATAGATTTACTCTTTGAATTCAGATTTTTTATGACAACGATATAATGAAGAAATGAAACTAAATTACCTGATTTCTAAAAACCATCTCATGCTCGATCATTTTCTGCTTTAATGCATCCTTGTCATCCTCCAGATTACCATTTATTGCCGTTTTTGGCATGAACCCATTGAAATACTGCCCATTTGCTACGGTCTTGTCTCTGTTAAATAGGGGCCAGCTACTACTGATTGAATCCTCATTAAGATCTCTCATGGAATAATATCCTGGCAAGTAGCTTTTGCAATGTAATTTTGTTCCCATTCCTGTTAGCAATATCTATAAGTATTTCAGAATTCCACAAATCCATGTGATATTATATATTCAATTTTGCACCTCGTCGTTAACTTCATGTTTGCAATTGTTGAACATAATAAAGAAATCTACGCAAATAAATAGTCTATCATGTTCTTGACTCTTGAAAATGCCGAAGCAATGGAATGAAAATAGTGGGACTACAGAGATGGGATTGAAATGCAATAAGAAAACATCACATTTCGAAACCAGACGTTAATGTGTGCTAAATCGACATATTAGATTCAGCATTCGATACAGATACACAGGTAAAGACAATACAAATCTCATCTCTTGTTTCCGAAATTAAAAAGAAAAAGGAGCTTTGGCATTATTAATTAAGAAATAAATCAGTGCATAGGAAAGGAAACTAGTAAACGAATAAAAACAATAAGTACGAAAAGAATAAGCACAGAATGACAGCACTGTACCTCACAATTCAAGTTCTTCAGTAAGAATTCCGAATCTATCAATCACAGATTTCAAGGAAAAAACAATAGAGACGAACATAAATTAAATTCAAGCGCTCCTACGAACAATTGCAGAGAATGAAGACCAAGCACCGATCTATCCCTGAAAGAGGAAACTTTTTTTCTTTGAAAAAGGACACCTTTTCGTTCCTCAAGAAAGGCGAAAATTAATGGAGACACATTTTCTTATCACCACAGGCAGATTCTTGAAACAATAACTGCAAGAGAACCTTTTTTCGTTTGAATTAATACATAACCAGCAAATTATAGGTAAGTAAATGCCAAAATCAGTTGTACACTAATGCGGCCAAGACGCGCATACTAGCTTTTGAGTATCCGAGGATTGAATGACAAAGTTATCATCATATTCTCTATTCCGGTGTAGTTAAGAAAGCATTAAATAGTATCGCAGAATGCATAGGTGGACATTAGATTATGTAAAGATTATGGTTATAAAATGTCATGGACAGTCACGTGACACTTGTCTAGAGGATGTATGAGCCGAAATTCGAAAACATCCTTTTCCGGAGAATTTCAAAGAAACTTCGAAGTTGTTTTATCGAAATGAATTCAGACTCACACGCTAGACATGGACTGAGCTCAAACCTTATGCTATGAAAATCCAACAGCTTCACAATTGGGATATTTGATTGCCCACCAAGGTCCTTCTATATCACATCAAAGTTCCAAAGGTATCCATAAGTATACCAGGTGAAGGATATTACATATTAGTTAGTTTCCTCTAGTTTAGTAACAACTAAGTCAGGACACTGAGACTGATACCAAAAGAGATTTTGGCAACTAGTAATGCGCCAAAAAGAACAGCGTAACGAGCCTTAGAAAACTATTTGGTACAAGGTTGTTCTTTCACCTAGAAAAAACCCACGTGCCTCACGCATAAGTTAGAGAAATAGCTCGTTGAGCGGGTCACAACTGTACTTCTGGAAACAAGAGCAATTCAAACAAACAATCAAGTTCCACACCCTTCAACCAATTACACTCGCAACATATTATTTAGCATGCACAATCAGACCACCAAATAACAAACAAAGATAAATAAAGGAAAAGTTATTCAGCAGCCAACACCAAACAAATTGCACATATTTTCTCTGATAATATGAATACACATAAATCATAACCTAAATGAATGATCACACAACAAAACCAAAAGATGCAACCAATTTAATTTCAATGAACTGCCCGGATGGATGGGCACCTACTTTAATAAGTAATTTCAATGAAACCAATGATACATTAAATGAAAAGTGAAAAGCCACACTTACAAAACAATTATAACTCAATTACTCAGATTATTTATCAAAATCCCAAAGTGAAAGGGAAAAGAAAATATTTTCTTCTTCTGGGCCATAGCCAAAAACTAAGTAAATCTTCAAAAACTTATAATTTATATATATAATGTATATATATAATTACCTCAGACCCACATCCTGGAACCACCTCTGTTCAGGAACCCCTCGTGAATTGAATCATCCAAAAGTATTTCCAAGAAAATAAGACCTCAAAATCATTTGAAATTCAGATTCTTTTTTACGCTGTGACTTTAAAGAAAGGCAACAAAAATAGTATAAAATATATATAGAAGCAGAGGTAACATAAAAAGATACTAATAATTGTCAAATGAAACAAATAAACAGCGAGTGGTTTTGTAACTCCATTGAAGAAGCTCAGATCCTCATCAAACTTAGCTAAAGATTGAAGAGTTCGATCTGCTGGGCCTCTCTCTCTCAATAAAACAAGATAACAACTTTAGAGAGAGAATTATAGGAAGAAAAAAAAAAGTACACATATGTATAAAGAAAGAATTTTTGCAACTGTATATATTTATTAACAGTATTAATAATGATTATTCAATATTATATATAGAGAGAGATCCCAGATAAGAAATCTTCACACAAACAAACGACCTTCAAGAACAATGACATGAAATTTGTCAACATCCGGTCTCTTCTCATTCTCCGCTATTTTCACGCACAGTCACACACAATGAAGGTTTTTATTTGTTTTAGCCATGGATACACATACACTGAAATAATTTCTGGGTTTTGGAGGAAAAATTGAAAAAGAAATGGGGCATTTTTATATTCTCAGATTTCTCTCCACTTTTCTAGCTTTTCGTACTGCATATATAAATGAAAAGTTAATTTCACAATATAAAACTGTCCACCTATATATGGAAATATACATCCCCCAAGTCAAATGTACCTATCCATGTATTTATTTTGCATAAACAGTACTATTTTTCGATCTTCCATTCCTTTTGTTTTTCATATTATAAATTTCAATGCTAAATTTATTTATTTTGTTCTAATTAATTAATTAAATTATTCAAACTTCAGTTTTTTCAAGTAATCATATATAATTTTAACTTTAATTTAAATTGGGAATATTGAGTGGAATAATTGCTTTTACTAGCTCAGCAATCCAAACATTTTGGATCATTACACAGTTTAAAATATTTGAATTGTATCATTAACTATACTTTTCGATAACGAATCACGCGAAATCTTTTGTATTCTTTCCTGCTTCATCTACTGCTACACCGATTTTCTTAACGCTATGTGTCCAATTAATTTGATTATGAATCTTATTTATACATGGCAGTAGAAGAATGTGCATATTAGAAAATGGTAACGGGGTTAGAATTGCTTGATAAATTTTATCATTCTCACCACTTATTGAACAACTTCTGGCGAGAGCGGAAAAAAATAAAAGATTTTAACTTTTTTAGTTTTAAATTAAAATCAGAATTCAGGAAAATATATTTAAAAAACAATTAAGGAATCCCAAAAGGAGCAATAATTGATTCAACAATAAAGAGAGGATATATGCATATTTAGAAGATCAACTAAATTCATCTCGTAGCTCATCTCCAATAGTAATTATGATTAGGAAGTCTCGTATTCGAGTCCCGTCATCCACCTCCAATAATGTAATAGATGCTAAAAAATGCATCTATATTAAAATTATAAAACAATATTCTTTATTTAATTTTTTAAAAAAAAAGCCATTAATTAAATTTATTTTTAAGTTTTTCACTATTAATTCTTTATTTTCTATTTTACACTAAGTTGTTTATTTTAAAGGTCTTGGATTAGTTTTGATTAATTATGTTGAAGTTCGTTGACTATAGGAAGGAAAACGGGAGGGCCGCCCATATCCCGGCCCACCCATTTTCTATAATAATGGGTCGTGTCAAGCTATCTATTCTGGCATATACCGTGAGGACGGTGTCTAGGGGCCATTAATCAGCTCATATACGCCTAAGCTTATGTCTAGTAAAAAAAGGTAGTCATATTAGGCCTAGTATTAGAAAAAACTGGTTGTTGAATATGTAAGCTCATTTAATATCAGAACAAGTAAGATTTGATATGAAGATGCAATCTGCTGTGGTTGACAGAACAGATAAGTTGGTCTGCTGACCTTGAACAAAACAGATAAGCCGGTCGGCTGATCAAGTATACAGATCAATCGAACTGAATGTTGATCATGTAAACTAGTGAGTAGATGAAATCTGTCTGGTGAAATGGTCAGGTGAATTTAGGATCGAGTGCTTACCGCTTTACCAATATAGTTAAGGGTAAAGGCGCAACATCAATTTTTCAATCATACACTGACACAAGCGTCACGTGTTCGACCGATCACAAAGTAGAAGCAATTGTTGAACATCAACTATCCCTCCCCAACAATTGTGTAATGCCTCGATTTATGTTATATACGTGTGATATGATTATGGTGTCATTATATCACGTGGCGGTATGATATTGGGGGTTCGGGTGGAACTAAGAATGAATTAATACATGTAGCAAATGATATATGACAAATGTATAGTAGAATATAACATTGGTGTACATGTAGCATGCATTTGAAGGTGCATTAGAATGTACATGTGAGTTGCATTCCATAAGATGTTTGACATGAGTTTGAAGGGAATTACATGTGCATGTGAATTTACTTGCAATTGGAGTTACATTTGAATTTGGATTTCATTCCATGTACATGTTACTTAACATGTAATTACTTCTAAATGACATGATAGCAAGTGAATTAGGGAACTAAGGATCTATATCAAGTGGATTAGGGAGGTGGAATCACATACTACACCACTTTCACCTCAAAATCTCTACAAAGCTCCTCTGCAAACCCTTAGAGATTTTAGTAGTTGAAGCTTGGTTTTTCACTTGTGATTTGAGCTAGGAAGTTAAGTGAAGTGATTTCTTCACATCTTGGTAAGAATTCATAGCTTTACATTTGAATTATGTCATTGGTGTTGCATATGTGAAGTGAAATATCAAGTGTTCATGTGAAGAATTATATCATGTTTCTATGCTTTGAATTGGAAGCTATGATGTTAGAATCATGTTCATATGTTCCTAGGGATTGCAAGAAACATGTTGAAATGGTTCAATATGAAGTATAGGAGAAGAACCATGGAGATAAGCTTGAAAATCGCCATGTTCTAAACTTTCTGGACATCGGCGATCGATCGCGAGCTTTGTGGCGATCGATCACCGAGGCAGAGTAAATTTTAAGGCGGTGAAAATGTGTGGCGATCGATCGGTGAAATTGTCGCGATCGATCGCTGTGAACAGAGCATTGTGGCGATCGATCGCCAAGTTGTTGCGATCGATCGCGAAGGGACAGAGGGTTTTGGCGATCGATCGGTGGTGATAGCGATCGATCGCCAGTGCCAAAATATTGAAAAATGTTTTATTTTTGTAGAATTTGATTTTAATGCCTATGATAACATGATATATTGTTGGCATTGTTGTAGCATCATCTCAGGGGACAGGACAACGAGGCACTTAACCAGTGACGCCTAATTTATCTCGTTTGTGTCGCAGTACAGGTACGTGTTGACGTACGGAGTATAGATATGATGTGATGATGATGTTATGGTTTTGATATCATATGATTTATGTTATCTTGTGTCATATGATTGGTAGTTTCATATGCATGTACATACACGGATTTCATACGATTGAGATGGAGGCCTTGATAGATATGTGTATATGCTTTGGTGAGATCATTGCCTCGATAGATATGCCTGGTGTGGTATCTGCTTTGGCTGGGATCGTTGCCACGATAGATATACTACATATGCTTTGGCTTGAGAGATATACACCTGGTGTGGGTATATGCTCTGGCTATTGTCACAGATGAGCATGGTACTATGATATGTGCTGCTAATATGCAGATTTGATGTGGTTCCACTTACATATTGAGCTGAATAGGCATATCAAATGGGGCTCGTGATAATAGGGTGCTTATTGGACATGTCATGACATAGTGCATTTGTGGATGCATGATACAGAACATTCACGTTAGATGATTTATTGTGCTTTATCATTGATATTGATATTGTGTTTTGATATTGCACTGGGATAGTTGTTCTCTATACTCATTGTGTGAATGTTTCTGTAGGGACTCATAGACGTGGGGAGACGGGATGTGAGTCATTTTCCGCTGCGAGCTGAACCACTGCCTAGGAGTTATTTTGGATTAGGTTGTTACTTGTACATGTGATGTATAGTTGGTTAGGTTTGTATAACCTTGTAACAACTTAACTAGTTACAAACTCTTAATCAGTGCATGTTTTTACTTAATTCAGACTCACGTCTGTCTGTTAAGATACTACATAAATGGATTAAGTAACGAGGACCCCACAAATTGCACTCTCTGCAACTCATGGGAATCGAACACGCGACCTTGGCTCTGATACCAATTGTATGATCGGGCGCTTACTGCTTTACCGATAACTGTAGTTAAGGATAATGGCGCAACATCAATCTTTTCAATCATACACTGCCACAAGCACCACATGTTCAACCGATCACAAATGAGATGCAATTGTTGAACCCCAACAATATAGATCGAGTCTTGAACAATCAGGACATCTATTCTGGAGTGTAAGCTTAACATGTATATATCTATAGAAGATGAAGGCTAATCGATAGATCAGATGAAGTTGAAGCACAATCTACTCAATCAATGAAACATCACCTGCTTAACCGATGGTCAACTTATGAGATAGCAGGAAAAGTGAAGAAGTTAGACTTTAACTGATCGCAAGTTTGGAAGTTGGCTTGTCAACTTCAAAGCGGTTATCAGTCTAACTGCCACACAATGTCCAATTGTTGTATAAATACATAGGTAGAAGAGCTCAAAGAAGAAGTAAGGTGATACTCAGGGTGCTTATTGGGCCGGATCAGTCGGAACCGGTCCAATCTACTCAATCAATGAAACATCACCTGCTTAACCGATGGTCAACTTATGAGATAGCAGGAAAAGTGAAGAAGTTAGACTTTAACTGATCGCAAGTTTGGAAGTTGGCTTGTCAACTTCAAAGCGGTTATCAGTCTAACTGCCACACAATGTCCAATTGTTGTATAAATACATAGGTAGAAGAGCTCAAAGAAGAAGTAAGGTGATACTCAGGGTGCTTATTGGGCCGGATCAACCGGAACCGGTCCGAAACCGGACCGGTCGGTTCCGGTTCCAAATCAAAATCGGAATCCGATCCGGGTTTTACCCGGATCGGATCGGTTCCACAGATCCAGAACCGCCAATCCGGCGGTTTCGGTTCCGGACCGGAACCGGTGAAAAAAAAAAAAAAAAAAGGAGGTACCGTTGGCCAACGGCATTGTAGCCGTTGGGCAACGGCTTAATTAAAAAAAAATTAAAAAAAAATTTTTTGCTTCTATATATACCTCATTTTTCCTCTTCAATTTTTCATTTCCAACTCTCTTACTCTTACAATCCTAATCTTGATTACAATTATCTCGTTTTTCCATATTTCCACTAATACGATGGCATCTTCTTCTACTGGTCGTGGTGGTTCCTCAAATCCACATTTATTCCAAGAAAATTATGATATTTTTGCCGAGTTTGATAATGCTTATGATGTTGAAGAAGCGGAACACGTTGCAGAACAAGTTTGATAATCCAGTCTTAGCCAAAATGGCTAGAGATGTATTTGCAGTCCAAACATCCAGTGTTGCATCAGAGTCGGCATTTTCAACTTGTGATCGGCTCATTGGAGACTTTAGAGTTTCTCTACAAGCAGAATCATTGTTCATGCTTACGCTGCTAAGAGATTGGTTCGATGCTGAGAGAAGAAATAAGAGAGAAGGAGGAATCGACGAGTTCTGCAATGAAAGTTCCGAAGAAGAAGAAGAATTGGCCAAGACTATACTTATAAATTATGATGAGTAATGTATTTTTGTTATGAATTTCAAATGATGTATCTTTTATGTTGTTTTCCATTTCAATAAATGATATATTTCCTTTACGATTTGAGTTGAAAAAAAAAAAACGGGTTGGCCAAACCGGTTCCGGTTGGAACCGGTGTAACCCGGTCCAATCCGATAAATCGGATCCGGGGTTCCGAACCGGATCGGTTCCATGGCATTTGCCATGGAACCGGAACCGGACCACCGGTTCCACTCGAAATGAGTCCGGGATCGGTCGGTTCCGGTCCGAATCCGGTCCGATCCGGCCCATGAACACCCTGAGGTGATACACACATAAGCTATACACATAATACAAATATCAATTTCTGAGAAATAGTTTGAGCTATACACGAGAGTCAGTACAGAGAGGTTAATTGAGTGAGTTTGAGAGAGATTCATTAGAAAACATATGGATGAATCTCATAAGAATTCAAATTATCGAGTTGTATTGTACTGTATCTGGAAGATTGTTCATCAGTAATAACGTTCTCCCGTGGAAGTAGACATATCTTGGCCGACCAACATAAATCGTGTGTTGTAACTTTTCTTGTTGGTTTATTTTGATTTTTTGATTATTGTTGTGTGTATTTCAACTATTTTTGTCACCATTAATCAGATTAAAAGAACGGAGAATAATTCATAACACCGTCATATTAGGTTTATTCTTAACAATATAGATTGGGTCTATTTTGTTAATATCTACAATGTTGAAGAATAAGACATTTTTGTGGGTTCTGTTAAGGTTTTTATTTTTTGTTTCTTAGCTGATCACTGACTTTTAGTAAACTACAGAAAAAAGAAAAAAAAGAAAGAGAAAAGAAAAGGAACTGATGCTTGATGGGCCCGGCCCACCAGCTGATCCTATTTTGCTGTACAAATCATAGAGTGGCAACTGATTATTGGGTGATCATAAAGATATTAAATACTTAATTATTGCTATAAATGTCATTTAATACATAATATCGATTAATTAATAGTATTAAACCTATTTAATTTTATTTATTAAAATATGTATTAATCAACTAATAATTTAGAGTTCAGTAAAATTCAAGCAACAAGATGTATTTTTTTTATTAAATAAATTAAATGTGAACTAATCAGCAAAAATATTATAAAATTATAAAACAATTATGAACAGATCAAACAAAAGAATACAATTTTATTATTAAATATTTTTTGTAAGTAAAATAATAGTACATAAAAATTAAAATACACAAGAAAACTAGCAATTTTAAAATAATTAAAAAATTGAAGTTGTCCGAAAAAAAAAAGTATTATCTCATTAATTTATCAAAAAAATTATTTATCCTTCTATAAATTTTTATAATTTTTGAAGATGCGATGCGGCAAGCGTAAGATAAATTATTACTAATTTAGCCCTCTATATTTGTGTACTCCAGAAATTATAATTCCTATTTTGTGCATATGGGTAACTAAAACCATTCATTATTATTTATTGTTTTATTTCAAAATATGCATAACTTAATCCTGATATTCCTATTCAGAAAATTTGTATTGATCGAGTCTAGGCCTCACGTTTAAAGTGACATAAAGAAAATGATTTTATCATGGTTTGATTAATCTTGATTAGACCTGTCAAAATGGGTCAACCCGATCCAACGCTTCGGCCAAACGGGCCCACCTCCAGGGGGTTGGGTAAACCCCAACCCAACCTAACCCCATGGCGGACTGGCCAGCCAAAATATTAAAAAAAAAAAGCTTCAAAAAAATATTTTCAAATGAATTTGCCGAACCTGGAACTGATGATATAAGAATACTGAAACTTGCTTCAGGTTTTATCTAGATATTAACACTGCTACTAAAAAAACTTGATTAGGGAATCAGTATTTTACTCAATTTTGAAATACATGTTGCAACTCTCAAGCAAGACCAAGTGAAAAATATATAGTAGATCGGATGCTTCAATGTGATATTGAGTTTTTATTTATGAATTATGGATGTAGCTACTTGAGGATATGCTACTTCTTAATTGCCTTACGGGGTTAGCTACAATGTAACTCCTTACTTAATGGTTTATGGACTACCTTATGGTATACCTTAACTGGCTTTAAAAGGCTTAAAAGAAAAGGAATAACAATTTTTTGTTAAAAATAAAAAAAAAATAAAAAAGGGGGCCAACCCGCGGGTTGGCTCGCCAAAACCCGCTGCCTGTTTGGGCTCAATCAACCTATTTGGATGGTTGAGTTGGGCCAGGCGCGCGAGCCCGACATATTTTGACAGCTCTAATCTTGGTTGATACGTCTAATATGGTTCATTTTTTTTGTATTTGTATATGGGTCTAGACCCGAATGTAAATTATCATTTAAAATAGAAATTGCACAATTTCTTGTGTCCGCCCTGTAGCTTACGGAAAAAAAATAAGAAGCAACTTTGACTAAAAAATTAAAAATTAGAATATGTAAGCATATCATAGTCTTAGCTTTGGTGACTATCCAAAATGCACGGCAATTAATATATATTATATATATAAGATTTGAGGTCTTTGTTTTTTAACGCAGATTCTTTTAATAATCATAATTTTTCGAGTGAATGATATACAGACCTTCCTCTAGTTTTCAAAATTGTTTTTAGCTTTCACAGTTTAAAAAATAAACAATCTTTCTTGGTATGTATTTTTATATCAAATCATGTGGTTATTTCTTCTCATATTACAAACTTGAAATGGTAAATCCGTAATACTGTAAGGGTCCATCCGTTATTATCAAAATAATATATATCATCAGCATTGATATATCTGATAATGAATTGTTGACACCTTTGAACAATGACAAATAGCATGATTGATGGTCAATGACTGAATATTTGTTCGAAAAACGATCGAAGCGTGATGTTTAGCCTTATACAGTTTAAAAGATTTGAGTTTCACCGTTATCACCAACTATAATTTTTGATAAAATAACAAACGTTTGATATATATATAGATAGAAACTTATAAAAGATTTTAGTCCTCAAAACTTTGCTTGGATCTCACAAACATGGCATAAATTTTAGCTATTTATGACCAAACTTGCTTCTTTACTAATTTAAAAGGATAGTGGGGCATTTGCATGTCATTATCAACTACTTAATCACTAATCTTAGACATTGGCAGATGATAAGGGTTTGCTAAGTCAATTAAGTACTAACCTTTCTAGATTTTTATTCTTAATTGCTTTTATTATAGTCCCCACAATCTCCCGTCATTTTCATGGAAATTGTAAAGTCCGTGAAGCTTTCTTCTGAGTATTATTTATACTAGTCATCATCTGCACGTGTTGCATGCATATAATCTTTTTTTTGTAAAGTGATGTGGTAAATTATAAATTAGTTTTTTTTTAATTTAGGCTTTTGGAATGTAATAACTTTTTACAAATTGATTTTGTAGTTTAATACTCTTTCGTATATGTTTTGATGTTATTTTGTTATCTAAATTAGCAGGGGCTTTACGGTCATTTAACACATTGTCATCTTTGTTAGAATGAGTGTGAAAATCATGAAAATTAAGAGATTAATGTAAATTTGAAGTTTAAAAAGTTGGAACACAGGAGAGAAAAGAGAGGAAGTTTGAAGTGTAATTTTGGGGTTTTGAAAAAAGCTTCACCGATTTGATTTCTCTAGCACCCTTATACTTTATAAGATGGTAAGATATATATTATATTGGTAGCTAGTGGAATTTCTTTTGCTCCTCTTGTTCTTAATCCAAATTTCACAAAACAAATCTAGAATTTTATTTTTTTTAAAACATCATAACTATGGTGGGAGACTCGAACTCGAGTCAACAAATCTAGCGTTCTTGCAACAAATTTATGACGAATATATTGCATATTACAACAACAATCTAATTAATTTTAAATCAAGTTGATCGATTTTTTTGGAATAAAATGTAAATTTATATGGAAAATAATAGGATGAGCTTCTCAGACAAGTTAGAAATTGCTAGGATTTTTCGGAGACGAGAAATTATTTAATCTTTGGAAATTTCAGCATTTCACTTTTTATGTATTTAAAATCCATCATACAATTCCAACATCTATGTTTGGCTAAAGAAAAATGGAATCCCAAAATCCATCTCTAGATCTATTATATATTTAGACTATGTTTGAGTTCAATTGAAAAATCATTTTAAATCCATAAATTTCAAATCCTTTAATTCAAACTATGTTGTGAAATTCAAATCCATGTGATTGAACTAAGAAATTTTTCTTAAATAAAATGGTAAATTAGGTAAATTGATTGAGAACATTAACAACCTTTTAGTTTAAGAGTTCTACTTTACGACAATAACATTAACCCGATTCACGGCCTGAAATTGTAAGGTCCCGATGCTAATTAATTCGGATTAACGATGATTAAGCAAACCCGGATAATTAAAAGTACAGACTTTGAATTAAGGTGTTTCGGACTTCGATGAGTCAAGCAAATAGTTGAACATGTTTTTAGTGCATGTGCATGTGATTTACTTTGTAGATACTTTGTCATTCATTGTGATTTACCTGTTTCTCATAATGGGTTATGACACCCTTCGTGGGGGCTATCATGTCTTTGTTGTATGGGCATGACATGTGGTATATGTAAACGTACTGCGGATGTTAGAGATGAAGCATCGATGAATACCTGAGCTCCTTGAGAGCGAGCTCAGGTTTATGTTTTATGTTTTGAGTCCCAGTAGTTGTTAGAGTAATTTTTATTACGATTCAATTTATCGGGGTATGCCCCGAGTATCTATATTTTAAATATTACATTACTGAGAAATTTATAAGTGATACTTATGCGATGAATAACATATTAAATTGTGAAAGTCGAATTACATATTTTGCAGTACTATGATATATGTAACAACGAGAAAAATTTGGGCCACATCTTGATAAATTTTAAATAATCTTCCGTTGTTAACGTAAAATAATCATTGTGTGATAATTAAAGCATGATTAGGACCGGGCCCTCACAGAAATACACTGGCCGATTGTCCCCATTTGTTTGTCCCAATCGAAGATACCCATTCAGGTCGGGTCGAGTCAGTTATCCGTATACCCGACTCGAACCCCACCCCTATTGAAAGCAACCACAACAATGTGAATATCTTGTGAATATCTTCACTCATTACTATTTGATCATAAATGAGCTTGGTATTATGATCCATGAATCCTATAAAAATTTATTAGGCAGAAACAATAAAATTTGTGTTGATGAAAAAAGTAGAGTCTCATCAACAATTTATGCGATTAATATTCAGAAAATAAAAAAAAAGTTTAAATCTGGAAAGACAAGCCCAATAATCATGTAAAGCCCAAGACAATTTCTCCAATAACTATCGGCAAGTTGTATACAAAAAATGAAATGAAATGTAAGTATGTCATCTCTTGGAATTACACGGCATAACCTTTATACGTTTGTAGATGAAGTGTTCCTCAATCCTCGCTATCTATGGTATAAAGTTTGACTCATTGACACATATATGGTGCAAACCATCATGTACACTTATAACTTAGTACGGGTTTTCCATTGCCACTATGTAAGAAAATAAAGTTGCGTTCACCAACTATAGTCTTTTAGCCCAGTGATAAACGCTAATCCTATTTAAGTTTTCACTTCAAATTTTTTAATCCAAAATGCATCATTGCATTTTGTTAATTTTCTAGCATTTAATATAATTGTTTATTTAATATGTCAAAAACGTTTAATTTTCAAAATTAAAACATAATATCTGTCAATATATTTTAGGGAAAAAGTCAGGCTGGCGCTGTCAGGAGAACAGTTGTTCAATCTAGTCCAGATAAAAAACATTAAATCATTTAGGTCCAGTTCTGATAAATGTACCCTTACTTTTTGCATTTTCTCTCCCTCCTTTTGATTTCTTTCTCTTCCTTTTGTCATTCTCTCTTTCTTTTCGGATTCTCTCTCTTGTTTTTTACATTCTCTCTCTTATTTTTGCATTATCTCTCTTCCTTTACATCAGTTATAATTACATGCATCAGTTATAATTTCATGCACCAGGCATAGTTCTCATGCACCTTGTATAATTATAATGCATCAGTTAAAATTTCACGCATCAGTTACAATATCATGCACCGGTTACAATGCACCAGTTATGATTTCATCAAGTAAAATTTCACGCATCAGTTAAAATTTCACGCATCAGTTACAATATCATGCACCGGTTACAATGCACCAGTTATGATTTCATGCACAAGTACAATTTCATGCACAAGTTATGAAATATGATGCACCTGTTATAATTACATGAACGATGTATAATTACATACATCAGTTATAATTATGTTGCACTTGTTATAATTAGATGCCCCTATTATAATTACACGCACCAGTTATAAATTCATGCACCAGTTATAACTTCATGAACATGTTATAATTCCATGCACCACGTATAGTTTTCGTGCACCATGTGTGATTATAATGCAACAATTATAATTTCACTCACCAGTTATAATATCATGCACCAGTTACAATATACAATTGCATGCACCAGTTATGATTTCATGCATCAGTACAATTTCATGCACCAGTTATGATTATGACGCACCTGTTATAATTAGACGCACCAGTTATAATTACATGCACCACTTATAAATTCATACACCAGTTATAACTTCATGAACCTGTTATAATTTCATGCATCACGTATATTCAATGCACCAAGTGTAATTATAATGCAATAGTTATAATATCATGCACCAGTTACGATATACAATTTCATGCATCAGTTATGATTTCATGCACCGGTTATGATTTCATGCACCAATTATGATTATGATGCACATGTTATAATTACATGCACCTGGTATAATTACATGCATCATTTATAATTATGATGCACCTATTACAATTAGATGCACAAATTATAAATTCATGCACTAGTTATAATTTCATGCACCTGTTAAGAACAACTGGTGTGTGTTGTCTGAATTTTTAACGGGTGCATGCATTTTTAACTGGTGCACGACATTACACTGGTGCATAACTATACATTGATGCATTGCTTTACACTGGTGTATGACATTACATTGGTGCATGACTATACATTGGTGCATGAATTTTTAACTGATGCATGGAAAATTAAAATTCTCATGCACCTGTTATTTTTTAAATTTTCATACCAATTGTAAACCCATTTTTTGAATTAAAAAAATTAATGCCACAATGAATAGAGAGGGTGTAAAAAGGAGTAGATAGAGTATGCTAAAAGGATGTGAGAGAATGAAAAAAGATATTTTTAAAATAAAGTGGATGTGCATAAAGATTTATCCACCATGTATTTATTTGTATATTTTTTTAAAATAGAGATTTATGTGCAAATATTATTTGGTAACGGTATTGGGACACAAATTTCCTTATATTTTACGTATCTTGGTATAAGAAGCATGAAAAAATGAAATGTTATTAGTATTGTAGTATATTTGTGCAGTCAAACGAGATATAATATGATTATATATATATGTGTCATATGCCTTTTTATTTTTATTTTTTTGGGGTCCAAATTTAGGCTGTTTCCCAATTTACTTTTTTCTAGCACTAAAATGTTGTTGTTTTCTAACGAATGCTATTTAAAGTCACTGTAACGATTGATGAGTTTTCGGAAATAACATTTTACAAAATTCTTTAGCAAAAACTAAGGAATTGGTTCAAATAATCTTTTTGAAAAGATTGGGTATCTCATTATTATTATTAATATTATTTTATATTATTAATATAATAATAATATTATTATTATGTAATATTAATAATTATTATATTATTAATAATAATATTATTATTATTATGTAATAATAATTATTATATTATTATTAATATAATATATATATATATATATTTGTGTATATTATTTATTATTATTATATATACATATATGTATATATACGTATATACATATATATTATATATACAAACTCTGCCTATGTTGATTTTCTATATTATTTCAATTATTCTTATTTTTGGCTCATTAAAATTATAAACCTCAAAGTTAACTTTAAAACATGTAGGCTCCGCTTGGTTCTTGGATATGATAAGTGGATTATTAATAATAAAAATGATAAATAATTTAGTGTGATAATATATATCATGTTTGGTTCGTATGATGACAAACTAAATTATAAGGTATACTTTGTTTGGCGTAGATAATTGTGTGGGGATTATATTTATAAATTAGGTGAAATTCCTAAACTACCCCTAAATTATCTAACACCATATCTTCTTATGCATGTACGTAATTTTTTTCTACCTTGCATCATAAATCTCAATTTCAATCTTTTAGGTTTTGAGATGACGAGACAAGAATGGATCAAATTAAGAACAAGCACACTACAATAAAGGCCGAGATAACGATTTCTTTTTAATATTTTATAAATCTTGCTCAAAAATAGAAATTTAAACTTTTAGTTCTATATCAAAGCTAGCCATAAATAACAATTCTTTAACGAAAAAACTTGTTATTGCACCACGAGAAGAAAATCAGGAACCTTGAACTTAAAACAATTTTTAGGTTGCTAAATAATGTTGTATCACGGAGAATTTCATAAAACGTACGCAAGAAAACACTCAATAATCATAATCTTGAACCAATATATTACCATCGGACAAAAGTGTTTTCTTTCCAAATGTCACAATACTTTTTCGCCTATAAACCACAATTGTACATTCGTGTATTTTCGGACAAGCATACGTTTCTTCGGGGGATTATCTCTCTGTTTGTTGGTTTTTCAAAAAGTCCAGCACAATTAACAGATTTGTGCAAATGGTGAGATATATTAGGATATATTACATAACATTATTTTCAATTACGAATAAGAAAAAAATATCATCACCAGTGAAGATGGAAGGTGTGTGAAACAATAAATTCATTGTTCATAAAGGTGGACAGTAGCTTTAAATTCCTTGGGGAAAATATTGAAACGAGATATAATTACCTTTAGAGACCCTTGTTCCTCCTTCTACTGGACTTCAATTCTCTTTCATTTCAATGTAGTGGCATCGTCCGAGGAAAGAACACAGTAGTAGCTGGAAAATATGTGATTTTGGTAGGGTTTCAGCAGTTTGGAAAAGGGCAATTGCAATCCTTATTACTGTAGCATATTGGCAGAGGCATCACGCGACCCAACTGTGATACTTCATACCTCACTTTTCGATTTTATAACGGGCCTACAGATGTTTTCGGGTATTTTAATATCCGAGAAGAAAACACTCAATAATCATAATCTTGAACCAATATATTATCATCGGACAAAAGTGTTTTCTTTCCAAATGTCACAATACTTTTTCGCCTATAAACCACAATTGTACCTTCGTGTATTTTCGGACAAGCATACGTTCTTCGGGGGATTATCTCTCTGTTTGTTGGTTTTTCAAAAAGTACAGCACAATTAACAGATTTGTGCAAATGGTGAGATATATTAGGATATATTACATAACATTATTTTCGATTACGAATAAGAAAAAAATATCATCACCAATGAAGATGGAAGGTGTGTGAAACAATAAATTCATTGTTCATAAAGGTGGACAGTTGCTTTAAATTCCTTGGGGAAAATATTCAAACGAGATATAATTACCTTTAGAGACCCTTGTTCCTCCTTCTACTGGACTTCAATTCTCTTTCATTTCAATGTAGTGGCATCGTCCGAGGAAAGAACACAGTAATAGCTGGAAAATATGTGATTTTGGTAGGGTTTCAGCAGTTTGGAAAAGGACAATTGTGTAAAAGTGCATTTGCAATCCTTATTATTGTAGCATATTGGCATAGGCATCACGCGACCCAACTGTGATGCTTCATACCTCACTTTTCGATCTTATAACGGGCCTACAGATTTTTTTGGGTATTTTAATATCCAAGAAGAACATAGGACGAATGATGATAATTAACTAATCATGCTATTTTCCAGCCAGCCAAATGTGCCCATAGTTGTTAGCGTCGCATCACTACAATAAATATCTATAAATTAATATTCGATAGATTAGTAATCTCTCTAAAATAATATTTTTTTTCTATCCTAAAACATTAATAATTTAATATTTGATAAATTAATAACCTTTTAAATTGATAAAATTTATTATTATTAAATTATAAGTTTCTATTGTAATTACGAGGGAAGCTCTCCATCTCCCCATTCACTTTGTATACCTTCAATATGATTTTGTGGGCCACGTGCATTTTTAATTTTTACATCGCTAGTTTGTGTTTTTTTTTTTTTTTTTTTGACACTAGTTCATGATTAATTGTGTACAGTGAAGCAAAATGTACATCACTGGTAAATTCCCTTATCATTATTTTGCATAATTACCTTAATCATAATCAATGTCAGGGCGAATCTAATTTTGTATCAAGGTGATAAAATTATATGATTTTTATCGAAGAACCATATTACAATATATATAATTTTTTTGACAGTCGCAAATGCCCCCATCTCATTCACGTAAAATCAACCCTAATCAGTGCCACCAAATTATGCAATGTTAATTGAAAACAAAAATGAATTCATGAAGGTTTAATTACTCAATCACTTCCCAATGTCATGTTCTGAGTTCAGTTAGATAATGAAGATGTGATTCTAAGTTGTTTCAATAAAAATCTGACGTGTTGCACAACTGTCATTGTTCATACATCACATGTGGATTGATGGATTTCTCATTGTTGGTGATGTTTGCATGCAGCCATTTCTATGGTAAGATACTATGATCCAACGACTCGATACAACGATATATTAGATCGTGATGCAATCATAGCACATCTTGGCATGCATATTTCCGGGCTTTTAGAAAAAAGTTATTTTTTTCAAAAAAAATTTCATTTGCTATAAAGATATGACCGATTTATTGCAGCTAAAGATAGTGTATGCTTGTCCTAGACCCGCATTTTCTACTCTACCCTTGTTCCTCTACTAATCATTTAATTCGAATCTGAACCCGAGTCTCGCAGACATTGAATTCAGGGGCGGACCGACTCCCGACCACCCCTGATTAAAATCATATTAATTCTTTCTCTTTGATACGCTATTAATATATGTAAATATAAAAATATATGTTATTTGTACAGCAATTTATAATATATAATAGAACTTATTCGACAAAATATAATCATAAAATGAAATAGAATAACAACGTTTACATTATCTGTAGTTACTGAATAATCAAAATAAGTCGGTTTCTTCGAGTTCAATCGAATTGACGTAGTATCCAGGGTATGCACCTGAAATTACTCAAAAACCCTACTGAACCGTAGACCAATTTTGGCGCAACGGGTGAGTTTTGAAGTCAAAATTGACTTGCCAATGGCGATTTCAGGAGATTTTAGGGTTCCTGCAGCTTTGAATCCCTACAAATTCAACCCCCTTCGAACCTCAACGCAGTTTCACCCTACCAAGGTTTGTTTCAGCACTTTCCTATTGAATCGAATACAATTTTAGCTATTTTTGGCTAGAGAAAAGGAATTTTTCGCTGTGATTTGTTAGAGGTTTGTTTATTTTGGTGTCATTTTCAACTCGAGAAGTTTTTTGATGTGGGGTGCATCGATGATGTAGAGTGAGAGCTAAGTTAGTATGTATTTTGGAGCAAAATTCGTATTTTAAGAAATATTTATGCGCAGAATTTGAATTTTTTTCTTTGAGGCAAACTGCTCAGCTCAGTCGGCTATGAAAGTAATGTTATTTTTAGTTTTATTCATACAAACTTATTTAACTTTACTTTATGATCGATGTGATACGATTGTTGTTTAGGCAATAAACTGCGGTTGGCTTTTCAAAGCTGTAATTGTTTGTATTCCCGGACATTTCTCGGAGATTGTTTTTCCCCTCATTTTTGCATGATTCTTGCGGGACCAAGTGCTTGAATTTGACATTTTACACCAATTTCAACTCTACGGGAAGAGATTATTTGTTGATAGTTACCGATGATGCCTTTTTCTTGGTCTGATAAAACTAGCTTCTCTGTTGTTGCTAATACTGCATACATGTACATGCCTCATTTGATGTATCCCGCTTGATCTTGCGTTTGTAAGTCTGAATCACTTCAATTTATCCACTATGGTTACTTTGTTGGGGTAGAACTATGCTATTTTGATATCTTGTGCGGGGGATAATCAACTTCTCTACCAGTTAAATTTTAATTTGCACATTTGTCTTCTTGTATCTTATATCCAACGAGCATGTATTTTACAAAATTTATAGTTCAGGTAACTAAAATTGCCTCGATGAACCGTATGTTTAATATTAATATATCTGTGATTGATTAAGCTTTCTTACCATTCATACTGTTTTCTGAGGTCAGGACCTCATGTTTCTCGACAATGAAAGGAACCAGTTCTAGCTAAATAATTATCTGAAACCTCATGTTGTGAGTTGTGACTATCTTCTACGATTCTCTATCTTGTCTAATGTTTTTAAACCTTGCTTCAAGGGTGCATATAAGTTGTTTTGACTTGATTTTTACTGTTCTGTCGTGACAATATGAATTCAAATTAGCAAAGTGAGCATACCACCAAATACTCATATTGATCCCATTTTTCCTAACCATACTTTTGTAATGCATTGCAGGTGGATTTCAACGCTTTCAGTAGTGTGACACCTGGCATTTCTCGTTCATCAGCACTTGATGGCCATTCCGTTTGTTGCAACGCTAAAAGACAACTTGGAGTATTTGGAGACTATAAACACTCCCAAAATTCCATCAACCAGGAGGTGGAAAGCTTCCTCCTCAATGCTATCAAAATGAACTTTTTCGAGCGTTTAAACTTAGCCTGGAGGATACTTTTTCCATCACCTCCATCAAGAAAGAATTCCAACGCCAGAATTGCCAAGCAACGTTTGAAGATGATTCTTTTCTCTGATAGATGTGAAGTAAGTGATGAGGCTAAGCAGAAGATTGTGAGCAGCATCGTAACAGTACTATCTGATTTTGTTGAGATTGAATCTCAGGACAAAGTTCAGCTTAGTGTCTCAACAGATGCTGATGTTGGCACCATTTATTCTGTCACCGTGCCCGTTCGGCGGGTGAGATCAGAATATCAGCTTGATGATGAAACAGGGTCGATAACAAACATTCAGTACAGAGACACTGGTGAAAGTTCTGGTTCTGTGGATGTCACGTTCGATTTCTATGTGCCTACTGATAGGTTCAATGATTTGAGTGGGTGAAATGAAAACAAGTGATACTGGAGCCATACTTGGAGGTGACACTTTAATGGAGGCTAATATGAATTGTCTGCGTTCTTGGTTATTTTCTTCCTTTTTGCCTCTTGAAATGGGATCCTCTTTCTTCTGTTTGGGATAGATAGTAAGTCTTGTATATATTGTTGAAAAGTTCCTGTTTCATTGATCCGAATGAAGCTGCTACTTTCGAGAATTCTTCCCTGAATGCTGGAGTTTTAATGCACTATTGTTTTCAAATATAATCCCAAGATCAAGGCCAGATAATTTTTTTTTTGATGTAGCGCAATTCTTTATGTTTAAGAAATATGGTTTCCATAATTTCATCGGTTCGAATCTCTATCATGACTGGATTTTTTAAATAAAAAAACATTATTGTTCTTTGATTTGGATACCTTTGAAATTGTAATGCTGGTGAAGTCATTAAAGATATTATTACATATATATAAGCGAGGAACAATAACCCTTCCTTTTTCGCTTTTTCTTTTTCTTTTTTTTGTTTTTTTTGTTTTTTTGTTATTTATTATTTGTTCAATCGGTTATTGTAACCCTTCCTTTTTTCGCTTTTCTCCTTTTTTTTTGGTTATTTTCTTTTTTTTGTTATTTATTATTTGTTCAATCGGTTATTATTCCTATGATATTCGGCCGTCGCTTTTTTATTTTTAAAAATTTTTTATTTCCTGTTTTTCTTTTGTTTTTGTATTTTTTATAAAATATTCGACATTTATTTCCTTTTTCTTTTAGTTTTTCTTTTATTTTTGTATTTTTTATAAAATATTCGGCATTATATATTTTTGATAGATTGCAGGTCGTCGATTTTGCTTGTTTATGTACATTTTGATTTTTTACTTACCTACGACCTATTGCTGATATTTGGTATTATCTTTGTTCAAATATTCCCTTAATGTATAAGGAGATTATATCAAAACCCTTGACCCAATAGTGCATCCCTCTTATCTCAATTTAAAATTTTAAAAATGTTTTTTTTTTTAGAAAAAAACTTGTTGATTTTGTCGTATAAATTAAAAAAAAACAGATAGTTCAAAATAGATTTTTGTCGTGGCAAACTTTAATAATACTATTTTATGTGAACTTACTTTTTTTAAAAAGAGTTAAAAATAAGTTTTCGTTGTGCCAAACTTTAATAATAATTTTTTATAAAATATTCGGCATAATGAATTTTTGGTAGATTGGAGGTCGTCAGTTTTGATTGTTGTATATATTTTGAGTTTTGGCTTACCTACGACCCATTGCTAATATGTGATTGTTCTCGGTTACCTTTGTTATGATGTTTGGCATCAAATTTTCCCTTCATGTACAAGGAGATTATATCAAAAAAATTAGAAAATATTAAATTATGCTAATTATATATTACTTGTTTGATAATAATTTGGGACGTCACATTTACATTCATTTTGTCAGAAAGTATATAATAATTATAAAAGTAAGATGATTAATTAATCATGAGGCCATAACAAGTAATATAAGAGCAATATCCTAAAATAACAATGCAACTACAACAATGAATATAAACTATAATTCCTCTTATGAGATGCTCGCTACTGCTATGAGAAACCGAACACGTATCTGCATTATGAAATGAACCATCGTCATTTTGAAAACTCTTGCGAACAACTTTTGATTGGTTTTTTGGAGTTCATTTAGATTACTTTTATTGTGATATCTGATATCATCTACTACTGCAGTTTCGTAGATGACTTTTGTTTAGAGCGTCTATTGAGCCCTACAAGGATATCATATGCCAACTCTTGATATGATGTACTGTTGGGGAAGACTTTTGTTTACTCCAACCTATTTGATTTTATATACGTACGATTTTGTATGTTCAATGCGTAATGACCATCTTTTTATTCTCTAGAACTGTCTGTTGAACTTGTGTCGGACGCTTTATTGGACATATATACCAGAAGCTCACTGGCACCGCGCCTTGCGTGGTGCCAAATTAACTAGTTTAAGTATATTGCGACATGTATCATATTGCAAACCCTTGTGAGATGAACTTGTAACCAAATAATCATTGTGTCAGTTATATATAACTTCCAATCGTCTGAGTTCTGTTCATGTTGCCACATTTAGCATAACCACAACCAGGGCTGTTTAACGGATCAAACCGGTCCAAAACCGGCCGGTTCAAATTTTGAACTGGAACCGGTTTTAATTTGAAATTTTTTTTTTTATGCAAACATGGGTACAAACAGGTCTCGAACACGTGGCATCGCGTGATCGAACAAGAAGCTCTGACCAACCGATCTAATTGGCCTCTGATCTCAAATATATTTATATAAAAACGAAAAGATATATATATATATATATATATATATATATATATATATATATATATATATATAACTACCGGTTCCGGTTTTAACCGGAATCGGTTCGGTTAACCCGAAACCGGTAGTCTACAGGTTCCGAAACCGAATAACCGGGCTAGGACCCGGTTAGCCCGATTACGGTTCCGTATCGGGCTAACCGGTTTGGTTCTAGATCAGGTCCGGATTGACAGCCCTAACCACAACAAACGACGAAAACTCACAACTATATTTCATTTAATGAATTTTTGTTACTTGCCAATAATTTTAGATAGTTTTGTAATGGGATTCCGTAGAATCCTATATTATTGTCAAATTAGTTATCATCAGTTATATTAAAGTGTCATCTTCATTTACTATATTTATTAATATTATAGGATGTGTTCAACTTAGCATAAAGGTAAATCCAAGGATCCAAAATTGATTAGGGTATGTAGGGTTTAATTTTTACGTGGACTCTAAATGCCCGAATTTGATTTGGACTCTTGGATTTAGTTTGAGGGTACTTGAGTCGCATTTCCAAATATTATGTCATAATAATAAATAAAAAATATTTTTGAATTATTCTATTGGTATGTTACCATATACGTTTATCAATTAAGTATATAATGTAAATGTGGGGTTTCAAGTATATTATACTTTGAATTATTATTTTTTATCTTTTATTTCTTCAATAAACTAATATTATAGAAAAATACGCAATTTAATTTTTTTTTGTCATTATTTCAATTGGTTGCTAATATACTATAATAAGTTCTCTAAGATGAAGGGATTTGAAACGTTGTATTTCAAATCATTGATTTCAAACTCATTTAATTGTTGGATGAATTTATATTGAGTGTATTTCAGATCCACTCATTTATTAATTTATGTCATTATAACGGTAATTGTGATGGATTGCAAATGCATCTAAGATAGTGTCATTTCAAATCCAATTTTCAAAGCTATTCTCAAATCAAATCCATCCGTTCAAATGAAATACATTCATCCAAACACAAACTAATGAAATCTGATACATGAATTGGTTTTTTTTTTGTTTTTTTTGAGAGCAAATATATATATTATACTAGATTCATGAAGTCATTAGATACAACATCACTCAAAAAGAAAGGCGAAGCGTACAAAGATGATAACAAAGGACCATGGGTAACAACATATTTTGCTAACTCATGTGCTGGTATATTGGCTGTGCAGCGGCAGTGTTGTATAACAAAAGTTCCATCTTGTCGACAAATTTGGCGGACATAAGAGATAATAGAGAATTGTTCATGGGAGTCTCCAAGAGACCAGTTATGTTGACGAGCGAGCTACAAGAAGACCTTAGCGCACCGCCAGTAGTTCTGCAAGAAAATGAGTAAAAATACCATGAAATCGGTTGGCATGCGTGAGAAGTACAAAGCCATGATCATCTTTGATAATCACCCCAACACCAATAAACTTCGAGTCTAGAGGGATTGAAGCATCAACATTAATCTTGATTTTGGTAATTGCCAGAAACAGGTTGTAGATGGTGGTGCAAGGACAGAAAAACAGGGAGTTTGATACATAGGTAAATGTCCCCAAATTAATTGGCTCTGTGAACAACAGCAGACGATGTATCTAACTGCCCCTGAAACACCCAATAGTTACGAACAGTCCATACGCTCCATGAGATCATGGCTAGAACCCCAAGATCAACACTAATTCCTCGGATAACCACCCAATGCCACAACTCCAGAAGGGAAGAACCCTAAACTTATGTAATAGAGACCATATTGATGTTTGCTGCCAAATTTTCCTTGAACTTTTCCAATGCCAAATTGCATGAAATACAGTTTCAGGGAAGGACTTGCATCTGGGGCAGGAACTATGAGGAATCAACCGTCCAATTGCTAAATGATACCTGGTTGGGAGAGCCTGTTGAATTGCCCTCCAATTGTGGATCTTAACTTTGCTAGGAATCTTTGAGGACCATAAGTGACCAAACGATGCCGCAGAGACATTGGAGCCACTGGCAGTACAAGCTTTGTGAGTTGTACAAGCAAAATTATAACCAGATTTGACATTGTACTCACCTGATGTATTATAATGCCAAATAATCTTATCACGCCCAGATAATAAAGTCACAGGAATACGTCTAAACTCATCATGGTCAATAGGCCAAAGTTCTCGGTCAATCAACTCCCAATTCCAATCCCCAGTGTCATCCAATAAATCACTAACTCGCAATTGATCATCTCCTTGGCAAGGTTTGGAAATAGGTTGAAAAGAGAATGGACTTGATAGCCAAGGATCGTGAAAAACCTTAATAGAAGTACCATCTCCAATGCGCCAACGAATGCCACGCTGGAGTAATGCAACCCCCACAAAAATACTCCTCCAAACATAGGATGGTTTAGAACCCAAAGATGCTTGTAGAAAGGAGGCTGATGGATAATATTTTGCCTTGAGAAACCAGGGCATTCGGATTATTTATCGGACACCGTCCTAACTTTGCAATGAGAGCTTGGTTGAATTTTTGGACATCCTTGAACCCCATTCCGACTGTTGCCTTTGGTGAAAATAACTTGGAGCCCTTAACCCAATGGATGCACGACCGATCATTAGAATTACCCCACCAAAACTTCGCAATCATGCTCTGTATATCTTTACAAATACCTGTCGGTAGTTGAAAACAGCCATTGTATAAGTAGATATAGCTTGAGCTACAGCCTTTATCAGAACTTCACGTCCCCCAACAGAGAAAAAAGAATGTTTTCATGCTTGTACTTTACTCCCAATCCGATGTTTGAGGCCATCAAAAACTTGGATTTTACTACGACCAACAAAAGCTGGAAGGCCAAGCTAAATGCCCTGAGACTCATTGTTCGTCATACCCAAAATACGACCCGTACTTTCTGCATTGGTAGAGTATTTGGGCTGAAAGTGATAGAAGATTTCTATAAATTGATTGATTGCCCTGAAACACATGCATATCGATCTAATATATTCCGAATAGAAACACAATCTTGGACGTCTGTGGTGCCGAAAATCAGACTGTCATCTGCATAAAAAAGATGAGATATCGATGGAGCCATGCGTGAACACTTGATGCCTCGCAGTAACCCAGCATTGGCATATTAACCAATATAATAAGGAGGAAAGGTTATGAACAGTAATCTGTGTCTGATTAGCCAATTCATGAACAGTAACTTGACAATTTTTTTTTTTATTCGTTTTTTTTTGGGCTGTTTGTTTTTTTTTTCTTTCCTCCTTCTCAACAGATTTGGGCTTGTGGGAATGTATTGGGCTTGTGGGAGTTAAATTAAAAATGACTGAGGCCCTTTTATTCAAGTCATGCGAAGCCAATTGGACGTTGATATCAAAAAAATCGCAGGCCTTCTCGCGGATTCCAGGCCCTCTTCGTTTTCAGAGGCTTCGCCCTGAGCGCCGCCAGCCGAGGAGATCGTTGCCGTCGGTGGTTGGGGCCTGTCACTCGCCGCCTGAACCGGATGGACGTCTTGTCGTAGGTTTTTCAGGTTATTTCGTAGGTGATGGTTGTGGGCTTGTAGCGCCGCGTTCTACCTTTATTTCTTGCGGACAAGAGGGCGCCGTCTGTTCTTACCCGCTGGTCAATGTCGGTAACCGGATTTTCCTTGTTTTCCTGCCTTATCTCTTTTCGTTGCAGGTATTTGAATGATGGGGCGTGCCATCATTTCGTTTCGCCGGTGTCACCTCGTTTCCTGGTTTGAGAACCATTTCTCCCCTGCTATAAGTTATGTTGGTAGTTGCCGATTTTTTGGTGGCATTTCTGATTTAGGTGTTCTGCTGTTTATTGCTCATTTTTACTACTCTTCAGGTTAGTTCTACTTAGCAGTTTCTTTCCCCTACTTTCCCTGATCCTCAGTTTCTTTACGTTTGATGTTCTGTTTTCTGCACATCAGCTTAGTGTGTTCTCTTTTAGAAATGTCATCTTATTCTTGCATGGCCTTTTTCCAATATTTTTTGAATCATGATAAAAACCAGCCAGTGGTTAGGCTATGCCCTAAATATTGGCTTTGGGTGCTCGCACATAGCTGGATTTTACGAAGCTTGTTCAATGCTGATTTTTTCGGGGAAAAAGAAACTTGAATCATGGACCTTGGTCGATTTATTAGGCTATATCTATAGGTTTTCTTGCTCAACTCATGTTGGAGTTAAAGAAATAGTTTTTCAATATATCCATTATGAGGACTTCTTATGTGTCCATTATGAGGATGAGTACTTCTTCTGTTGAAATTCTGTTCTTGACAATCGAGATTCAGAAAGAAATCAAACATCTTAATTTCCCCATCAAGAAACTCAAGGTTTCTATGGTCGGTTGCATGGACCATTAAACCTGAAAATGACAAATAATTGGCAATGTGCCTGCTTTCATCTCCACTGATGCATGATAGATCTCGAACAATAGAATCTCCAGTTTCTGGTGTAGAGTTACTAGCAACAACTTCCACTGCATCATTTCTACCACAATGGCATTTTTTTTCACAAGACAATTCACCAAAGTAAGACATTTTATCGACCTGATGATCATTTTCTGGGACTGAATTTACTGCAGCATTGTCAAACTTTATCAGATTCAGAAATGAATTTTCACCCATGTATCTACTGTCTGCTTCACCTGACTCTTCAGAGCAAGAATCATCATCCCTATCAGATGGTGTATGCAATTCTTTCTATATTGTGACAAAAACGAAATGAAAAGATAAGTCAGATGGATTGAAACTTATAATATGAGTTGTAACAATCATAAATTTACGAAAAAAAATCACTACTCCTGAGGAAAGTTATATAGCCAGAACAACATAACAGCGCATCTGTCTCAGTTTTGATCGCGAGTCCTTGCAATTATTGTTGTCGGTTTCCCTTCTTCAGTTTTATTTTTTTTGGATCAGCCGATATCTCCTTTTTTGGCCTACTAAATTTATGTGTTAGGCTTCTGAAGTTTATTGAGCGAGCGAGGTTCTTAATTGATTTGGCCATTTATTTCTAAAATTGTTAAGCCATTTTTATTAAGATAGATTAACTTGGCTTTTTAGGATTATTTTAGATATTCGTTGCGATATCGATAAATTGTGTTGAGCTGTTTAATTTCATATGGAATTGGTCAAATTTTCCTTGATTCTGTTTTTGTGCCTAAGACATTTTCCTAACTATGAGGAAAGAAATTATTGCAAACGTCACAAATCTTTAATTATTGCAATTAAATGTTGCTCCCAGTTGATTGTTCATAAGCCCTCACAAACGAACTACGATTACGTTTGTTGCCGTTACATGCAATCTTGATTCTGTATCCCTCAAATGTGCCTCTTCTTGTCTCTGAAAAAAAAAAGTTATGCATCATGGGGGAAAAGGGACCCAAAAAAATACAAAACCAGAAAACGAACAATTGACTCGTCGTTTTTTCAAAGCCATCAACAGACGTCTTGACAAAAAAAAAAATCAAAAACATAGAAAAGTAAAAAAAATAGGTTCTCAATCACCTCACGAGATTCATGTCATATTTCACTCCGCCTCCATGCATTCTTCTACGTGTCTCACATCGCTTTTCTTCTTTTGCCTCTTGTTCTGCCCCCATCCATTCTGACTCTCTTCATTTCTTTCGGGCTCCTTTTCCTCCCCAGCTGCTGAATCGCTGTCGTCTCTACTTTGTCCGTCTTCCTCATAGCTTGGTCTCCAGTAATGTTCTCATGTTTTCCTCCACACCATGTCTCTTTAGGCCCCGCAGGAACCATTCGTTCGCATCTTTGTTGTTGGATTAAAATGTCAAACGTGGCTCCGAGCGACATCCATAACACTCAGGAAGGCCGTGCTAACTCAACTCCCCGCCGCACGAGCCATACTCCGCCTTTGCTAGGTATATTTCTCTCTAGGCTAATTGGTTTTATTGTCCTCCCGCATTTTTTATTGGGTTCATTATTTCAGGCTTGCCTGCATCGCCCCGAACCCCAGCCCAGCTTCGGCACAGGAGAGTTGCGCCTTCCCAATCAAGTTCTGTAACCTACAGGTCTCGTCGGTTTCCTGATACAGGTTGGGCAACCCGATCCATCTGCGTTGCATCTTATACTTTGATTTACCTCACAGGTTTATTTTATACATGTTTATGCTTCTTATGCTGAGTACCTAACTTTTCCTAACTTCTCCCTAAAATCTTGAGCAGACACCACCGGTGATATGGTTTTAACCCGACGACAAAGGGTCCTTAGGTATCTCGACAGGATTGGCCTTCTCCCGACTAAAGCGTGGAACCTGCCTTCAGCTGATGATTGCGAGCATTGCGGCGCTCGTCGCTTTCACAGGGAACCACCAGGCTTCTGTTGCGCAAACGGCAGTGTCCACCTCATCCCCACGAGAATGTCGTTGTCCTTGTGGCAACTCTACACTACAACTTCGTCACATCTTGCCGACCATTTCCGCCAGCGTTGTCGCACATACAACAACTCTTCGGCCTTTACTTCCATAGGAATATATTACGATCATGAATTGTGCCGGGGGACCAAAGGGATTTACACATTCAAAGTTCAGGGCGGCATTTACCATTTCATACGGGACCTGGTCCCTACAGAGGGGTGTGGCCGCCAGCTGCAGCTATACTTTTACGGAACCGAGAATGAAATCGATAATAGGTTGTCCCAGTCGGGTGATTTGGATGCTAAGTTAATAGCATTCATCATTGACGTCATGAAACTCAACCCATATGCAAATTTCTTTAGGAGTTTGAGGGATATGCCTGACCTTACCTCATACAAAATTGTGCTGCGTGCCGATCCTTATTTAGATCATAGGGTGTACAATTTGCCTGTTGTTGACCACGTTGGGGCAATTTGGAATGAGTTAACTGATGCTCCTTCAGAACGCCCACATGACGTACGTGTGTACACAAAATCAGATGGCACACAATTCATTCACTACTATTATGGTTGTTACGACCCTCTTCAATATCCGTTGTTATTTCCATACGGGGAGCCTGGTTGGCACACCGGAATCCTAAAAGAACGCTCCACTTTTCAAGCATTCCAGGCCTATTGCCGCCTGATGACGATCTATCTTCGCTTCTGCCCGCCCAACATATTTCCGGGTCGTCCCTGCTGGGCGCTGAACAAGAAAGTAAGTCTTTCTGTATTTACCCATTCCCCTTCGCTTAATTTATTTTCAATCATGTGTAACTTTGTTATTTGAATTGTTCTAAACATATTGCATCTTCCTCTTTCAGATTTGGATCGTAATGGGGATAATCGGAGAAATATTGCCGCCCGAGAATTCTATTGCTATAGATTTCAACTGCTTCGTGATGACATCACCAACATACTGCGCACGGGCCGTCTTATTCAACAATATCAAATCGACATGTACGTAAAAATTGAGACCCAGCGTTTAGATTACTTCCGTAAAGCACAGGCGCAAAGCGAAATCCGATCAGAGTCTTTTCAAGGTATTGTTGATAGCATGGCGTGCGATGGAATTTCCTATGGCAGGTCCATCGGGCTACGCACAGTCTTACCGGCTTCGTTCTTAGGCGGTCCCAGGGATCTCCATCGGCGCTACATGAATGCGCTTGCCTTGGTCACAACGTTCGGTCGGCCTGATTTTTTTATAACAATGACGTGCAACCCAAATTGGTTAGAGATACAAGATGAGCTACTGCCTGGGGAACATGCACATAATCGAGCTGATTTACTTGCGAGGGTCTTCCGAGCAAAGAACGAAGAATTGAAGGACGAGAGTGTGGATAAACAAATCTTTGGGAAAGTTGCTGCCTACTTGTATGTTGTCGAGTTTCAAAAAAGAGGTCTACCTCACGTGCATTGGCTCGTTATTTTGAAAAACAAATACAAAGTTACTTCCGTTGATGCCTATGATCGATTCGTCTCCGTCGAAATCCCTGACCCTTCAACTAATCCTCATCTTCACTCCTGTGTTTCCAAGCACATGTTGCATGGCCCTTGTGGGGAGTTAAACCCAACAAACGTCTGCATGAGGGGGGATCTTGCAAAAACCACTACCCAAGAGAATTCGTTCAGACCACTACACATCGCACTGATTTGTATCCTGCGTACAGACGCCGAGACACTAACCGGGCGGTCCTCGCCCGGAGGAAGCTATTGGACAACCGATGGGTAATTCCATACAATCCTTATCTTCTTGCAAAATTCGACAGCCACATTAATGTTGAGATATGTGCAGATGTCAAGGTCGTTAAGTACCTGTATAAATATGTGTGTAAAGGGAACGACAAAATTGCTTACAATGTAGTTGCCACTCCTGCGTCGGACAACATGGACGAGATACATGACTTCCAATCTGCACGTTGGCTTTGTGCTCCAGAGGCTATGTGGCGCATTTATGGTTATACACTTTACGAGATGAGCCCCGCTGTTATTCAGCTTCATGTTCATATCCCAAATTCTCATTATATCTTTTTCCATGCTGCCCGCTCCTTAGAAAGCATTTTATCGAACCCCAACAATTCGAAAACACAATTGACACAGTTTTTCTCGATGAATGAGATGCATTCAGACGTGCGCGCCATGAATCTGCTTTATCGTGAATTCCCTAAGCACTTCGTCTGGAAGTCTACACAGAAGGAATGGTCTTATCGTAATCGTGGCACTGCCATTGGGCGGCTTGTGACGGTGAGCCCCGTCGAGACCGAGCGATACTATTTGAGGTTGTTGTTGACTCATGTCAGGGCACCCACTTCATTCGAATATTTGAGGACCCACAACGGTGTACTCCTCCCAAACTTCCGGGATGCTGCAATGCAACGTGGACTACTTGATGCAGATAACGACATTCGAGCGTCCATAGAAGAAGCGTCAACTTATCAGGTCCCATATACATTGCGCTGTTTATTTGCTACTATCCTTGTTTACAACCTTCCTTCAAACCCTGCCACCCTTTGGGAAGAATTTAAACTACATCTTTCTGAGGATTTCTTATCGAACTGCGATCAACAGGAACATGTTGTGCTCTACGGTCAATTGATGTCTTCCTCCAATCAATGGGTAAAATCGTGGATGATTTCAATCTCGTGCCGTTTAAGACTTGGGTTAGTGAGGTCGAGATGCGGAACAAGGATTACGAGAACGAGCTTAGCATCTCCGTCACTGAGGAGGAATTGAACGCTGTGCACAAGCTAAATTCAAGACAACAAGAGGCCTTCGATTCTATCATGGCGTGTGTGGATGACCCAAATGGGGGTGCTTTTTTCATCGATGGCCCCGGGGGATCAGGGAAAACTTTCCTATATCGAACACTGCTGTCTATTGTGAGGAAGACCTGTGGTGTTGCCCTCGCAGTTGCCTCTTCGGGCGTCGCAGCATCGTTACTTCCCGGTGGCCGGACTGCTCATTCACGCTTCAAACTTCCGACGATAGTTGACCAATCAATCTCTTGCGCAATAAAAAAACAAAGCGTCCATGCCCAGCTTATTCTATCGTCCAAGCTAATTATTTGGGACGAGGCTTCAATGGCCAACCGAAGATGTATTGAAGCTTTGGATGTTTTATTGCGCGATCTTACGGATAATCCACATTTATTTGGAGGCAAGACAATTGTTTTTGGTGGAGATTTCAGGCAGACTTATCCCAGTTGTTGTCGGTGGTTCCCGTGAAGATGCGGTCGATTCATGCCTTGTCAATTCCCCTCTGTGGCCTAAGGTTCAAAAAATCCACCTACTCCAGAATATGCGCGCCCGAGAAGACCCATTTTTTACTGAGCTCTTATTACGCATTGGCGATGGAACGGAACCAATAAATCTCAAAGACGAAATCACATTGCCAACAAATATGTGCTTGCCATACGTCGATTGCGACGATCCACTAGACTATCTCATGGACGCAGTTTTTCCTTCTTTCGATGATTTTTACAAGGATCCTTTCTCGGTTATAGACAGGGCTATACTGACACCCAAGAATGATTGCATGGAGGACATAAACAATGCCATGATTGACAAATTTCCCGGAGAACTTGTCGAATATATCAGCGTTGACATAACAAAGAAGGTGCACCAACAATGCCAATACCAAGATTTCTTAAATGGGGTCTCTGCACCAGGTTTGCCTCCTCATGTGCTTCGTCTGAAAAAAATAGCCCTATCATGCTACTGCGCAATATTAATCCATCTGAAGGCCTATGCAATGGCACACGTCTCATCTGCCGTGATTTGGGTAAAAAAGTTATTGGCGCTGTCATAGCGTCTGGCGAGTACACCGGGAAATTTGTCTTCATCCCGAGGATACCATTGGAAACTTCTGATAATCTTAGATGTCCCATACCTTTTAGGAGACATCAATTCCCTATACAACTTTGTTTCGCAATGAGTATTAACAAGGCCCAAGGCCAAACACTTGATAAGGTCGGGATTTACTTGCCCCAACCCGTCTTCTCACATGGTCAACTATATGTCGCACTTTCTAGAGTCAGATGTAGTAGCTCCGTCAAAGTCTTGATCAAGCCATCAACTGCAATATTTACCACACACTGTCAAACTAAGAATGTTGTTTACAAAGAGATTCTAAATGCCGCCATGTGAAGAAGGGTATCTTACGCGCACAAAATTAACTCGATACATTCATGTTTTTTTGGGTTGGAAGGGGAGGGGGGAGGGGGGTTCGCCAACCTTGATTTACAACTTATTTGCCCTTTACAAACTTTTTACAAGCTTTCGCTTGTATTTTTTCGAGTTATCTCATGTGCTGAGCATTACATATTTCTTGTGGTTTATGTCTTTGCCCCGATCAATATCGGCGCCCCTGTTTGTGTGGAAGTATTGCACCACCCATCCATGATTGCTTCAGTCTTATTTACCAACAGGTCGAACATGGGTGAAGAACTAATGCCTATTAGATCAATAACTACTGAGACAAATAGACGGTCAGCGAAGGTACGCGTCGTAAGCAAGCTTGGGGTGAAAACCGCGATATTCTCGCCGACGAAATACCAAAAAATGATTCTTGCTGACGAAACGGTAATTCTTTCAAGTAATTCATGTCACTTTTCGCTCATATATTTATTGCTTTAACTAATGTTTGTGATAGGGTGACACGGTGGAGGCCATAATTTTCAAGACTGATGTTGACTTATACAAGAATTCTCTGGAAGAATCGAAGACATATACGGTCTCAAATGCTCAGGTCACCAAAGTAAAAGATATTTACAAGAACGACCTGGTTAGTAGTCCATACCAATGGACTATCACCTCAAATACTTCGGTCGTACCTGTTGTTGATGGAGCCATTTCATCCTCATTTCGCCCAAGTTTCATCGGGTCCGACAAATTTGTTGCGTGCTTGGAGTCAAAAAAACTGATTAGTAAGTAGTGGACATGTTTTCGCAAGTTCCTTTCAGGCAACACAGTCATTAATAGTCATCTCCTCTATCCCCTCAACGACTGACACTTTCTGATTAGGTACCATCTGCGTGATCATTGCGAAAAGGGCCCCCAGGAAAATAACAACGCAAGGCCAGACACAAGTTCTGCATGAGTATGCGGCGCTTGACAAAAAGTAAGTTGTTCTTTCATTACAGGTTCCGCGCTTAATTTTACCCTACCCCCATGCATGTTCAGTTTATCGCCTTTACATCTTGCTAGATTTACCCCATTTGTGGTGACTCTATGGGGAGACGCTGTGACTCCGCGATTGTTTGCCATTTTTGATGACTGCTACAAACGGCCGACCCTCGCCCTCCTCAATTTTCTGGTAAAGGGATACTACGGTTAACTCCCTACTATTTGAGTTTTAACTTATAATTTATGTTGCGTCTTACAATTGTTATTGCATTCCTTTACATAATCAATGAACTATCATTTGTAGGTTTGTCTCTTAGCTCGACTTCATCTTCAGTTGTTCTTGAACAAATGGACAATAAATGTTTTTCTGACCTACAGACATGGTAATTATCCTGTCACCCATTTCTTACATATTTACATAACAATAACACGCTTCTTCTGCTTATAACTATTAATTTTGCATGGGTCCATTTTCTTTTCATAGGCGGACCAAGGAAAAACTTCTCATTGACGATGTCGTGGAAATGGGTGGCTTTTTCGAGGAGAAGATCAATGTCAAAGGAGGACAACCCTTGCCGATCAACACCGTCTCCGAAGTGCTTCAATTTGAAAAGGTTTTAGAAAAGCATCCAGGCTTTGCGCCTAATTTCCTTTCTGTATACTCAATGGTTATTCTTCTCTCACGGTTTCCATTTCTCAGCCGGGCAGATATAATATCAGGGTCAAAGCTTGCTTGGACGACGCGTCCCAAAGCTTTGTTTACATGGGATGTGAAGAATGCCGCTGTGGAATTAACGCTGATTACAATTCTATTTTCACTTGTAAGACATGCAACGCAAAAAAAATAGCAAAACCCAGGTACTAATTGCCGCCGAGGTTTTAGCTTCATATTTTTTCATGATATCATAGTGTGTCGGCGTTTTACATGGGTTATGCTTTTACTTGTAGATTTCGCTTCTGCCTCAACGTTTCTGATCGTACTGGCTCACTCGATGTTACGGTGTTTGGAAAAGAAGGAGACCTAATTATAGGCATGTCTGCGCAAGATTTCTACAGCAAAACTTTGCAGGTCATATCAATAAAGCTTGATGCTCCATTACTTTATTGAATCTTTCTGTAGAAATTTGGAATACACAACATGTGCTTCGTACCTCAGGACGGGACGCCTCCAGTTGCTCTTGTTAGACAGGGCTTGAAGGATCACGAAGTATTCATGAAGATACGCTCGAGCCTATTTAGCGGGCGCAATGCGAAAGAAATCATCGTGTATAGCTTACTAGCTATGGAATATGTTGACAGTCTTTCCAGCTCTGCCCTACCGCCAACCCCAAGCCCCAATAAATATTTGTCTGCTACTGTGGCTTCCACCCAAGAATTAGAAGGTACGTTTGTCTTGTTGGCCATTTGTTCCATTCATGTTGGTCTCGTTCTATTCTACACAAAAATGTTTCATATGTTTTTTCAGGGGTTGCTAAACCAACCAAAAGGAAGCTCGATTTTGGATTGGCAATCACGCCACCACCCAATGACCTTATATGCGTTGACCCGGGGAAACCAGCGGATGTTTGTGAGATAGGTTGTCCTTTTAAACTTAAAAAAAATAATACAATAGCATCCCAATATGTAATCGACGTGTTTATTAAATTTGACTTGAATGTGATACACAGGGGATGTTTCGGTTCGGAGACGCCTTATCAAAATGGGGAAAAACAAGGTTGGGGAACACAGTCTGGCGTTTGAGCCAAGTGAGTGTTTGCTACCAAATTGTCTTGATTTTAATTATAGTGGCACTTCTTAGTTGGACAAGTGGCTAGAAATAACTCATGGCAACAAAACGGTGTTTTGCATAAATTACAGGTGTTGTGTCATCTGAGGAATCCGAGCTGCCGACCATCGATTTACATGACATTGGTTCTTCTGATGATGGTGAGCCTCTTTTAGGTTACGACTTTTCAAATATTTTTCTTCCCTTAAAATTCATACATACACAATGTTTGTCGCATATTACTTTGAAATATATTACATTGTTGTGTATGTGTATTTCTAGATCTCGTCCAGCCAAACAATGCTCGTGTCCTATTAACAAATGCACATGTTCGGCCCACAACTGAAGAAAATTTAGTAGATCGGACAAAACTTGACATGCCTCTACTCGTGAAGTCAGAAAAAGGTGATCCTCATCGCATGATAGCTGAATTTAGCTTCGCCATCACCAATAAATAACCTACTTAATTCTATGTTTCTTTGGCATGAAAAGCTAATACGATGAAAAGTGTCCCTATCTATGTAACACAAAGAAATTCTTATGCAGTTGGGCGCACTCACAAAAAAAATACACGGAAGAGGTTCTTGCATCGAGTCATCACTGATGATGACGACTCAGACGACGACCTCAAAGTTTGTGAGGCACTCAACCAAGCTGACAGTCCCATCGAAGGTTATTTTTCATTCAGTCCATCTATCAGACATCAATGGCATTTTTCCTGGGTTTTCCTATAAATGTTAAAGATTTTAATCCCTAGCCCAATGCAGGTGCTGCCTACGAAGTGACCAAAACAAAAAAGTCTGCAAGGGGAAGAATCATTAAAGCCAAGAAATTTGACTAGCTATGTGATGTCATCTCCTACCATGACATACCGAACACATGTTTGCTCTATAATGAACCATTATCATTTTGAAAACTGTTGAAGATAACTTTTGTTTAGTTTTGTGGTCTGTTAGAGTTAACCTTTTGACGCACTATCGGATGTCTTCTATTGCGATGATGCACTTTTTCTAATAATTTCTTTTTGGGATATCTTAGCCCCTGCTAAGAGCTAAAAAACTTATGGCTGGATGCACTTGTTTGTTTGTAGTTACAGTCATTGCTATCATTCTTGAATATATGATCTAGAGTTATTTTAATATTGAACTTGCATGGGCAACTTCTAGGCCATTATATTTTGGTTCAAGGTTTGAAACAGCTGAAGATAGATGATACATTTGAATATACCATTGGTAAGCCGGATTCGTTGATTGAATTATTGTCCAAACTAGAGAAGGACCCTCAGCTTCAACCTACTACTAGGTGAGCAAACCCATTCTCGTTTTTTATTGTTGCAGTCGAGTTTTATTTTATCACGGGACCAAAACGCATCAAGAATCTATCTTTAGCATGCTATGCTGAGTCATGTGAAATTTTGAGGGTTTATCTTGCGAAGAGTCTTTTTGTTTGTTTCTTTGTGAATATTCTTTCAAAATTTCTACGAAATAATAATTTACTTAAATATATTTCGTCGCCCAGTAAATTTGCCCCTGGCACGGTGCCAAGAAATTCTAGTTGTCTAAATAATGCTGAGAGACCTTCAGAACATAGGTGAAATAGATATGGCGATAAAGGGCATCCTTGACGAAAACCTCTGCTAGGCCAGAATGTCGACGAAGATGTACCATTTACCCGAACAGAGAATTGGGAAGAACTCAATAAATTTAATATCCATTCAATCCATCGGTATGGTTTTTGACTTTACGTCTAGTTGCACCACGATGAAAATATTTTGTATTTCGGTCACCCGCCGTTAATCAATTAACTCTGGCTCGTTGTTGCCAATAAAATTCCTGGAGAGTCAATAAGTGATCAAGTTTACTTTCCAGTTCATTAGCTGTGGTACAGTTCCCACTCGGTACATGGCTATTGAAGTGTGATTTGAAGGCGTTGGGTTTCGTGAATTTGACGCGATAACTGACCAAACTTATTTTTACCCCAGTCCGAAAGAAGTCGACCACACTGAGCTAAAGCTGTATGCAGATCCTCACGTGAATGAGGCAGAGGAGGGCAAGATTGGTTCCAGATGTCCATGACTATAGTTATTGAAAGTCCGGGTTGAATCTCCACAATGGTTCGAATTTAAAATGATGACGCAAGTGGCGGGAATCTAATCTACAATGATCAGCCAGCAGAATAAGTTTTAACATTCGATGGTCAGATCCGTGGAAATCCAAATGTCTTAATGTCGCCTTCGGGAATATGTTATGCCACCCAGTATTTATCACTGCCCTATCAAGCCTTACAGAGATATCAGCCGGAGGAGATCGGCAATTCGTCCAAGTGAATGGTGGACCAGTAAACCCCAAATCTTTGAGAGAACAACCATCTAGAGTGTCATGGAATAAGGACATTTGGGAAGATGGTCTCACCACACCACCTGATTTTTCAAATACATTCAGGATTTCATTAAAATCACCCATGACTAACCATGGAAGATTATACAAACTGTTAAGCCTGCGAAGAAGCTGCCAAGAGTGTTGTCGTTGTGAATAATCTGGGTGGCCATAGAACCCTGTGAACATGGCTCGCAGTCGCGGGAACGGTGCCTGGAACGGATGTCATCGTTCCAGTTCCAATGACATTTCACGGAACGGTCACGGCGCGGATTTTTTTAAAATAATATTAAAAAATTCAAAAAAGATTGAATAGTTTTAAAAAAAAGTATTTTTAATCTTCTTTAATTATAAACAACAATAAGTAAGTGTTTATTCCCAATAAATTGGGTATACTATTTTCATCTTCTTTAATTCATAAATAATATTTAAAAAATTTATTTTTAAAAAAATAACAAAAATGTTTTTCTAGATCTTTTGTACACTTTATTAAAACATAAATTTATCATCAATATATACTAAAATTTTCACAACCATATCAAAACTATTTTACCTTCAAATCATAATATTAATAACAAAATAAAATCAACAAACTAAATGAAATATTTTTTATTTAATTTCTACTTAGCTAAATTTTCAAGTAAATTGTAAAATCATTAAATCTTATGTAAAATATAAATTTATCCTTAATATCTCATTGTATTTTTTTATCATTTTGTTTACAAAAATTAAATTATTTCAAAAATTATTTAATTATAAAATTATTAAAATACACATAACAATTTATTTAAATAATTCCTAACAACTTTTATATTTCAGAATTATTAATATCATTTCAAATTAATAAACGTTCTTTTTAAAAAATTTAAATCAAATAAACTACTTTTAAATAAAACACAAACAAGAAAACTACAACTTTAGATCTCACATATAATTACTTCATCTCACTCTCACCTTCGTTTTGTTCATCATCAATCTCTCTTTCGTTCCATTGAAAAAAAATTCAAAAATTCAATTTTTTTTTAATTCATATCCGTTTCGCGCCGCACCGTTCCGCCGTTCCACTTCCGCGCCACCGATATATTGCCGATATCCAATTACATAACGCCTTTGCAGAGCAACCTACGTTACAAGCTGGAACTTTGGCACGCTCACCTCCGTTCCTGTTCCGGAACGGCCGTTCCGGGCGTTCCGGGCGTTCCGTTCCCGTTTCTGCAAACCATGCCTGTGAACCTCCAACGTCGTGATCCATTAAAAGTGAGAATAACATCAATGTGACCCACACTGTAAGTTTGGAGATCCCAATTATCATTCCAGAGTAATCTTCGCCAACACAATCCACCTTGAAACCATTGGAAAAGCCCAAACGCAAGTGAAGCATTGATGCCTTATCACAATGTAATTTTGTTTCAGAAACAAAAACCAAATTGGGAGAGTGTTCACGAATGACCAATCGTAACCTATTAAATGCTCGAGGGTCTCCCAAACCTCGAGCATTCCAAGAGATGATGTTCATTGTGTGCGGCAGCGGCTCTTAGTCGTCCCTGTCGTGGAAGATAAACTAACCATAAAAGAAACTTTACCACGTGATGTGTAAAAGGATGTAGGAGAAGATGCCATAGTCCGTCGTTTATGTCTGCCGTGCTTCACTAAATATGCTGATATCGTCTACGGTGACCTTAATAGTAAGGGCTGCATCCCCAAGAGATAAAATCCAACAACAAAACGAAACACCGAAAATGGCTACAATAGCTAGTTCAGTTACCCATCTCCCCAGGAAAATCCAGCGATAACCAAACGAGTGGTAGATGTAAGGCTCTAATAGATCCTGCCGATCTTTACTAGGTAGGACTTGCGATATCCTCTTGATCTATATCTTTCGCATACAGATCTCGCCTTTTCCTATGAACAATGATACTTCTTTATTGACCTCTACTTCCAGCTGGTCAATCTCTTATTACTTTTGTTCTTGGGTATTTTCATGGAAAACAGAAACTTCGCACAAAATTACAGAAAGCTTCAATCTCAGTGAACCCCTCGAAGATAACAGTACTTGCATAAGTTGCTATATCAGTAATTTATCTCCATGTACTTTAGCTAATGATAGCATCACGGCTTGTTAAAATTGGCAAAAGAAAGAAAGAGGATAGAAAGCAGAAGACACCATGAACTGGTTTTATAACAAGGTTAACATGGACTTATGTGTTGGATAATTGGGCAAATCTATTGGACCAGCTGATCAAGATTGAGCACAAGAAACGTGAAACGACTCGGTAGTCGGCATCAATACAATTTTTCTTTTTAATTTTTTTTTAAACAATCATAATTTCCCTCGAATTCAAAGCTCAACTTTTTTGGTACGGCCCCTGTGTCTTATTCAATAGCTTATGTTGCATTTTCAGAGAATGAACGGTTGTTGTTTGAATTCCAAGAATCAGATCCAAGACGCCATTTTCCGGATCCGATTTTCGCCATTCTCGAACAATCTCCTGGTTTCTTTATGGGATTTTGTTAGCATTGTTGCCAATAGTTATTCCTCTGTTAATATAGGTCCTGAAATATTCCATGTCTGTTTAAGAGTGGGATGTATCATGTGTTTGAACAGAATCTTCGACCATACGATGTGGTCCATGTGGATAAATGTGAGCTCAGATTGGAAGCTCATACAGATGGGGAGCTCTTCTTGATTGTTGGGCGAGGGCTGATGGTTCTATTCTCAGATTTGTGCATTTTGATAATTTTTAGTTACCTTTGTGGCATTGTGTTTGTATCAATGCTATAGTTATGCTCATACCAGTACTTTATGGAAAAAAAATATGTAACTGCCATGTTAAATTTACTTTTTTGGCTTACTAGTTGCTTCTCTTCGTTGCCCTCTTTGGATACATTCCGTCATATCAAGCGGTGGTTTGTCTCCCTTTTTGTCTCCATGTTCTATGCTTTTGGGATTTATTATATGCTACTGCCCCATGGGGTACATCCAACCATTCATTGGAAATATTCCTATTTAACATCATTGAGAATATTCTCAATGAATGGTTGGATATACCCCATTGGGCACTACCCTATGGATTGTTAGTCAAAAGAATAAATATGGGGGGCCCATATTTGTTGAAAAGTGGCCAAAATTTTCAAGGAAATCTGCATAAAGATTTGTCAGAGACGTGTGAAGAAAAATTGGCAAATTTTTTTTGTCAATTACGCGTGAACAACGCGTGAATAAATTCTATAAATAGAGTTACAATTTCATTCAGAAATTACACACCAAATTGTAGAGAGAAAAATAACACAGTGCAATCAGAGTAAAAATACTAGTGAGAGAAAATTGCTGTATAATTTTCTGAGTGTTTTTCAGATTGAGTGTTGTCAGTGTTTTGTAAACACTTGTATTTTTCTTCAATAAAAGATCTGCAGCAGCCCCGTGGACATAGGCTTATTTTGCCGAACCACGTAAATCTTGTGTTATTTATTCCGCATTTATTTTTGCTCCCACATACCTGACCAGAAAATATTGCGCTATTTTCCCAACAACTGGTATCAGAGCCAGATTGTTAATTTTCTCAATTTTTTTTCTCGGGTTACTATTCACGTGAATAGTGTTTTTCGTGAATAGTGATTTCGAAAATAGGAATTTGGCCAGCGATACTGAATTCGTCCACGGCAGTGTTTTTTAATAACACGGTGATTTTCGAAAATTGTAAAAACAGCAATCCGGTGGGAGTCAGGTTCGAGTAAGAGTAATGGCGGCAGATGAAGGAAAAATGAATATTGAAAAATTCAATGGTTCAGATTTTGGCTTTTGGAAGATGCAAATAGAAGACTATATGTATCAAAAAGGCCTTTATCAACCTCTCTCGGGTGTGAAGCCAGAAGGCATGAAAGATGAAGAATGGGCTCTTCTAGACAGAAAGGCCCTTGGAGTTATCCGACTGACGTTGTCACGCAACGTCGCTTTCAACATAGCAAAAGAAAAGACCACAGCAGGTCTTATGGCGGCTCTGTCAAGCATGTACGAGAAGCCATCAGCTTCAAACAAAGTTCATTTGATGAGGCGGTTGTTCAATTTGCGGATGGTAGAAGGCGGATCGGTAGCTCAACACCTCAATGAACTCAACACAGTAACAACCCAGTTGAGTTCAGTTGACATTGATTTTGATGATGAAGTACGAGCATTGATACTTTTGTCTTCCATACCGGAAAGCTGGAATGCTACTGTCACAGCTGTGAGTAGCTCGTCGGGAAGTACAAAGTTGAAATTTGACGATGTTCGTGATCTGGTGCTCAGTGAAGAGATCAGACGGAAAGATTCAAATGAATCATCAACCTCTTCAGTATTACATACAGAGTCAAGAGGTAGAAAATCAAACAGAGGAGGTGGACGTGGCAAACAAATGGACTGGAGGTCCAAATCTAGGAACCCCCCTAATTCTCAGAACTCGAAGACTATCGAGTGCTGGAAATGCGGGCAGCCCGGACATTATAAAAATCAGTGCAAAAATGCACCGAAGAACCAGGAGGCGAAGGCAGAAGCAAACGTTGTTTCTGAAGATGATGCATTACTATGTTCCTTAGAGTGCAAGGAAGAGTCTTGGGTGTTAGACTCTGGAGCATCATTACATGCTACTTCGCAGAGAGAACTCTTCGAGAAATATGTACACGGAAACCTTGGTAAAGTCTACCTTGGTAATGAACAAACTTGCGAGATTGTTGGCAAAGGTACCATAAAGATTAAGTTGAACGGATCTGTATGGGAGCTGAAGGATGTCAGGCATATTCCCGATCTGAGAAAGAACTTAATCTCAGTTGGCCAGTTGGCCAGTGAAGGACATACAACAGTCTTTCACGGTGATACTTGGAAGATCTCAAAAGGTGCAATGATAATTGCTCGAGGCAATAAGAGTGGTACTCTTTACATGACAGCAGGAGCACGCTGTTCAATTGCAGTTGCAGCTGACACAGAAAGTCCTACTCTGTGGCACCAGAGACTTGGCCACATGAGTGAGAAAGGAATGAAGGTGATGCACTCAAAGGGGAAACTTCCGAGCCTTCAGTCAATTGATATTGACACGTGTGAAGGATGTATTTTTGGAAAGCAGAAAAGAGTTAGCTTTCAGACAAATACCAGAACCCCAAAGAAGGTGAAACTTGAACTAGTTCACTCTGATGTTTGGGGACCAACGACTGTCTCATCAATTGGTGGGAAACACTACTTCGTGACTTTCATTGATGATCACTCCAGAAAAGTATGGGTTTACTTTCTGAAACATAAGTCAGAAGTATTTGAGGCTTTCAAGATCTGGAAAGCGATGGTTGAAAATGAGACAGGATTGAAGATAAAGAAGCTCAGAACCAACAATGGTGGTGAATATGAAGACACCAGATTCAAGAAGTTCTGCTATGAGCACGGAATCAGAATGGAGAGAACCGTGCCTGGTACGCCTCAACACAATGGTGTAGCTGAGCGTATGAACCGGACGTTGACAGAACGAGCCAGAAGTATACGGGTATAGTCAGGCCTGCCAAAGCAGTTCTGGGCTGAAACAGTCAACACAGCAGCTTACTTGATTAACCGAGGTCCATCGGTACCATTGGAGCACAGAATACCAGAAGAAGTATGGAGCGGAAAAGAGGTAAACCTCTCATATCTTAAAGTTTTCGGCTGTGTAGTATATTTGCATATCAGTGATGCACACAGAAACAAACTTGATCCCAAATCAAAGAAGTGCACTTTCGTTGGTTATGGTGAAGATGAGTTTGGCTACCGCATTTGGGATAATGAAAACAAGAAGGGAATCCGCAGCAGAGATGTTATCTTCAATGAACGAGTGATGTATAAGGACATGCATACCACAGTTGTCAGCGACTCAGAACAGAGTGAGCCAGTGTATGCAGAGGTGGACGATGTCCCAGGAAGTCATATGGAGCAGATAGTTGAGATTCCTCAGTTAGGGGAATCAATTGATCAAGACAGCGAGCAGCAGCATGATGCATCTCCTGCTCCAGGTCTTGAATTGAGAAGGAGTTCTCGGCCTCATGTACCTAATAGAAGGTATATGAACTATCTGTTGCTAACCGACGCAGGTGAGCCTGAATGCTATAAGGAAGCATGTCAGACCAAAGATGCCGGCAAGTGGGAGCTTGCCATGATAGACGAGATGAAGTCTTTGATGTCCAATCAGACATGGGAACTTGTTGAGTTGCCTATGGACAAGAAGGCACTTCACAACAAATGGGTGTATCGGGTAAAGGAAGATCATGATGGTTCCATGAGATACAAAGCCCGACTGGTCGTCAAAGGGTTTCAGCAAAAAAAAGGAGTTGACTACTCAGAAATTTTTGCCCCGGTTGTGAAGCTCAATACTATTAGGACTGTATTGAGTATTGTTGCCAGTGAAAGCCTCCATCTTGAGCAACTGGACGTGAAGACTGCGTTTCTTCACGGAGACATTGATAAGGAGATCTATATGTTTCAACCAGAAAGTTTCGAAAAGAAAGGGATGGAGAATAAGGTGTGCAAATTGAAAAAGAGCTTGTACGGCTTGAAACAAGCTCCAAGACAATGGTACTTAAAGTTTGACGGCTTTATGCACAAGGAAGGTTTCCAGAGGAGCAACGCCGACCATTGTTGCTATTTCAAGAGATATAAGTCCAGTTATATCATTTTGCTACTTTATGTCGATGATATGTTAGTAGCTGGTTCTGATATGGACGAAATCAGAAACTTGAAACAGCAGTTGTCAAAAGAATTTGAAATGAAGGACTTGGGTCCAGCAAGAAAGATTCTTGGAATGCAAATCACGAGAGATAAGCAAAAGGGAATTTTACAGTTATCTTAGGCGGAGTACATCAATCGTGTTTTGCAGAGATTCAACATGGGCGATGCCAAATCAGTGAGCACGCCTTTGGCTAGTCATTTTCGCCTATCCAAGGACCAGTGTCCTCAGACGGAAGAGGAAAAAGAATACATGGCTAAAGTTCCTTATGCTTCAGCCATTGGAAGTTTGATGTACGCGATGGTCTGTACAAGGCCAGACATTGCCCATGCAGTGGGAGTTGTCAGCAGATTTATGTCAAATCCAGGAAAGGCTCATTGGGAAGCAGTTAAATGGATTTTACGGTATCTACGAGGCACTGCAAAGAAGTGTTTGTACTTTGGAAAGGGAGACCTAAAAGTACAAGGTTACGTAGATGCAGACTATGGAGGTGATGTCGATCACCGGAGAAGCACCACAGGTTATGTATTCACTATTGGAACTAAAGTTGTTAGTTGGATGTCGCATATACAAAAGATTGTAGCTTTATCCACTACAGAGGCTGAGTATGTTGCAGTGACAGAAGCCAGTAAAGAGTTGATATGGCTTCAGGGTTTGTTAGCAGAGTTGGGATTCAACCAGGAGAAGAATGTTTTGTATAGTGATAGTCAGAGTGCAATAAATCTGGCAAAGAATTCAGCATTCCACTCCAGAACAAAACACATTGGTCTCCGTTATCACTTCATCAGGTCTCTGCTTGAGAATGATGTGCTAACATTAGAGAAGATCCAAGGAAGTAAGAATCCAGCAGATATGTTAACAAAGGTGGTGAGCATTGATAAACTGAAGTTGTGTTCAACTTCAGTTGGCTTGCTAGATTGACAGGCCAGAAGAGGCTGCTGCATTGATCGAGGTGTGAAGACAGATTGAAATCAGTCTTCAAGTGGGAGATTGTTAGTCAAAAGAATAAATATGGGGGGCCCATATTTGTTGAAAAGTGGCCAAAATTTTCAAGGAAATCTGCATAAAGATTTGTCAGAGACGTGTGAAGAAAAAGTGGCAAATTTTTTTTTGTCAATTACGCGTGAACAACGCGTGAATAAATTCTATAAATAGAGTTACAATTTCATTCAGAAAGTACACACCAAATTGTAGAGAGAAAAATAACACAATGCAATCAGAGTAAAAATACTAGTGAGAGAAAATTGCTGTATAATTTTCCGAGTGTTTTTCAGATTGAGTGTTGTCAGTGTTTTGTAAACACTTGTATTTTTCTTCAATAAGATCTGCAGCAGCCCCGTGGACGTAGGCTTATTTTGCCGAACCACGTAAATCTTGTGTTATTTATTCCGCATTTATTTTTGCTCCCACATACCTGACCAGAAAATATTGCGCTATTTTCCCAACATGGATAGCATAGAATATTTATCTTTTTGGTAAGGAATACTCTGTCACATGTCAACTTTGATGTCATACACGGATAAAAGATTGTAACTTGGTACAGCAGCAGCTACATCCTCGAGAATTTAACATTGTGTTTCCTACAGAACAATCTCTTGTGTTTATCTATTCATAATCATTTGTTTTCACCCTTATGTTGAGTATGCTCTGTATTGTGACACTCTTGATTTAAAAATCTCGTAGGTATGACATGCATTTGGGAACCAGCCACAGATTAGGACATCATGATGATTTAGCAGCTTGTGTTGAATATTCTGAGAAAACACGTAAGAGATTGTGGCATGAGTTGTTGATTATCTTCTGCACACTGCAATTACTTTCTGACACAAGAAGGATGTGAAGAGTCATTTATCTGTAATGGTTTAGGGAAATGTTTTAATTCTGAGCCCGGGGATTACAATTGAATGTGAGGGAAAGGAAAATCTTAATTTTCAAATGCCTTATATTATACTTACTATGAAACCAACTAAACTTCAAAAGTGCTTATTCACTAGTTATGTTTATCAATCCTGAAAAAAAAGTATCGACATAAACTCACGTTGATGTCTGTGTAGGTTAGAGTATCACTGGTGGTTGGGATAAAAAATTTAAGTTTTGGATGTACGATCTTCAAGTTCTATTAGTCTCTTGAGAAATCTAAATGTGGAACTTGTGTCTATATCACTCTCTGGATTTCATCTTCTTGTTGCTCTCAAATCATCAGTTCCTAAGTATGACTTACGCAACTTTGATCGGACCCCCCAAGTGAAAGAGTTACTCATGGACATCCATGTAAAATGTCTCCGCTCAAATGCAGATTTGCAAGGTATTGAATATTAGTTGTATTGACTCCTTAATTGAAATGCACGCAATTACCTTTAGCTCTCCATGAACTCAAAGGTTACAGACTTAAATGATTTTAAATTTTGGCATTTATTTTTTAGGAAGGAAGTAGTCTCTCCCACATTCCTCATATTTAGATTCATTCTTTGATCCATTTTAATGATCTTGTGATTGGATCTCTAAATCAACCAAATTGTTCCTTCATTATTTGCTGTCGGTTTAATTGATGGACGGGTTGATTTGGGATATCTGTGTAGATCCAACTCAAAGATAGAGGGGTCAGTATAAGTTTATGGTTTGCTAATAATCTATTTAGTGGGGTTTACCTTTAGTCAGTGTTTTCAAAATCGGACTGGACATGAAACCGATGTCCTTACTGATTACATGTTCGACTGGTTAGACCTGTTGAACCACTGGTTCAACCGATGATGATGTCATTATTATATATTATCTATTTTATTTTTTGTAAAATTCATATATAATGTATTTCCTATAGTTTCAAGTTGTTCACAATAGAAAAAATATAATTACACCAACATTACACGTCAAACTTCAAAATCAGATTAAACCAAATGTCCAACATAAAAAAAAACAATAAAACATCTCAAAAACCACAAGCAATACCCAAAAAGAACAATGTTCCAAAATCATAAGGAAAAATTTAAAAAATTATGAAATGATTCACATATTTTATAATTTACGAGAAACTAAACTTATTTATACATAATATACAAGACACATTTATAAAATTATATGGATTTTTTTATACATACATAAAATATTATTTCGTAATTATTTCAATAACAATAAATTATATATAATTTATTTTTGCTAAAATTTGATTTATAATTTTAACAAAAATAAAAAAAATAATTTTTTTTAAAAAAAGAAAGAAAAATGAAGAAACAACTGGTTCAACCAGTGGACCCGTTCACTGGTTGAATCGGTTTTTGACCGGTTTAATCCGGTTCCCACCGATTTTTTAGCATTGTGGTTTTATAGGGTCAAGCGGGCCGGATCAAGCACTGGTTACGGTTGAATCGACCGGTCCGGTCCGATTTTCAAAACAATGCTTTTAGTTGATTGGTTATTGGTTGATTTATTATGTTGAGTTTGGTGAAATTTTCAACCAAATAAGTTTACGATCAGGACTCTAAATTGCAAAAAGGTTGTTTATATGCGGCTTCTGTGTGCAAAATATTTCAATGTTCGATGCATGATAGAGCACAATCTTAGGAAGAGCACAATCCTAGGAAATCATTGACTCCACCATTCACGTACATAACTTCAGCAATTAGGCAAACTCTAGCCACCATTTACGTATAAATTCTTAATGTATAATCAGTTTCCTATTTTACTTTTGTATTATAAATGTACTGTAAATCACTCTATGGAATAATAAGATTTTACCACACTTATTCAATTAAATTTTTTTTTTGATAACTCGGTATCTGGCCCGAAGAACCGACTAATCCGGGGGACCAATCCCACCGTCCACTAGCGGGGGGGCCCAATTGAAGCCGGGGCTTTACGCCACCGTATGGACTGGCCCCACAGGAATTGATAGCACCATGGGGTTTCGAATCTGAGACCTAGAGATGAGCATGACTCCTAAGTCCCAAGCCTCCACCACCAGGCCAATCCCTGGGGGTTACACTTATTCAATTATAATATGGTATCAGAGCTCCATTGATCCTAAAACCAGCCACCAGAGTTGAACCCACAATCGCCACACCACAAGCCGTACTGCTCACCATCTACTGCAGCACCGCCCAACCACATCCGACAACCACCCAAGCTTCTCTTAAAAATCTTGACCCTAAATCTATCATCTCCTCACATATATGGCCACCGAACATCATGAAAATACCATACCCAATACAAATAATCCATCAAAGCCACTTGTCATCCTTCATCTTCACAATTCCATCAAACTCACCCCCACCAACTACATAGCGTGGAAACTTCAAATTGAATCTATTTTGATTGGACACGATCTCATTCATTTTGTTGATGGATCCCACTCAGCCCACCACACACCATCACCATTGAAGACAAACCCAATATCAACCCCGAATACCAAACGTGGGTTCGCCAAGACAAACTCATATTCGGTGCTCTCGTTGGCTCCCTCACACCAAATACTATCTCACTTGTCACCCAATGTCAGACAACGTATGACATGTGGACGATTTTGGCCAACACCTATGCCCGACCTTCGCGCAGCCATATCAAACAAATCAAGGACAAAATCAAACGGGCTTCGAAAGGAGCCCAAACTGTTTCTGAATTCATGCAACACATCAAGGCCTGTTCGGATGAACTAGCGGCTCTCGGCAAACCTATGGACCCTGAAGATCTCACAGAAACAATCCTCGATGGCCTTGATGACAACTTCAAATCTGTAATTGATGCTGTCAATAGTCGTGATACTACCATCACATTCGATGAACTTCACGAAAACTCATCAACAAAGAACTTTCTCTACCTCCAATCACACTTGGGCCCCTATGTTTCCAGCAACAGCCAACTTCACCCAGTCACGACCCACCTCGACCTATCGCGGGAACCGACCCAACTACTCATCCATCACACCTTCGGGCGAACGCACACCCACTGCTCCTGCCACTAGCCGCAACAACAGACCCCCGCCCCATCCCTTTATTGGTCGTTGTCAGTGGTGCCGTGAACAAGGCCACACCGTGTCCCAATGCCCGGAATTCCATCAACTTCATCCAATGTCTCGACCACCCCCTCCAGTACGTTCAACCCACAATGGAAAACCGCAAACTGGAACATCGTGGCAGCCCCGAGCTCATGTGGCGACTGTCCCCACACCCTCCATGCCCCAGTGGTTTCTTGATAGTGGAGCATCACATCATGTCACCAGTGATCTCGCCAATCTCTCACTTCACACTCCTTATGAGGGACCTGATGATATCATGATCGGCGATGGTTCCGGACTACCCATCACTCATACTGGTTCCACATCACTTTCCCTTAATAAATCAACATTTCAATTAGATAATGTGTTATGTGTTCCTTCAATGCATCGAAACCTAATCTCTATATCGAAATTTTGCCACTCTAACAACACTTCAATTGAATTCTTACCTGATTACTATGTTGTGAAGGATATTCGCACGGGGATAACGCTACTGCAAGGCCGGAATAAGGGTGGTGTCTACGAATGGCCTAACTCACCCCTCGAACCACCCATTATCTCATTCTCAAGTATCAAGACCGATCCCTCTACTTGGCACCATCGCTTGGGACATCCATCTTCTGCCATCCTTAACCATCTTGCATCTAGTATTTCTTTACATTTTTCTTCCAATTAATCAAAGAATCAACATTGTAACTCTTGTCATTGCAATGAAAGTCACAAACTACCATTTTCTACCTCGTCGTTAATGTCTTACTAACCACTTGATATAATTTTCTCTCATGTTTGGACCTCCCCAATGTTATCCGAAGATCAATATAAATATTATGTCATATTTATAGATCATTATTCCAAATATATATGGTTCTACCCCCTTAAGCGCAAGTCTCATGTTCATGAAACTTTCGTCAAATTTCAAAACCTTGTCGAAAATCACTCTCTCGCAAAATCAAGACCTTATACACCGACAATGGTGGTGAATACCTCGCCCTGTCATCCTACCTCTCCACTCACGGCATAGCTCATCATACCTCACCCCCTCACACGCCCGAGCACAATGGATACTTGGAACGGCGACATCGCCACATTGTTGAAACTGGTCTCTCCCTCTATCTCATGCATCACTTCCCTTACTCTATTGGCCCTACGCCTTCACCACCGCGGTTTACCTCATCAACCGACTACCCACACCAACCCTTAACCTCACCTCCCCGCACTTCACTCTCTTCGGCGCAACACCAAACTACTCAAAGTTGCGAAGCTTTGGGTGTCTGTGCTACCCATGGTTACGCCCATACACTCCCCACAAACTCGCTCCCCATTCCACTCCATGTGTCTTTGTTGGGTAATCATTGACTCAACATGCTTACTTATGTGTCGATATCTCAACATCCCGTCTATACTCCTCTCCCCATGTCAAATTCGTGGAAGACATATTTCCTTTCACATCTCTTCTTCCCTCGCTACCTCGCTCCTCCGCCAACACAAACACAGATTGGTGCCCTTCAATCACCCTCATACCGGCCATCAACCCGCCGCCAGCTCCAGGCCTTCTAGCGTCCTGTGAATCTCCTCCAAGCTCTGTCGAAACACTGCATGAGCAAAGCAACAATACTCCTACCACTTCTTGTACACCGGACTCGTGCCCCAGCATCATCTTACCAATACCAGACCCATCTGAACTGTTGGAACCGAAGAGGGGGTGAATGAGGTTCCTTGGCTACTTTAGCTTTTTTAAAACGAGTTTGCAAAATAAAAGAGTTTGCGCTTGCGGAAGGCTTAAGTCAATCGATAAATAAAATAAAGAAGTAAATAAATGCGTAATGAAATAAAGCGGTAAATAACACAAGGATTTGTTATAGAAGTTCGGCGATGAATCGCCTACGTCTCCTCTTCCCGGCTAGATAACTTCCAACCGAGGTTCCACTAGAACAAAGGATCTTGGCCTTGAGGGCTCCAAGTTAGCCACAATACAACTCTTCCCGAGTACACAAAGCTCTTCCCGAGCACAACACTCTTCATGAGTCTTCTTGGCCTTAAGGGCTCCAAGGATAGCCACACTCAACTCTTCCCGAGTTACCAACACTCTTCACGAGTCTTCTTGGCCTTAAGGGCTCCAAGGATAGCCACAACACTTGCACCAACTTTACTTGTTGATGACTTTACAATTTCCAACTTTCGTCGGTGTTGGAGGACCTTACAATTAACTCAACAAACACCTTCACGGTGTACCAACACGAAGAAAACAAGACTCTATCAAAAGAAAAGAATCACAAACTTCAATACAACACAAATGTATGGAGGTTGCAATGCTATTTGAAATTTGAATTAGCAAAGCTTTGTAGAAGTTTGTAGGCTTGTTTCTTATCTTCAAAATGCTCCAAAGCATCAATATTTATAGTGTAGGAGGCCCCCTAGGCTCCTACTAGCCGTTGCTACACATAAGGCTGAAATCACTCATCGATCGCCTCGGGCGATCACCATCGCCGCGCCCCAACGGTCAGCATAAATCACGCATCGCCTCAGGCGATGTCCCGATCGCCTCAGGCGATCACCACTGAAAATAAATGTCGTAGCCTCAGCTGGTCCAAAATCTTTATCGCCTCAAACGATGCACACATCGCCTCAAGCGTTCAACGCATCGCCTCAGGCGATCAGCCCATCGCCTCGGGCGAACTCCCTCTGCACGCCAGCCTCGGCGTCGCCTCTGTCGATGTGCGTGGCGATGCCTTCCATGCTGCCATCGCCTGGGGCGATGATCACCATCGCTTGGGGCGATCCAGGCCCAGATTCGGCACACTTGAATTTCTTCATTCAATCCACTTTTTAATCAATAAACGTGTACACTAAGTAGACACATTAGTATAACAAACACAAGTTTTGTTGATCATCAAAACTCAAAAATAATCCGGAGATAAATTAAAGCGTTAAACACAACCATGCGTTTAAGGCTCAACAATCTCCCCCTTTTTTATGATCACAAAACTTGATAAACTTGAATATGTAATATGCATGAAATGTGAGTAAACATGACTCCCCCTTAACAATTGCATAGCACATACAAGATTACCAAGTAAAGCATAAAAAGGTCTCCCCCTCAAATCATGCATAACTCCCCCCCCAAACTATGCATGTATTAACCTTCAAGTTTATCACAAAATTCTCCCCCTTTTTGTGATAATCAAAAAGTACAAAATTTAAATAAACATTGAATAATTATATGTTGACACATAGCCATATTTTAACAATTTACACATGTTCCTCATCAAGCATGTAATAAGCATAGCAAGCCTAAGATTAAATCATTGAGAGGAAGACAAACATGCGTTTAAGGCAATCAACAATAAATTCTAAATAATTTAAAGTGTGCATATGTTCTACCAAGAGTTCATGCACTTATACCAAATAAACATTAAAATTCTCAAAGCATCATTTGATAAATTTATTGGAATCATGATAGTATTATGTCAAAGATAGAGCATCTAAACAATTATAGCATGCTTAATCACATAATTTCATATTTTCTCATAGCATATTCAAATTTGAATTCAAGGCATACCAAGATACTTACTATAAAAGGATAAGCATACATCATGCAACAAAACAATTTATATGTGCATATGCTAAGGGGTAATGCATTTTACTACCAATGAATATTGAGCTTCATTTTTATTGGTCACAATTAATTTGTGCCAATGAATTTTGAATTGCTCTTTTTAAGAAGTATAAAATAATTTTACCTAGATGACAAGAGTGTTTTCTTGTCATTGGTCATATGCCTCTTGCTTCCTCTATTGAGGTGAATGAGATAATCTCCTCATTTGAGTTGTTTGTGCCTTCATCCTCCACCCCATTGTTGTCCCTACAAAACAAATTAACAATTGGAGGGCTTTGGTACCCATTTGTTTTTGGGTCCTTGAGGTACACCTTTGGAATCCATTTCCACCTCTTGTTAGGTTGGTATTGTATTTTGGCAAATCTACACTTATTCTTAGAATGACCATCTTTGCAACAATAAGTGCAAGTGGGAGAATTATGTTTGGCTTTAGCTAACAAGCTTGAAAAAGTTTTAGTTTTGCTTGAGAAGCCTAGTCCGGCTTTATCGAAGCTACAACGTTGCAAGCCAAGCAATTCATTCATCTTTAGACTACTCTCACTAAATTTGCAAAAAGATTTCTTCAAAGAACTTAACTCATTTTTCAATAAATTATTTTCTTCATCTTTCTCGGCTATCTCAAGTTTGAGTAATTTGTTACTCATCTTGGTTTTGCCAAGGACATCTATAAGCTCATGATACGAATCTAGTAGTTCATAAAAAGATGGTACCTCATCGTCGCTTTCATCTCCTTCATCATTTATGTCATCTTTGGCCATGAGACAAAGATTTGTTCCTTCTTCATCGGAGTCACTATCACTCCATGTGGCTATAAGAGCCTTCTTCTTGCCTTTGACCTCACTCTTCTTCCTAGGACATTTGTTAGCATAATGACCTTTTTCTTGACAATTATAACAAGTTACCTCTTGCTTTGAATCTTGTTTGGTAGCACTAGAGGTCTTTGGCTTGTTATGTTTGTTGAAGAACTTCTTGAACTTTATAGTGAGCAAGATCATCTCTTCATCATCATCATCATCTTCATCCTCGGATTGATCTTTCCTCCCAACCAAGGCAATCCACTTCCTTATGAATCTATCATCCTCCTTTATTCATTTCCTTGTCGATACTTCAAGTTCATGGGTCACCAATGTGCCATGAAGCTCATCAAGGTCTAGGATCCACTTTCTCCTTTGTTTGATTCGATAATGGCCGTCCTCTTGGCATCCCATTCTTTTGGCAAGGCTCTTAGAGCTCTTCTCCATATTTGCTTTGGAGGGTACTTCTCTCCAAGTTGGGCGAGCTCGTTTATGATTTGGGTAAGCCTTCTAAACATTGAATCAACCTCTTCTCCGGACTCCATCTCAAATGTCTCATATTTGAGTTGTAGTAGGTCTATCTTTGTCTCCTTTACTTGATTTGTGCCCTCATGACAAATTTGTAATTTGTCACATATCTCCTTTGCGATTGAGCACATTGAGATCCGGTTGTACTCCTTCATATCTAAAGCACAATGCAAAATATTAATAGCTTTAGCATTTTGCGAAATTAAAATCATATCCGCTCTTGTGAAGTCGTCCATTTCTTTGGGAACACTTATTCCCCCAACTTCCTTTAAAGGAATGTGTGGACCTTTCACAATGATCTTCCATAGGTCATAATCTACGGATTGGATGTATAGAGATATTATATTCTTCCAATACCCATAGTTATCACCCGTGAAGAGCGGAGGACGATTGGTCGATTGACCTTGAGCAAACTCATTTGCTAGATTAGCCATAGAAAAAAATTTGATTTAAAACAAAAATCACATGGCTCTGATACCACTTGTTGGAACGAAAAGAGGGGGGATGAATGAGGTTCATTGGCTACTTTAGCTTTTTTAAAATGAGTTTGCAAAATAAAAGAGTTTGCGCTTGCGGAAGGCTTAAGTCAATCGATAAATAAAATAAAGAAGTAAATAAATGCGTAATGAAATAAAGCGGTAAATAACAAAGAAGTTCGGCGATGAATCGCCTACGGCTAGATAACTTCCAACCGAGGTTCCACTAGAACAAAGGATCTTGGCCTTGAGGGCTCCAAGTTAGCCACAATACAACTCTTCCCGAGTACACAAAGCTCTTCCCGAGCACAACACTCTTCACGAGTCTTCTTGGCATTAAGGGCTCCAAGGATAGCCACACACAACTCTTCCCGAGTTACCAACACTCTTCACGAGTCTTCTTGGCCTTAAGGGCTCCAAGGATAGCCACAACACTTGCACCAACTTTACTTGTTGATGACTTTACAATTTCCAACTTTCGTCGGTGTTGGAGGACCTTACAATTAACTCAACAAACACCTTCACGGTGTACCAACATGAAGAAAACAAGACTCTATCAAAAGAAAAGAATCACAAACTCCAATACAACACAAATGTATGGAGGCTGCAATGTTATTTGAAATTTGAATTAGCAAAGCTTTGTAGAAGTTTGTAGGCTTGTTTCTTATCTTCAAAATGCTTCAAAGCATCAATATTTATAGTGTAGGAGGCCCACTAGGCTCCTGCTAGCCGTTGCTACACATAAGGCTGAAATCACTCCTCGATCGCCTCGGACATCGCATCGGGCGATCACCATCGCCGCGCCCCAACGGTCAGCATAAATCACGCATCGCCTCAGGCGATGTCCCGATCGCCTCAGGCGATCACCACTGAAAATAAATGTCGTAGCCTCAGCTGGTCCAAAATCTTTATCGCCTCAAACGATGCATACATCGCCTCAAGCGTTCAACGCATCGCCTCAGGCGATCAGCCCATCGCCTCGGGCGAACTCCCCCTGCACGCGAGCCTCGGCGTCGCCTCTATCGATGTGCGTGGCGATGCCTTCCTGGCTGCCATCGCCTGGGGCGATGATCACCATCGCCTGGGACGATCCAAGCCCAGATTTGGCACACTTGAATTTCTTCATTCAATCCACTTTTTAATCAATAAACATGTCACTAAGTAGACACATTAGTATAACAAACACAAGTTTTGTTGATCATCAAAACTCAAAAATAATCCGGAGATAAATTAAAGCGTTAAACACAATCATGCGTTTAAGGCTCAACGTGAACATTTTTGTACAACCGAGGAACCCCCCTCGCATATGGTGGTTGTTACTAGATCCATGAATAACATTCAGAAACCCATCTCCAAACTCAACCTTATGGCCACCATTAATTCCTCGGCGAGCACTGAACCCACTTGTGTTAGCCAAGTAGTAAAAGATCCCTGTTGGCGCAATGCCATGTCCGAGGAATATGATGCTCTTGTTCGCAATGGCACGTGGGAGTTGGTTCCCCTTGATTCATCTCAAAATCTTGTAGGGTGCAAGTGGTTTTTTCGAGTCAAATACTCACAAGATGGCTCCATTGACAGGTACAAAGCCCGCCTAGTGGCTAAAGGATTTCATCAAAGGCCAGACATTGATTATCATGAAACCTTCAGTCCGGTGGCTAAACAACTACAGTGCGCCTCGTGTTAAGTCTTGTTGTAAGCCGCAATTGGGCACTTCGCCAAGTTGATGTTAAGAATGCCTTCCTCCAAGGAACTCTCACTGATGAGGTCTTTATGGTTCAACCAGCCGGATTTGTTGATCATGATCGTCCTGATCATGTTTGTCGCCTCCGGAAAGCGATATATGGATTTAAGCAAGTTCCTCGGGCATGGTATCACGAACTCCGTCAGTTTTTACTAACACTGGGTTTTATAAATTCAACGGCAGACTCATCCTTATTCATCCTAAACTCAGGTGATCATCAGGTACTAGTGCTCATATATGTTGATGATATAATTGTAACAGGAGACCACTCACCCACCTTAGAGAAATTCACCGCTCTCATCTCCGACCGATTTTCTCTCAAGGACCTTGGCACTCTCTCATACTTCCTAGGGGTTGAGGTCATTCTACATTCCCATGGAATACTTCTATCTCAACGATGGTACATCACCGATCTCCTTCAACGAAAGAAAATGATATCTGCCAAACCTGTAAGCACACCCATGGCCACATCTCCTACACTTACACTTCACTCGGGCGCCTCCTTGACGGACCCGTCAGAATATCGGACCACATTAGGCAGTCTACAATACCTAGCACTCACTCGGCTCGACATTGCGTATACAGTGAACAAACTCTCCCAATACATGCACCGTCCCGCAGAAGATCATTGGTCTGCAGTCAAAAGACTACTACGTTATCTCTGCGGCACCATAGACTATGGGGTCATCTACTACCGTGACTCGATCACATCTCTTCATGCCTTTTCAGACGCCGACTAGGCAGGTAACAGAGATGACTACACATCCACTGGTGCCCAACATTGTGTATCTTGGCAGGAATCCGTTCTCCTGGAGCTCAAAGAAACAACTGACGGTTGCCCGATCTTCCACCGAAGCAGAATATCGTTCCGTTGCCACCACATCGGCAGAAATCTGATGGATAATCTCTCTTCTTGGTGAACTTGGGGTGCATCTAAGCCAACAACCAGTAATTTATTGTGACAATGTTGGAGCCACAAGTCTCTGCTCCAATCCGGTATTTCATTCCAAAATGAAACATGTGGCACTTGACTACCATTTCATACGTGAACAAGTACAGGCTGGTTCACTCCCTGTAGCGCATGTTTCAACTCATGATCAACTGGCGGATTGCTTAACGAAACCACTACCTAGGGCTCAATTTCAACGACTAACTACCAAGATCGGAATCTCCTCCCGGAGCCTCGTCTTGCGGGGGCATGATAGAGCACAATCTTAGGAAGAGCACAATCCTAGGAAATCATTGACTCCACCATTCATGTACATAACTTCAGCAATTAGGCAACCTCTAGCCACCATTTATATATAAATTCTTAATGTATAATCAGTTTCCTATTTTACTTTTGTATTGTAAATGTACTGTAAATCACTCTATGGAATAATAAGATTTTACCACATTTATTCAATTATAATAATGCATAGATTTATTTGGTGTCTCTAACCCTTTATTCTGTTCCCTTTGTTTCTTTCTTCGTAAGTTCCAAGGGATCTATCATGATATTATTATGAGTTCGCAACGGTTTAACCTATGCTAGAACCATTTGGACGATAAATATAATATAGGCAATCATTTATGATCGTAATAAAATCTAGTTTAATGTTGCCAGCAAGTTGATGCTACCTGAGCGGATGTGCTGACTATATTCCATATGCCAAAAAGTTAGAACTTACCTTCTACTCCAAAACTAGAAAGGTTTTTATCTTCTAACATCTTTTCCTGAAATCAATTTTTAGCTGATAATTTGGATGAAAGCACATTTAATTGTCGTTCGCTGCACTTTCTGACCATTCACTGTCTTGTGTGATATGATTAAGATACAGTTCACTTGTGTGTTGAGCATCTGCATATATACTTTCAAATGTCATCTAAATGACAAAAAAGGATCACATCATCGTGTAGCGGTAAATGATAACGCATTTAATCCAGCGTATGTTTCTATTTCATTTACAGTTTTTGTCGTTAACCTTAATAATCTCACAAGAACAACTTTTTTCCTTTTCAGGATATATGGTATTCAGATTTCACTAGGTTCTGTACACATACGTTCTTAACGTATTGATTAAATTGTTTGTATGGTTATGTGAGGTTCATGGAACAATTAAAGAATGTGTATCATGTCTTATTAGGTATCATTATTAAAAATTGTATTCCTTGTTGCATTCAGATTCCTGATTATTCGTCTGTTCTTTAAGGTGACTAACAGTCGTATTGTGAGTTATGATTTAGGGGTATATCGAGTTACTTTTACCAATGCACACCCTTGAAATCTCATTGTCTCTTTTTTATTGCTTCATTATTTACCATACCCTTGCTTAATATCGTAATATATATGATGACAAGAATTGATTTGTGATTGATAGATATTCCTAAATAGATCACGAGTTTATTGAAAAATCTCTTATTGATATATTTTTAAAATTGAGAGGTTGAATATGAGGGTTGGCGTTTCCAAGTTGTTTGTATGAGATCTAAATTTCTTGATTTTCATCCATTGCCATCACACCATCCAACTATAACATATTTACATGAAACATGAGGTCGTGTTTCGTCGTGACAGAGAAGAGCTACCTTAGATATTTGTGCATCAAATGGATGGTACCCGCATCAAATCTGTTTCTGCCATGAGCACAAAGAGATGATAGCAGACGGCCATTGCCATCACACCATCCAACTGTAACATATTTACATGAAACATGAAATCGTGTTTCGTCATGACAGAGAACAACTACCTCAGATATTTGTGCATCAAATGGATGGTACCCGCATCAAATCTGTGTATGCCATTAGCTCAAAGAGATGACAGCAGACGGGACAATGTGTATTAATAACATCTCTTGTAATGTAATTGATTCATCCTCTATTTTTCAAGTCGCAAGTGAGTTCTCTCTTTCCCACTACAACCCAATCTATTGTTCTGAGAACTGTTTCTTGATCTCCCTTTTTGAATGAAATGAGTAGTCAAGCGAAAAGTTGAATTTAGGAGTTCTCATAGTGTAGAAATGATTACTCAAGTCTATTTATGTGTAATGATTCTCATGTATCAAATCGAGTGACCAAATGCTTCGTGCTGCTAGTATTTTCTGGAAACACATTTCTTATCATGATGGTGTGTCAATCCTTTTTTCTTATTTTCCCCATAATAATTTTTTGTTGTCCCCTGAGTACTTTAATTGATAGTTGCTTTAAACTGAGACGCGCTTGTATGTTTTGATGCTATTCGGTCAAAACTGAACCGACTGAATTTGTTATCCGATCAATCGAATCGATCGATTTTTATTATTAAAATCGATCAAATTGAATCGATAAAACATCGGTTATTTCGGTCGATTACTGAATAAATCGATATTTTTTAAACCAAATAAAAAAAAATTAAAACGGATTTAAAAAAATAGAAAATATAAAATATCGGTTTAATTGGTTAACCGATATTTTTGAATGATAAATCGAAATCGAACCGACTAAACCGATACTTTTAAAAATGAAAACTCTGAAAATAACCGAACTGAATTTCTGAATTAATTGTTCGGTTGGTTAGTTCGGTTTAACAGAACCGTAGCTCAGCATTAGACGCAGCCATCCTTGATGATTGAAAAATGGTGAAATTTTTAGTGTTCGATTGAGAAAGAACGGACTCACAGCAGGGGAACTATTCATTGTTTTCTTAAACCAAGACAACCCCGAAAACCCTAATTCATCAGCGTCACTTTTTAAATGAAACACAGACAAAACCAAATTATAATACAATGATCAAACAAGACAAATTTTATGCACCAACATATAAATCTTCAAAAGACACCATGGTTCAGACACCCTCAGTTTAATACACAGACATTATTGATCAAAACGGATGTAATATAAAAGTAACAGAACAAGCATCAAACAGTAATATCACAAGTCGAAGCTGTGGTCACCTCGACAACCTCGATTCGGCTCTAGACAACATAAACAACTTTAGGAGCCTTCTCATCACCATCAAATGGCAATCGAACATACAACGGTGCAAACTCATCAACAATCTCAGACGCCAACTCCCCGCATAATGCTTTGCAATATATAAACAAGACCACAGTTGCAGCAACACTGTAAAGCATCAAGGCAGTTGCAAATACTGTGAAAAGAACAGTTAGAAGAACGAAGTCCCAACTAAAAGATCCACGATTAATTAGACTAGGCACTGAGCTTGAATATAAAGCGGACATACAGCCAATCGGCAATGCGAAATAAACTAAAATCGAGACTGCAACCCACTTCTTCCCCTTAACTAAATAAGAACTCCTTCTAAGCGGCTCAAAGCCCCATTTTGAGTCAACAACAACGACCACATAGGCCAAATACCACTCAACTTCAATGTAAATAATCACCCCCACAAGTAAAACAGTGATCAGAACAACGAAATACAGAGTATATACGTTGCTTTTATCGGTTTCAGCCCCGTATAACAAGATACCACCGTACACCAGCGCAGAGAGACCCCCAACAGCAAAGAAAATCAGTCCCAGAATCACCCGCGAAACAAAATACGTTGCAGCAAGAGGGAGAAACGAAACCAGGATGGATTTAAGAGAGGAGGTAAACTTCAGGGGCTTACCGAAGAACCCATTCCAGGTGCTATGGGTGATGGATGCGGTGGTGAAAAGGGAGAACAGCGGTACAAAAAGGGAGCGAACAACCGTGAAAATAACATCGGATTTGTCGAAAAAGGGAGCTTCTCCTTCGGGTACAGGCGTGGAAAAGGAGGAGGAGAAAAATTGACTATAGCTGGAAATAATCGACGTGGGCTGCGAGAAAGAGGGGTACACGATGACGGAGAAGGACAGTGGGAGGACAAAGAGAAGTGCGAGGGCGGAGAAGTGGCGGCGGTTGGCCTTGATTATGCGCTTTGTATCGGATAGTACGACGCGGAGGTTGACGTTGTGGGTTGACATGATTGCAGCTGGTGAAGCAATCTGAAGGAAGAACCTGTAGAAGTAGATGGAAGGGAGGAAAATTCTATGAGTTTCGTGGGAACTTACGGTAGGAAGAAGGTTGAAGAAATTATTGATGAACTTTGAAAACGTCAATGACAATGCAGACGGGCAGTATTATTTGAGTATAACTATTATTTTTAGATATAAATATCTCATTCATTTGATCCCTGTTAAGTTTCTTAAAATGTAAAAATCGGACAACCTTCAATGTTTAACACTTTACCGTCAAAACTTTCAAAATGTATATTTAACCCTCTAAATAATATTTAGGAACAATTTTTCATAATATTCTGACTGTAAATTCATTCACGTATCTCACAAGCCACGATCAAGAGTATGCATATCTTTCATGTATTTTCTATAAGAACTTTATGAGTAAACTTCATCGACCGTGGTATACTCGTAAAATTACTTTTTATGTATTTTCTGATGGGTATACTCGAAAAATTCATACAGAAAATACATAAAAAGAAATATATACCCTCGATCGTGACATGCGCGATGCACGTGAGAGAAATTGCGACCAGAATATTCTGGAAAATTGTTCCCAAATATTGTCTTAGAGGTTAAGTGCATTACTTAAAATTGTTCAGGGGGTTAAGTACATATTTTGAAAGGGTATGGGGTAAAGTGCTAAGTGGTGTAAACGTTGGGGGTTGTTCGCATTTTACCCTTTTTTGTAGTAATCAATTTTGTTTTTTAATTATATTTTCTCCATTTTCATTGATTATAATAAATATATTTTAAATATAATAGATTAAATTTTGTATTTATAACCACTTCACAATTAAGCAAACAGAAAAAAAGTTAGAGTTTCAAACTTCATAGTTTGAACTCTTCTTGATGGTGTAAACTTCGCCTCTCCAACTTTGAACTTCTAAGTCCTCAAGACTTCATTTGGTATATAAAACTCATATATCATATGTATTACACGGTGTAATATTCAAGATACTTGCTTAAAATTCATATAAAAGAATGAATGACAAGGCTAACAATTCTTATTGCTCATCAAACAATCCCCTTAAATATTTCAGAATCCATATATTAAACAACAAAAGATCCAAAAATATCAAAACAGAACTAAAAGATCTCTTAGTATGAAGGACAAAATTAATACCAAGGTATACAGATAGCTACAACTTTCAGAAATCTTCTCAACAACAGTATACTTATGAATGATCCAACTTCTAACTTCCAATTCTTTTATTCTTCAGTTGCCATGCTGCAAATCTGATAACAAGACATTGATGAATTAAGGGCTACATCTAGTTATCCACTTGACACAATTATTGCCATTTTGATGAAGCTGTAATAGCAAATTTACCTTCTTGGTAACACTAGAGCATGGCATGACATGAATAAATTGTTTGATAGCTTTTTATACCATAATCGAAATTTAAAAACGTGCTCATTGAGTATCTGTTGCTCCTGAATGAAGAGTTAGGGCTTCCAAAACTGGCTCACTTTCTTCATTGGCGGATTCCATACGATAAGATTTGCAGCTGAAGTAAAAGACGGTACTCATCATTGAGTCTATTAGCACCACAATAGAATACATTACGACAAGAAGTGGCCCTTCCCATATCCTTGAAGAGCCATCCCCATAGCTTAAAGTCTTTACCCTATGCTCGAATAGACCCTCCACAAACGCCATTCCAATTGTTGATCCAAGAAATATCAAAAGACCCACTTGAGTTTGGCCTTTGATTAATGAACTAGACCTTAATAAGGCCTGTGGGCCCAAAACATCCTCCAAAACAGAGATCACAACCGCAATGTTGCAAATAATGATTGCATTCGCCAAAGTGACGGAGAATATCAATCCTATTACCATAGCAGGATACAGAATCAAGTCTGGTGGAAATCCCATTATAGAAAACACGCTACTCACCATGACTAACAGCACAAGGAACAATGTGATGCAGCATGAGATTACGCCACATACCCACAAATATGTGATAAAAATCCGTTTCCAAATCTTGGAAACAATCAAATAAAATTTCGAGTAATCAAACTTTTTCCTCGAATAAGTACAATCAACCGAGTAAACTACAGCTGCTTTAGACAAAAGTGACAATGTAGAGAATAAGGGAAAGCACATTGTGGCAGAAACTACCGTCTCAGACAACTTTTGGCACGATTGTTTGATAAAAGGCTTAATGGGGAGTCCACTAGAATTTGCAACAAGCAATAGTCTTAAAGTCAGTTTCTTCACAAGGGAATGATCTATCAACATATTTGACAAAAGCACAGCTGAAACTGGGCAGATTAACACTGCCGCAATGGCCATGAAACCAGATAAATTATACCGGAGAATCCTCACCGTTTCCCTTAAAATCTCCAATGCACTCATGGAGTGAAAATGGTGATCGAATCGAATAGTATTTTCCTCAGTCTCCACATCCAAAATTCGAAGATCCGGCCCTCCATCACCTTCATTTTTCTCTCTGTTTATTAAATTTATACCGTGTCTGGGACTTAGCCCATTCGACACCTCCATTTTTCACAATTCTTGCTCCCTACAACCCAAAAAAATCAGTTAAACAAAATAAAACACCTGAAAACAAATCATCCTCCAAACAATCACATTAAATGCATGAAGAAAAAATTCCATTCAGATCTGACCTACAAGCCCCTAAATCATTCTTCCGAAAACATAAGGGGCAGCCCATTGGATCCAAAAACTTTCAAATAAAACTACACTTTCAGTAAGACAACCCACAAAGCCAATACAATTTAATAGATCAGTGACATCAAGAAAAACGAGGAAGAGGGGACCTTCATGTGAAAAACGAACAGAACATACGAGAAAAGGTCGTGGAGGTGACAGTGTGACAACGAGTAAGCAATGTGAACAAGATGTATCGATTAATAATGTGAAAGAGTTGCAGAATTTTGGGAAGAGGGCGACTTTTTCTTGATTGGGCCGTGAAAATTGGAGTGAATTATCGAAGTTTGGGATTTTTAGCTCCTTTACGTTAAGGGAGGAGACCGAAAGGTAAGAATGGCGTGGCGCTGTAATTTTCTGTACAGCTGCTGTTATTTTGTAGGTTCATGCTAAAGGGTCATCAAAACTAATTTGCCAAGTTGGGCCGTTATACTTAATTTTCGAGTAATAAAGTTTGCATATCAAATAACAAATAATTTTTTTTTAATGACGGGACCCACAACCGATACCTTTATGTGCGGATTAGGTAAATCATCGACATGGTGTAATGCCTCCAAACCACATCAACCAGGTAGACCGTACTAAACAAGTTAATGTGACATGCTCGACCGATAAAATGTTGGAAATGGGACTTGAACTTGTGACCAAAGACTCTCGCGCTCACCCACCTTACCAACTTGACCAGACATAATAATTTATTATGTTTTGTCAATAAATTACAAATTTAAATAATAATATTTTAAGGATGTATATTGTGATAAATATACATCAATCATGAGAACATCTAATAAATACTGAGATTTTACATGATATTAAGAAAATTAAATAGTATTTTAACAAAAATGATTAAATAAATTCTTATTTAACAAAAGGTTAGCAATAAATTGTTTAAATTGGGCTAGTAAACCGGTCTCACTTCTGTATATCGGTCTTACAAACACCACCACACATACAAAGATATACATACATATTTATGTATCTTGGTTTTTACAAACATCTGATACGTATAAGTATTTTCCCTAGTTAACTAACATGAAATCTACATTTTTTTAACATCAACATGCATTATATTAGTCATTAGATTAACAATAACTATAAACAGAGTCGACCACAAGCCACTAGACACAAGAGTGAAATTTAAAATTCAAAGTATCGTTTTGCCAAACTATAGTGTTTAAAACTAATAAAATTTAATCCCTCCAATTCTCCAAGTTATACAAAAATCGTTGTTTGTAAATAGCTATTTCAAGTCGGGCGCAAAGCTTACTGAGAAGATATTTGGCGGGATTTTGCCGCGAACGGAGAAGGAAAGTTGGATTTCGTAGAAGCTGAAGGTTAGGGTTTGCAACTCGTTTGATCTCAAATTAAATTTTGTATGAATTCTTGTTTCAATTTATTTCTTGATTTTGCTACTGTTACTTCCCTTGCATTCTTTTATCACTGCAATTGATAACGTCTACTGGACCCTGCTAGTTTTTACGAGTAGATAGAATTCTAGAGTAAACTTGAGCTACAGGATTTTGCGACACTAGTTCAACAGTAAAGATAGGTAATTGAAAAATTATTGTTGAACTGAGAAATGTTTTTTCCCCTAATTTTGGCATGTGTTGAAGGCTTGAGATGGCTTGGTGGGAAGGCGTAAACGAAACTCGTGTGTTAATAGCACCAGGTATTCCAGTGTAGATCAAGGCTGCATATTTGATTTTTAATTCTCTACGATTTGTATTTCTAATAAATTTGTTCTCGCTTCTAAATTAGATTATATCATTACTATTTGTGCTACAGACTTGTTAACCTAATTGAGGCTGATTTATTTTTTTTATCAGACCATTTTCATGTTCTTCTTTTGATTCTTTGGTGTTCTAGGAAAACGAAAATGTTAACGACTATCCTACGGAAACTTTGTATTTGTTTGGAAGATAATACTATGAAAGATAATGTTCCCAAAATATGCCCAAGTAAAAACTCCAAGTGAAGCGCATAAATGGCAGAAACCATCCCTGTAAATTGAGTGCATTGCACATTTGTCCTTTATCAGGCATTTGATTGCATGGATGCATTGACTTCATTTATACTATCACCTTGTCAACTTCCAGTGAGGGTCAAATCATTCTAGCTTTCTTCAGTTTTTCGTTTTGAATTACTCGATTGTTTTTGTTATTTCTGTTCATGATTCTTTCCAGTTATAGTTATAAAGGCTATAAGAATATATCCAAAGCAAAATGCAGTCGTTAGTGTTGTAGTTCATGTCTTCTTCGACACTCTATTTGACTAGCCCTTGCTTGTATGGTTTACCCCCCTTCTATTATGGTAATGATTTATTGCGGATGTTTGTTACTCATATCAGTGAAGCCCTTTGCTTTCAACACGTTATAATGGTTGTGAACTAATCTCCCAATCTGCCTCTTTGTCTCTTTGAACAATCTGTTATATATATATATATATATATATATGTGTGTGTGTGTGTGTGTATATATACCTTTGGTTAAATTGTTTGATTTTTCATTTTAGCTTATGATTGCAGATACCAAAGAGAATCACGTGAATAATTTATTGCAACTCCGGCATCCAAAAACTGGTAATGTTCAGACTGTTATCTTTCTTTTTGTTCATTCATGTGGGTCACTAAGACTCGAGCGAGAAAATGTTGAAAACTCTTCTATATTAAATTTTGTTGATAGACCAGAATTCTGTTTTTGGTTCAGTTGTTTTCCCTTGATAGTTTTTCTGCCTTGTTTCCTTGTTTTTGGTTTATTTTTCTCTGCGTCATCCATGGAGTTAGCAAATTTTTTCTGATGATTTCTATACTTGTTAAGCTTCAGTTACCACTTTCATTGCTTTGATTTTTGTTTTCTCATATCTAGGCATTAGACATTTGTTCTGCAAAGTTGTATGATCTGGATTTTGATACGATTCATTTATGTGGCAGGGGATACGACATGCTACCTCTATAGTGATTCAGTTCTTCAAGAACTTCACTGGTTTAAACAATCTTATGGGTCCTGGTTCCTTGGCGATTATGTTTCTGAAGGTAAATTAACAATCCAGTTACATATAGAATGATTGGATGACCATTGTACTGAGTAACTAGAAACCTGCCAACCATCTGCCCACATATTCTTATTAGTTCCTGGTTTGTTTCTGACAGATGGTAGGTTATATATTGCCACTCCAGTCGATCCAGTATTCATTCTTTTACCAATTTTTGAGGAAGCACGAATGAAGGTTTTCAATCATTATATTTGGTGGTTTTGACTTCTGAATATTTGAAAGTTTTTTTTCTTTTTATTATCCTTTCCGTAAAATGCTTCCAGTTAGCTCAATTTTTTTCCATTTCCAGCTGAGTTAGATTGAATGCATAAAAGTCAAAATGCATTCTGCAATTTAAATTGAAATCAATGTTATCAAGGCTCTCTAACGAGGTCAAAAGTTTTTAAGGAATAATATTTTTTTCTTTTGAGATTTGGTGACCCTCCATTGTGATGTTTGCAGAAAGGTGATGATCCAGGGAAGTTTAGGCAACTAGACGAAATAATTTATATTCCTGGCTACCCAGGATATCAGTCTCTGTCGTCAATCGCCGATAAGACCATGCAAGTAGTTTGTGATGTTAAAGGTATTTTTTTCATCGGTATTTGTTGAAATGCTTTATATATAATAAACAGGACATGTATCAAATTTTGATTATTAGTTTTTGTGTTTCAACTCGGTAAGACACTTGGATTTTGTTGCAAGTGAGTTTTTGCCTGTTTTTTCACAACCATCTTCCTTGACTCACATGAATACTATTTTAAGACCCTAGCCTCGAAGATGCATTAAAACATTACATGGAATATTCATTGCATAAGCCATGCTCAAGTTTTTTGAGTTCGAATGGACTTATTAAAGTTGCATAAAATCAGCTTTTTGCTCCAAACTTCCATGTCAAACGCATAGTTTTTTCCTTGTCTTATTCTGTTTTACAGCTGTGACAAAACAACACCGAATTCAGAGATGAACCTTTGTTGAAGTATGAGCGAGCTAGTCTTACTGCTGATGAATTAATTGCAACAATATTTATATGGCCTTGCGCTTGTTAAACCTGCTACTTGACATTATTTGTTCCATATAGATTTGACCAGTTATGTTACATTTCAAATCTTCCATCTCTCACAGGGTTTCAAAACTTTGTATTTTATTTATATCCTATAATTTAAATCATTTGTTGAATGTTGGAAGCCCGCAACTTGAAATTGAAGGATATGCATCAAATCTACAAGTTTGACCCCTTGAGTGATTATGATAGAAGATGCTGATGAATTTGATCTTACATTTTAAATTTCATCTGCCTAAGATTCATCTCGCATAGCATTTAGTCCTTACAATGTGGGGTGGGGGGTTGGACTGGTGGGGAAATACGTATAGTGGGATGGCATTACCTACCCACTGAGAAAACAGTGGATAATTTGATGTAATCCGTCCAATATATACCAATTTGTCACTAAAAACTTGACCAATTAGAGTGTTGTGTCTGTGGAAACCTGATTTATAAATATCAGGTACCTGAATGCATATTTACCCTCTTTCTAATGGCAAAAGGCATGAAGGATTCTTCCTTTTTTTTTCTCTGTTTGGACAGAAGTTGGGTCTACCAAGTTTTTTAGGCTTAACGATTCAAAGGTACAGATTTGGTTGTGCCATAAGGTTAGTCTCGATATCCTTTGCGATGAATTGTTGGCTACTTGATATCCTTTGCGATTAATTTTTGGCTACTTGTTATTTAACATTCATTTGACTTTATTCTGAAGACTGTGATATCTCACTGTGAACTGAGTTATCAGACACCAAAAATTGCCTAATTACTGACAGGCATTGTAAAAAAAGGAATTAGAGTTTTTCACCATCAGTCAATCTGGAACAAATTTGGCATTAAAAGTTGTTATTCCTTCCCATCTTCCCAAGTCTTCCTGCTCCTTTTACATGGATTTTGCACCTTTGTAAATTGTAGGTACACCAATTGAAGCAGACACTACCAACACTGGATATGAATTTCGCTGCTCAAGACGAGAAAGATGCATGTATGTTTTTAGTGAATAAAATTTTAGATTCTTGTGACCTAGTTCAACTTTTGGATTCTGGTTAATTACTTCATTATGGGGGGTTAAAATAGAAGAAACCAATAAAAGGTTGTCGGGCCATGTGAAGAAAATAAATGGTCCAAATATAACGATCAGCGGGTTTGAATGATTGGAATTCATATCCAATAGTAAGTGAAGACAAACTGCTATTCAATCCAGAACATTATAGGGGAGCAAGCTTCACTGTTTGTTAGTAAACTTCCTCGTGTGATCATTCATAGGGTCAACTGTTTTCATGTTGAAGTATAGGCTTCCTATGCAATATCATAAATGGTTGAACCATGCGGTACATTCACCACCTAATAAAACTGCTGGATTAAATATTCAACAGTCATTTCATTTACATAAGTGAGGCATTTATCCATCCAGATATCAAATGTTGAAAGAAGGCCAGCGATAATTGTAGTCCTGATTAACATCTGTTTATGCCAACAGTATTCGACGCAGTGTCAATATTGGGAGAGTACCTCATGGAAGAGCCTTGGCTGAAACTCCTCTGCGACAAATTACAGTATATCTTTCAAGCGTCTAATTTATTTTCTTCTTCCAAGGTTTTATATCGTTCATATAAAGACAAACAAAGTCAGATCACAGTATATTTTTGAATAAAAACTAAATTGTCCAACCTTGGTAAAGGAGAGTACTGAGACGTATGTTTATGGTAGATTAAACTTTTAACTTTTTTAAAGGGCTGTATCATGGCTCTATTGATATTCCACGGAAGCTATAGATTTAAAATATTGTGGAATAGCTTAACTATTTTGAGAATCAATGATTTAAAATGTCTCTATTATTATTTTTCCAAGTATGGCAAAAATCTGTTTACCTTTTATCCGAGCTAGTGGCAAATAACCCCCTTGTGGTTTGCCAAATAGGTAAAGTACCCCCTGTGGTTTGAAAATATGAATTTTCCCCCTATGTGGTTTCTGAAAATAGGCAGTTTACCCTCTTATAGTTTGTGAATAAGTGTGAAATACACCCTACACATAGGGGTAAACTACCTATTTTGTAAATCACAGGGGGGGTAAAATGCCTATTTTCACAAATCATAGGGGGTAAACTGCCTATTTTGTAAACCACGGGGGTAAAATGCCTATTTTCAAACCATATGGGGTAATCCGCCTATTTGGAAAACCATAGAAGTAATCTGCCAAAAACCCCTTTTATCCTTTTCTTTAACTGTCCGTTGTCAAGAAGAGGAAGAACTGGTGTCATACCATCTTTACTCAATTCGAATTTAGGCACTTAACTAGATCATGTATGGACTTGTGATTCCAGTTTAAAGTATGCTTTATTGAGCTCACTTGACAGACTGATACGGTTAGAAGGCTCACTTTTCTTGGGTGACAGTTAAATCTCTCCTTTACCCCCAATAAAAAACAAAAAATAAAAAGGCTAGTAGAAATCCAATAGTCATTAGCATCTGCACTGTTTCTTATCTGTATATTCCTGTAATACTTTCTCGTGTACGCTCGCAGATTAAACTTCAAAGACAGAAGAAATGCATCAGCTATTGAAATACCTCCAACTTCATCAGGAAGTGACCTTGCCTCATTTAATCCAACACAGGTACATCTAACTGACATACTTGTGTCAAGTATGTGAGGGGAATGTGTTCTGTATTATAAGAGCAGGCGAAGACCTGGTTTCCTTACTGGGAGTCTAAGAGTTGTTTTATGGTGGCATATTTTCTTAGCCATATCATACGTAAACGAGCAACTGATCTGTTCTAATCACTGGAAGCACTACGCTTAGGTCTTGTTTGTTGGCATCATCAGGATAAGGAACTATGGTAAACTTGATTACTGTGACAAGTACAAGGAGTGAGCATTGCAACAAAACGTTTCTTCAAATTTGTCATCTCTCATGATCGAACCCAATGTTTTTAGTAGATGATGTGGTGGGTGTTTGCGACTGCTTTTCAAAACTGCTTATCTGTTTTTTCAGACAAAAAAAAACAGATTTTAAGCATTTTATTTCATTGTTTCTACTATTGTTTCATTGTTTCTACTATTGCTTCTCTGAAAATAAGCAGGTAAAAGCATGGGCAGAGAAACATGCCATGAGATGTTTTCATTGCTTGTACTTGTGTGGTGGCAATTTTGTAATAAATTGAAGTTCATTAAGCTGTTTTTTTTTTAAAATTTTATTAGCAAAAACGTAATGATTTTTGTTTAAAAGCAATTTTTTCCAACTTTAAGTAAAAGCAACTTAAAAGTACTTTGAATAAGCAATTGCAAACACACATTTAGAATATTCTTAAACATTAAGACTTGTGTTTTTAAAGAATTAAATGGAATTGAATTACTTTTATCAAGTCAAAACAGAAGCTACCGAAGGATCATGCTGATTCCGTTGACCTTTTATGTGATTTTGTATCTCATTTTCCTCGACAAGTTTCTTTTCCCATCGCAGGTAAACAATGGAGTCGACAAGAAATCTACCCGAATCACAAGGCAGACTAAGAAGACTAAAGTGGAGAAAGATTCACATAACATCAAGGACATGTTTGGTCGGATTACAAGTAAAGGAAGGTGAAATCTTCATAGCAAATGCAATGCGGCATTAAAAGTAAATCATTGAAAATTTGAAAGGCCAGGAACGATGAACACTATCTCAATATCCTGTTTGATTTCTTCGAAAAAGGTGGAAGCCTTGGTGCTTTTAATTTATGGTTGTATGTTTATATATTAAGATCATATAATGTTCATTCATAATTTGAAGTAACATTTTTTTTGATTTTGGACACGTATTTTATGTACTCAGTACTTGAGCCTTTAAGATTGTAATAAGGGAAAAGTACCTCGAACATCGTGTAGTTTGTATCAAATTTCACTTTGCAACCGTACTTTGAAAAGTTACGCTTTACATAATAAAATTTGTCGTGGGTAACACTTTACATCATCGTCAGTTGGTGCCACAAAAAGTCAAAAAAAATGTATATTTATTTACAGAACTTCCTATATTTTTCGAAAATAGACTGCAAGGCCCCTTTTGACATATTTTTTAAACTAAGCAATTGAATATCGATGGTTAACCTCCTATATTCTAGATTTATGTTTTCGTTGTTTAAAATTCTAAAACTTGAAAATCTATTTGTTTAACATTTATAAATAAACTTATTTTTTTTAAAAAAATTATAGATAGAATTTAGCAAAAAGATCAACAAATACAATATTTACTCTGTAAACAAAAATAATGTCTTTTCATGGATTTAAATATTTTGTTTGGAGTTATTTAGAGAATGATTGGAGTTAGATTGTCTTTTGCTAATTGGGTATGTATTTTCATTGATTTAAATTGTTGCTGCTTGACTGAGTTGCAAAGTATAATTTTTCAAAGCGGTTATAAAGTGAAATTTTATACAAACTAGATGATGCTTTGATGCAAATTAGAGGATGCTGGAGGTAATTTTCACTTATAATAATATAATTTAAATACTTCAAAGTTTCGATCTTGTTCGGGAAAACTTGTAATGCACCCAACTTAGCCCCTCATTTATTGATGTTAAACGGGTCGTGCTGATTTATACGTGCAAGCATGTTACCCAAATCCTTTGGGCTCGGCACATGACCCAATTCATCTTTTTTTTTTTTTTTTTTTTTTTAAACAAATTTTTATATTAATTAAATTATTTAAATATAATAATAGTATAATAAGAACTAGTTTGACACAATACACGTAAACAAATTCAAATTTATTAAGTATTGACTATGAATTGACTAAGTATAGTCTATAAATTATATTCAATGATTCACATAACAAAGTAACAAACTAGCAAATTAATAAAGTCATAAACTATAATTATAAAAACATTCAAATTTCTTCATTTTCATCAGAAGATACATCGTGTCATTCTACATTTGTAATATGCTATCGTCATCCAACAATTCTTTTAATAGAATGCACATTTCTACGGTGTTTGCTTTCATTCTACTTCTTTGTTAATCAATGACTCTGCCACCTTCACTAAAGCATGACTCCGATGGAACTGTGAATATCGGAGAAGTTAGTGCCATGAGAGAAAGCATTGGCCAAAGTTTAGCATTATCTTTCCACCATACCAAAACATTAAATGTTTCAAATTCTTGTTCATTATAATTAATTACTTGGTTTAAATATATTTGAAGGTCGGTAAATGAAGAAGAAACAGAAGAAGTCGAAGTAGTATTTTGTTTTCTTCTTAACATTTCCACACAGAACCTTTTCTAATGCCACCACTTTCTCAAGATTCAAATAAAATTTCTACACTATATAATTTTAATCTATGATCCATAATTGCGGCCAAACAACTAAGAAGATGGATAGTTTTGCAAATATTTTTCAAATTTAGACTTCATTGGTTCAATAATGTTTTTAAATAAAGGATTTCCTTTATATAATGCAAAACATTCACTAATTTCATAAAATTTATTTTAAAAACTAGAAGAAGTTGGATAGTAATACCCTGAAAATAATCTAGTAGCATCATAAAAAGATTCCAACAAATTTATAATATTAGAAGCAATTTCTCAATCATCATCAAAAATATGAAATTGTTCTGATATTCTTTCGTTAAAAAATAAACAATGACATCTTTATAAGGTAAGCATGCTCTTTGTAAGGCAAGCATGCTTGCAACATTAAATATGTAGAATTTCACATAGTAGGAACATCATAAGGAAAATATTTATAATTTTTACCATGAGAAATACATGAACTTTTGAGCTCTTATTTTCTAGCAATTGAACCATTAAAAAATCTAAAAGTTGTTTTTATTTTTTTCTAAATGAGTTTCTAGTGGTTAAAATCCATCTTAAATGCACAAATTTAAAATGACATGCATAATGTTAGTTCCGAACTTAATCGATGAGATTTTAAAGATGACAAAACATATCAGACCGGATCGAGAGAAATCAGACTGACCAGATCGATCGCCCAAAACAGATCAAGCTGATAAGATGACAAAGCATATCAGACCGGATCGAGGGTAATCAGACTGACCAGATCGATAGCTCAAAACAGAACAAGCTGATAAGGCATATCACATATCAGACCGGATCGATAGATATCAGACTGACTAGATCGAAGCTTCAGATCGTTCTCAACCTATATCAGATCAGAGCAGTCAAGGATGTATAAAGATTGGTTCTTCAGTCCGAATCATTAACGGCTATTTATTGTAGCATTTAATGTTGCAATTAATGCTACAAAGGACCAAAGACTGAAGATTACCATAAAAGGTAAGAAGACAAAGAAGAGCTTACCTGACAGTCGCCGAAAGCATGAACCATAACGGCAAGTATCCTGAAGAAGAAGACTGTAGCTTACTCAGAGATTAAGCAGAGTCAAGAGTTGCACATTAAAGGAAATAATGTCGTTGGTACATGCAACTATAAAAGGATGCAACAACAATACAAAAAAAACTACGGACAAAAGACTCAACAATACAGATAAACAAGACTCTCGCTGATCAATCAAAAACAGCACAAGCTTTTAAGCTCAGAAGCTCTCGAGCTGAAATTATTCTTAAGCATGATTACATTGTAATATTTGATCATTTAGGATCGCTGTGCACATCTTGTGTACTCTGTATTGAAAAATAGAAGTGAGAAACAAATTGTAACTGTCAGACAGAGAGTGTCTGAACAGATCGAGTGACTAGGAGTTTCAGTCTGGTAGTGGGGTAAATCCAGCCTGAATCGGGTTTGTACAACAGAATTGTATAAATCAAAGTCTTCTAGTAGAAACCTTCCTTAATTGGAAGAAGGGGAGACGTAGAAGGATTACACCACCTTCGAACTTCCAGAAACATATTCTGTGTTCTTATCTTTCTGCACTCGTTCTTTCATTCAAGCCATCGAGCCGTTCTTACAAATATATAAACAGACCGTTCCGCACTTATACATTCAGTGGTCTGTTCAATAAAAGAATTGATTAATAAACAGATTTCTTTCACTAATCCGAAAGAAATCACAAGGGATTAAATTTTAGAATGAGTGTTCATTCACCCCCCTCTAAACACTCCGGACCGATCCTAACACATAACGAATATGAAAAAGATCACCATTTAAACTTGATTTCAAATAAGCTTTTAAATGAGTAATTGTAGATGTATATTAGATGAGTTATCAAAAGAAATATAAAATATATTATTACTAATATTATATTCATTAATGACTTGCATAATGGCATTAGAAGTAACTCCACCAGTATGAGGTCAATCAATTTTTGCAAAACCTAAATTCTTTTTTTAAACTTCCAGTTATCATCAATCAAATGTCATGTAACACATATATATGATGCATTGCCAATATAAGTTGTCCAAATATCACTTAGTGCTACTTTGAAGAAAGATTTCATAAATGCGAAATTAAACTTGCTTTATATTCATTAAAAACTGTGAATGTCATTCGATTTAATAGTTTCCTTGAAAATCTTTTATGTTGAGGTTGCAAACCTAAATTAATAAAATTAGTGAATTTCGCACTTGCCCCCATTGAAAAACGTTTCTCCGCCGATACCGTATATTTAGCTAATTCCCTCATATCTATTTCAACCGAATAAGTGAAAAATCCTAAACTTGAACTATTACTACCACCACCACTATAAAATTGGGAAATAGTAGCTTGTGTACCATCATTGGTTCTCTATGAAATTTAGCCATATACCTAAGTAAATGACCATTCCTACCCAAAGAAGCATACTATGTATTTAGCTAATTATGCTCTTGTGCCCTTTCACTCCATTTTCATCATCAAATAATTGCCAAACATTACTAGTAGATGATTCAATATTTTATGTGTTTCATTCTTCATTTTGATATTGATCAATTTCATTAACAACTCACATTATAAGATAAATCGGTCATTATGCAAAATTATATAATAAAACAACAAGAATAAATGTTACCAAATATTTTGTCTTGTGCCTTGTATTGCGAAATATTGAGAGCCAAAATTCTTTCTTTTTGCTTACAAATTGAGAATTGAGATCTTAGAGAATTGAAACCTTAGAGAACTGAGGAAATATCACACAAATTGTGATGATAAAATGAGTCTTAAACACTCTATTTATAACAATCAAAAACAATTTTTTTTAAAACAAAATTAAAAATTAAAGAACGAACGTTTTTCGACCGTTAACATTTACCGATCGATCAACAATGCTTTTGCTTATCGATCGGTAAAACATGTTACAGTCAAAATTATGACTGTTACCTCTATCGATCACCGATCGATCGACACAAGCATTGCAGATCGACCGGTAAAGCTCCATTTTCTATCCCAACCTAAGACATTTGGCGATGGGAAACATTTGCCGATCGATAATCATAATTAAAAAAAAAATCCTGTGCCAACGGCCATGCCGTGCTGGCACGACACATGGGCCTGCATCCTTGGCCTAACACGACCCGACTCTATGTGTTGTGCCTGACACGATGTGTTATTGTAGCTCCACGGGCAAAAGCCTGTAAGACCCCGAGATTTGATTAAAGTTAATTAAATATAATTTGGAAATTTATTAATAATTAATTTGAAATTAATTAATTAGATGTGAAATTGACAATATGAATGTCAAATGACAATTTAATCGGAACATAACATATTTTTGAAATGGTAAAATAAACCCCGATAATATTTTAAAAATAAATTAATAAAATGAAGAATTTATTTTTGTGTTATAGTAGTGGATATAAATCCCAAGTATCAACCGTAAAATGAACATAACTGGACTGTAATAAAATTATGGGATAATTACATCTACACCCCCTCGACTTTGGCCTATTTACAGAAAGCTCCCATCGACTTTGGAAAATTACAGAGATCTCCCCTCCAGATATAACACTATCAAAAACAATTAACAGAATGCGTGAAATGACGTTTTTGCCATCTTGTGTATTTAATATAAAATTATCAAAATATTACAGATACACCCCTTATACTATATGTAATATAAAATTATCAAAATATTACATATACACCCCCTATAGTACTATATATTATAGTTACACCCCTATTGTGTCATATTATTTTTATTTCTTTTATTTTTTTTTATATTTTTTTTTATATTTTTTATTTATTTCAAAAAATTATTTATTAAATATTTTTAAACTTCATATTAATGATATATTTTAAAACTACTTATATATAAAAATACATTCAATATTATCTAGTTATATTATTATCATAATATTTTTTTTTTGTAATTATAATGATAAAATGATCTTGTTTTATGCCATGACAGTCGATGTTTTATCGAATCGATTTATTCGATTTAATATAAAAATCAGCCACTTTGGTTGGCTGACAAATAAATTTGGTCGGTTCAATTAAAAATTAGGTTCTGAAGCTCACCCCTAGTTGAATCTTATATGTGTAGTTTGTTTTCAAAATTTAGATTTTTATCCCGTTCCTCAAATTATTAATCATATATTATTTATATTTTAAATCATTTATTGAAAAGTACGATGATTATATATTATAAAGTTCGGTATTTTTGGCTAACCAATATTTATTGACCTCAATTTTGAAAATGCCAATCGAACTTATTATTTTTTAATTTAACTTTCAATTCGATTTAATTCAAAATATTACATAGTGTTGTTCTTTCTAACAAATGTTTTTAAATGATATATATATATATATAAATATAATTTTTTATGGTATATATTGATATTTTACAAGATTAAATAAAAATGATAAATATTTAAAATTATTAGGAAAATAAAAAAAGATTTGGATAAGTAATAATTATATTTGAAATAAACCATTCAAAAAATAAAATAATAGTTTTATTACGATCACATCCCCTATAAAATATCATAATTATAAAGACATTCTTCTAAAAATTTAGGTTAAAATAGTGATCAAAGTTGATAATGGGCAATTTAAGGTTTTCAATAAAAATTAGGGATTATTTTTGTAATGTCCGTTAATTTTATTAACGACAAATGAGGTCTTATAATTTTTCAAAGTTGATAAGAGCTTTTTTATAAATAAGCTAAAGTTGAGGGGTGTATATATATACTTGTTGGCGTGGTATATTTACACTTCTTAACGCTACACACACTAAACACGTAAACTCAAACACACACATCGGATTCCAGATTTTATAAAAAAGCCGTAGCTTTCTTCTCCTTGCTCCCTCGCGCTCGCTTCAACCCTTCGCCGCTTAAGCGCCGCTTTCGCCGCCGTTCCTCCAGCATCCGCCTAGATAGACCCACCACCACCTTCCCCTCTCTCTGGCGGTCGTTTCCATACCAAGAACTTGTGGTTTGCGTCGTCGATTTCACCAGAGATTGCCAGAAAGCGGAAAAATTTCGAAAGCTATGGTTCTTGCTATTTTTTGGGCGATTTCTTAAAGATTGGTTAGATAATCTTTCATTAACCCTTAATCATTCTTTCCCTACAATTTTTGTGGATTTTGGTTCGAAATTTCGGTTGCATGTTGGGGGTTACCGATCGATTTACAGAGTTTGATAGTGATAATGCTTAAATTAAGTTCCTAATAGACTTTTAACCCATTCAAATCACGTTTAAGAGGATTGCATGTAATTTTCATTGTCATTTTGGGATTTAGTTTGATTTCTTCCTGTTTCAGATTTTTGACTGATGAATTCGAAAATCTACTACATTTTTATCCAAAAATCTACTGCCCTCGAATTCGAGATTTCCCTGCTGTCTAGATCGATCCGTATTGACCTTGGGAAGTTTTGATCGTGCATGTACGGTTTTATGCGTGAGTTTTGATTTGTTTACTTCTTATTTTGAGCGATTTTCTTATTCAATCCTAAAATAGTTTTCTAGTTTCTGTAACTAACCACACCGGTGGATGAATTAAATGGTGAATGGCTATATAGAAGCAAAAACAAAGAAACATAAAGCTGAAATAGATGGACAATAACGCGGGGAGAGTAACGATTTAGTGCTAGGTAAATTGAGGTGATTTTATGACATAAATTTAGTGTATTAGGTTCTAGCTTCCACCTGAAGTTTTTAACTCAGATCTAGGGTAAAACCACTCGGATTTGAGAGGAAGAAATTAGCAAAAAGAGCAAGAAGAATTGGACTAGGCGCTGAGATGCGACAAGTGTGACGCCGATCACATCTTTTAATTGATTCACTAGTTTAATCAATTTGATTATATTCTTATCTCTATTATAATATGTTGGAATGATAATACAGCTCTGAGGGATAAGAACATGACCTGAGTAAAGGTTAAAACAAACAAAATGTTATAAACAAAAGCAACCTAAGGGGAGGCAAGAAACGAGATTTGTAATATAGCTAAGCTAATGAATTATGCTAGTTAAAGAATAGATTATATGTATGTTGAGGTAACTTTAGTGATAAAGAAGTAATGAAATGATGTTGTATGAATTTGATAGATTAATACACGGCATGAGAGTACACGAACTAAGAAGACCATATTCAGCTTTTAGAACAAGGAATAATAGGTATGTTGCGGTAACATACGACATGTATCTGTATTATTTGATACATGATTTGCTGAACTTACGTGAATTACGTGAAATTACTTGGCTATGTGATTTAATTGAATTTTGAGCATTCCTAGCTTTCATAATTGATATATCGATGTATAAAAATAAAAGTTTTGTTAACACGCCATTTTTTTGATAAATGTACATCGATATATGACATACACGTTGGACATATTGATAAATATTGAGATGCATCACATGAGATTATGATATTACATATGCATTGACACGCATGGACATTGAGCATGTCATATTGATCCTATCGATTCTTTCGTTGATACCTATTTCTTTTCGTTGGTATCTCTGATGTGTGTCTGGGGATGATGGGCACGCCGATGGCTCGGCGTAGAGAGTGAGCTGAGAGATGTCGTAACGACGAGTGTGCCGACGTCGCCCAGACACGAGGGATGATGGACCGTCGATGGCTCGACTGAGAGAGATGTCGTACCGACGAGTGTGTCGACGCCCTGCTTCAGGTTGATATTGATTGATGGTACCCTTCTTTGGACTCCGACATTTTGCTATATTGAGATATTTGATAGCTATTCCTTGGATTCCGGACGTTTGCTATCCCAAGATGATTTGTACCTTTCATGCAGTGCATTACATTGCAGTGCATCACATCATATATCACATTTTATAGATGTATGTTGTAATTACTTGATAGTTTCATATTGGGCTTTTGCTCACCCCCAAGGGGGTTGCTGTTGTCTTTGTGTGTGGACAATGTCATGTATTACAGATAACCAGGATCCCGAAGAGGGAATACTCGTTGAAGTCTTACCTAAGGTTGTTTCTTTTGTCTTTTCCCCGTCGTAGGATAGTTAAATTATACCAGGGTGTGTCATGGATCGTATAATTATGTAAATTAAGTTTATCCAGTTCAGTCTTGAATATTTGTGGTTATCCTGTGTTTATTTATAGCAGATGGTATTATGTAAATATTTTGAGTATGAAATGTGTGCTGGAGACTTATTGTGCATGCTATGGTATGATGTAAATATTTTTAGTACGCATTATGTGCTGGATGCCTATGATGCATGATATGATATTATGTATTTACTTTTTGTACGGGGGGCATCGATATTGTGTTTTCATTTTTTTTTTTGCATTTTCCTCGTGCGGCGAAGTCATGCCGAAATTTTTAGAGCTACTTGTCGGTAAAATTTAAATAATATTACATTGTTTACAAATAAATAATCATTGTGTGATAATTAAGCACTTGATTAAGAACGTGTCCTCACAGCGCCCGGGACGGGCCTCGTGCCGCCCGGCCTTTTGACACATCTAGCCCTACTTATACACTAACTCAAGTTTAAAGTACATTATATTAAAAAAAATACATAAACTAGTATATCAAATATTTTGGATTAATCATTTTGAATCCATGCAAGCATCTTTCGCCCTTTTCAAGGGCTAAAATACAGGCTTGCAATATGTCCAATAAGATTACCCATTCACGCCGTTAACAACAGAGAAGATAACCCCGCGGATCAAATCTTCCGCTCATCGGCGCTCTAGCTTCTCTATTTAACACCTTCTATTATCGTACGTAAATTAAGGTTAACATATATTCCAATTTGTAGTGTCGTTATTTTGGGATTTATTCTGAAGCTCAACCTCTCCGTGATCCATTTCCACTCTACTAACACTGTTAGATTTTATGTATCTTCTCTTTTCTATATTCGTAGGAGTGTGTGGTGTTGCTTCGATGAGAAACCCATTGCAATTTTCTCTTGGATTTTTTACTGAGTTTTTTACTAAAATTAATTGATTTTCATTTTTCACATGATAGATTCTAATTTGATGGAGTGAGGAGGGAATTTTAATTATAGACTGCATAATTGTGAGCAAAGGGCGTGTTGAACTACAGAAACTCTCACTTTTTTCGGTCTTGTTAAACCGTTCAATGTTTTTTTTTTTTTTCAGAGAAAAGATAATAAAATATAATAAGTACCAGAGGTACTAGATAAAGTCATACAAATAACTTAAAAAACAAAACCACACAGCCTATCCTTGAGCAGAACTACGCATAGCTAATAAACAAATTCGAGGCTCATGTCTCCAATCCCAAAACGAGGTCCCCAATGTATGAGTTCCTCTATTACTAATCCAAAACCATGATCTAAAAATGATTAATTCTAACAAATCTCCCTTGATGTCATCAGCTCCACGGAAGATTAGATTATTGCGCAGCAGCCAAATGGTCCAAATGATTGCTTCCCAGATAGTCATCCACGCCTTCTGTCCCTTGGTATGCTTCCACATTCCCATGTGTTGCAATAGCCTGTCCACTGGATCCGCCGAGAGAACTGTTGAAATTCCCAGCCATTTATAGCATTTCATCCACAACTTATGAGATTCCGGGCAAACGAACAGCACATGTGTTGTGGTCTCTTGATGATCATGGCAAAGAACACATTCTTCCGAAACCGAACCAGCAAAAATATTTCTTCGACGGAGATTCGTTATAGTCGGGATCCTGTCTCTGATCACCCTCCACACGAACGCCGCCACTTTTGTTGGTGCACACGTCCTCCAAATTGTCTTGTAAGTCATGGCTTCATTTCCTTCTGCACCTACTTCTTGTTGAATGCGTGTATAAGCCGATCTCACCGTGTAAATTTTTGTCTCGTCCGCTGTCCAAGTCCAAAAGTCTTCTCCCTCCGATCGTGGCTGCAACCTGTCCAAACAAGATAAAAGATCAAGCAATAAAGTATCCTCCCAAGCAAATAGATCTCGTCGCCAATCCCATTTCCACACCCATGACCCCCCTATCCACTCACCCATATCCCCCACTAAGACATCCCTATCTCTAGCTATTAATGCCAATCTTGGGAATCTATTTTGTAAACTCTCATGACCTACCCAGACCTCCTTCCAAAATTTAGTCCCCCTACCATTCCCCAATTGTTTCCTCAACCCCCCAGTGAACCATCCCGACGTGTCCTGAACTGAGTATTTCAATACATCTCCCCACCATATCGAAGACCTTCGTATACCCCGATTATCCCCAAGATTTAATAAGTTCTGACCACTAACCCCATATTTAGACCTAACTACCCGACTCCACAGCGAATTCCCATTGTTCAGCATTTCCCAGCCCCATTTTCCCAATAACGCTTTGTTGAAAGATTCTAGGTTGCGAACCCCCAGCCCCCCATTCGATTTTGTTTTGCAGACGTCGTCCCATTTTACCCAAGCTACTTTCCGGCCACTCTCCCCACCCCCCCAAAGAAAATCAATTTGCATTGATCTCAATTTTGATAACACTGTTTTTGGAGCACGGTAATAGGAAAAAAAATAGATTGGTAAGGAAGTCAACACGGCATTGAGCAAGCTTAACCGACCCCCAAATGACACACTCTTATCATCCCAAACTGCCAGTCGTTTCCGAAATTTCTCAATTACCGGTTCCCACAAACGTTTTCGATTTCGATTACCACCAATTGGTAGCCCCAAATATGTGAACGGTGTGGCCCCCACGTTGCAATTCAATAAAGCTGCCAGTTCCTCCACCCTTGACTGTTCCAGATTCAGCCCGAAAAGACTGCTCTTATGAAAGTTAATTTTCAGCCCTGACAGCATTTCGAAGTTCCCCAATATAGCTTTGAATGAGATAGCATTTTTAACCGTTGCTTCGGCCAGCAACAGTGTGTCATCCGCAAACTGTAAGTGGGAGATCTGTACCTCATCCTCCCCAATCCATAGTGGCAAAAGTAGGTCAATCTGAACAGCCTTATCAATCATTCTACTTAAAGCCTCTGCCACAATTACAAAAAGGAAAGGAGAGAGTGGATCTCCTTGTCTTAATCCTCTTTGTAGCGAAAATTCCTTTGTTGGGCTGCCGTTAATCAAAACAGATGCATGTGCACTTGTGACACATTCCATAATCCACCGTCTCCATTTGGTATCAAAATTCATCAGCCCCATGACATGATCTAAGAACTTCCAATTGACTGAATCATATGCTTTTTCGAAGTCCACTTTGAAAATCATACCTTTTCTCCGAGTGGTTCGATAGTCATCAATCAATTCGTTAACGATCACCGGTCCATGAAGAATATGTCTACTGCCAATAAAAGCTGTCTGAGACGGAGAAATAAGTCTGTCAATAACCTGTCTCAATCTGTTAGCAAGGACCTTTGCTAAAACTTTATAAATACACCCAATCAGTGCAATCGGTCGAAATTCTTCAATTCGAGTCGGATTGTTCTTCTTAGGGATAAGAACAATAAAAGAAGGATTGCCTCCTTTGATGATTCTTCCATTCCTGTGAAACTCGTCAAAAAATCTGCAGAAGTCCGGTTTGAATTGTTCCCAAAAATGCTTAATAAACCTGAAATTGAATCCATCAGGTCCCGGACTCTTTGAACCTTCACAATCCCAAACCGCTTGACGAATCTCTGCCTCCGAAAAACTAGCTCTCAATGATACATTTTCTAGTTCTGTGAGGTGAGTGAATTGGATATCTTGCAACGTTGGCCTCATCCAATCATCTTGTTGGAACTGATTAGAAAAGTAACGATGGGCCCCGTCCTTGATCCCCTGAACATCATCAATCCATAATCCATCAAAATACAAACCCACGATTTCCGATGTCTTCCTCTTTCGATTGATCACCTTATGAAAGAAGCTTGAATTCACATCACCCTCTCGTATCCATTTAAGTCTTGATTTTTGGTATAGCAATGTGTCTTTCATCCCCAATTGATTCTGCAAATTGACCGCCTCGAGTTGCCTGGCTCGGTTCTCATCCTCAGACAGCTCTCTAGACTCTGTTAATCTATCCCATTCAAGTATCAGGTCCTTGGATGTTCCAATATTTGCTTCAATACTGCCAAAGACCTCCTTATTCCATATTCTGAGGCTATTCTTTAGGTATTTGAATTTTTCCTTTAGCACAAAGCTCCCCCAGCCTGAGATATTACAGCTGTTCCATGCATTCACCACAAAATCTCTGAAATCTCTGTGTTGTAGCCAAGGATCTAAACATCTGAAAGGTTTCGTTCCCCAGTCCGGTTGATGATTTTTCAAGATGACTGCACAGTGATCAGATACACTTCTTTTTAAACCCCATTGTGTCAGATTCGGCCATTCGTTCATCCAAGAAGCCGATAGTAGAAACCTGTCCAATCGACTGACACAGGAACCATCTGGTCGATACCACGTATATTTTCTCCCTACCAGTGGTAAGTCCAACAGTTTCGAGTTTCTTATGAATGAATCGAAACCTCGCATTTCATTAATGTAGTGATCAGAAGATCTGCCCCGCCTCTCGTGAGGAAGTCGTACCGCATTAAAATCACCACAGATACACCAATATCCATTCTGATCCTGTTCCAATCTTGCTGACAGTGTATTCCACAGCTCTGTTTTGGAACCCAAGTCTCCTGTCGAGTACACATTGATTATGGTGCACTTGATGCTGTTTGTCCCCCAATATCCGTCTACGCCCAGAATACCATCCTCTCCTCAACAATTATCCATGCAAAAAACTTCCGTATTCCACAAACTGAGTAGTCCTCCTGCGTTCCCAAGTGCGCCTTTATAAGCCCAATCGAAATTAGCCCCCCCCCCAAATTTTTTTGCATAAGTCCTTATGGATGAATTCCTTTTTAGTCTCTTGTAAGCATAAGAAATCCACCATTTCTTTATGCACCAACTCCCGTAGTTCTCTTTTTTTCACCCTTCCCCCTATACCTCTTATATTGAAACTTACTATAATCATTGATTCACATTGGCATCCCCCAAATCCTCATTAGCAATCTTCCTCTTTTGGATTGCCATCTCATTGTGTCTTTCCATATTCACGAGATATTGGATTATCTCTTCATCATTGCCATGCCCCATAATCCCCAAGTTTTGGCCAATCGTCCAAAGCTCAATTGCTTTGGCATAGCACTCCTCGTCCGTTTGTGTAATGTGATGCAAATTTTTTCCAACTTCGTGAATCACATTCCTTTGGCCTTCAAATCTCCTTCGTCTCTGATAGGTTCTGAGAAACTGTTTCTCCGTAGTCGGAGTATGAAGAATTTCCTCCTTAGTTTCCTCATTCCCGACACATTGCACATCCCCCTCGGGTGGCTGATCCGAACCCCCTAAATTAAGAGGGTTGACCTGGTACTCCCCCTGTTGATCCCTGACTTCCTCCAATATTGTCTGTGGTACTGATGCATCGGAGTAATTAGAGTCCGAGAAAGGTGACGCCGGCGGCGAGTCCAAACTAAAGGAATTATGAGATTTCTGCTCCGTTATATTAGGCACCTCCTCCATTAGTCTTATCGAGTAAATCGTGCCATCAATGTCAACATGTGTCACCAAATTAATAAACTTCTTAGTGGTAGTGGCAATAAGAAAGCGACCAACATCTAACCGCCGGCGACCCAAGGTTTCCTCATCAATTTTGATTAAGCTGCCCAAGCGAATTGCCAGCAAATGGAAAAACCTCTCATTCCACGCTTGAATGGGGATGCCTAAACAATCAATCCAAACTTCTCTTTTCGAAGCATAACAATCTTTGTTCCAGTAATTGATCTCACTGAACCACTGTCCCATCCACTCCTGATCATCTTGGAATAACTCTTGCAACTTAGGTCTATTCTCATCATATATCAACACAGACTGTCCTCCCATGGGGATGATCCTTGAATTGACAAAACCATGAAGTGTAAGTGCTTGTTGAGCCTCGACCAAATGCTGAGATTCATGAAGAATCCCCACTACACACCCCTCCAGCCATTGGATCTCCTCTTTTTTAGTTTTGAAAGTCAGTCCAGCACCTCCCAAATCCTCTCGTGCATCGCCCTGCGTGGGATGTACCTTAACATCCACCATCTCCTTCTCCATCTTTGGTCTATACTCTGAAGATGCTGCCTGGGCATAAGTTGTTCCAGGAACGGTACGCCGAGCTTGGATGGGATGAGGACGCACCCCTGAAATGCCCTTAGAATCTCGCGCATACCTGGACAAGTTAGCCCTGAGGTTGAACGCCCCCAACCTGATGTTATTTAGTGCCGCTTCCACCTGTGGAATATTCAGACGCCCCTTGAACCGGACAAATCCAAATTTTCGGCCATATTTGTCACGTTTCGGCGGAATAAAGATGTCACAGACGGCGGCTATCTTCTGAAACAGACGCCACATCTACGCCACATCTCCGACGGGAACCACGTGTCCGGGAAGTTAGTGAAAAAGAAGGCAGTGGAGTTTTCTTCCAGGCGACGCACAAACTCGGGTTTTCGTCGATGCCCAATCGCCGGCGCCAATGGTGGATCGTGAGTCTTGTTCGAGCCGTGTTGTCCTCCCTTACCAATCGCGAGGCTAGGGTGGGTTCTCTCACACTCGGAATGGGTGAGGGGATAGCTGGGTATGTGCTCCGTAAAGTAGCGCCGCGCCGGAAAGCTTTGGTGGCGGCGGAAGGGGTGGGCGGGAAAGATTTGAAATGTCTCACCACTCGTTCTCTCTCTACGCTGTGTCATTTTTTTTCCAGTGTTAAACCGTTCAATGTGATGTGGAACCGGAAGAGAGGTGGGGTCTCGACGAACCCAACCGGAGCTCAGCTGTGGGATTTGGTGGGCTAGGAATGATGAAACGATATTGCAATTGAAAATATTGATCAATTCTTTCGTAGTCTATTTAACCATCTAGGAATTATAATTATTCTCTTACTTGCTGGAAGTGAATATCTCATTTCACAGAACTCTGCTCATAACCTTTTACCACGGCATATTGTGGTGTATGGTTTTCTGCGGATTTGTGATTCTTTGTCTTCGACCCTGCTTTTTAAACTCTATATTTTGTTTGCAAAATGCATGATTCCAAGATCTATGTGTCTTCCACATTGATTTGCAAAATGCATGATTCCAAGATCTATGTTTGTTCCACATTTTGATTTGTTGATTCTTTAGTGATTTATTAATGAAGTCTCACATTTCTTACGATCCCTTGATTAAGTGAAAAATAAAGTTGGAGGATACAAAATGGGTGAAGTTGATGATAGCTTGAAGTCGAAAAGGATAGTCTTTGTGACTGTTGGGACTACTTCTTTTGACTCCTTGGTTAGAGCTGTGGATACTCGGGAAGTTAGGGAAGCATTGTTCAAAAAGGGATACACCCATCTCCTCATTCAAATGGGACGCGGATCGTACATTCCCACGAAGGTCATGTGACATTATTTTTATTTTTCTTTAATTACATGGTGATCTTAGTGAATGAATTCTCTGTTAAGTCTCTGCCGTCTAGCTGTAATTGTCCTTAAAACATTTATCTTGTTGCTACGAAGTTTAGTTATTAAATATAAAAGTCCGGAAATTATCTTCAGAAGACTAATTAAGCATTGCTTAATTGTATCCCTCCGAAATTGACGACTTTTTCTAGAATTGTGAAATCCACATCAAATGATTACAGAGTCAATCTTATATTGAAAATTTAAAGTGAACAATATTTTCATTTGAAGTTGCTAATCTTCCGGGGATAACCATCCGACTCTTGAAGTCGTAATTTCGATAATTTTCGATGTGTGATTTTACCAGTGATTCTAAAAATCTAGAAAAGTTGAAGTTGGACATGCCAAATTGAGTCTATTTCATGTGTTTTACTTTGTCGTCATAATTGGCATGTTAGCATCTACAATTTTGACATAACGACACTCATTTCCAGGCTGTTGGAGAAGATGGGTTTGTCTCAGTGGATTATTTTACATTTTCACCAAGCATTGCTGAGCATATGAATTCAGCTTTTCTTGTTATCAGTCACGCAGGTCAGTCATTTGTTGCGTTTGTTTTTCAAATTGAAGAACTGCTTTTGATCAAAGAATGAGCTTCACAACCGAGTCTTCCTTTGTTCGGACAGGTTCAGGGAGCATATTCGAGACTCTACGACTGAGAAAACCTCTGATCGTGGTGGTTAACGAGGATCTTATGGACAATCATCAAAGTGAGCTAGCAGAAGAACTTGCTGAAAGGAAGCATTTGTTTTGTGCTCATCCCCAGACACTTTTTGACACCATCTCAGAAATGGATACTGAAAACCTTGTAGCATATGAGCCTGGTGACGCCACGCCCGTTGCTAGATTTATCAACCAGTTTCTGGGTTTCTCTAGTTAATGATTTCAATGAAATGAACAAGGATTGTTCAGACTGTTGAGGCTTAGCATAAGAATGGGCAGTCTCAATTGCCATAGTAACTTCAGTTTATTGCACATCTCGGGTTATATTGGTTTGTGTTTTTTCGGAAATATTTTCGTAAGCAAACATACCCTTATTAGTTTCGAATCCTTGAGTCAGAAAAAATATCTTTTATTAAACTTTCACCGCTTACATGCATTGATTACACCCCACCACCCCACCCTGTGATTTCATTATATTCAGACTCAACGAATTCTTCATAGCCTTCTGCTAATCAAAGAGAGAGACTAGCTACGTCAACTGAGAGGTTGAACCAATCAACAGACAGACTCAAGGAGAGTCTATGAGCTCGGTGTGTGCGAAGATCTACATCTACATTAATACTATGTGCCTTCTCGTTCTGTGTTAAGCCAATCTTTTCGAGCTTTCCATAAATTTCAACTCATAGTCTCATACACAAGTATTTGCCAACTTTTGCAGCTATCAGATGTAAACCTCGCCATTGATAAAAGTAAGAAGATACCGAGTTCCATGAATAGAAGGATGAGCCGTAATAAATGGATTGCTGGCTCCATAATCACATACCATGGCCCATTGATTGCCTCCGGCTCAGTTGGTATGTATGATAAAAGTTGTAATCCTGGTTGCATTTCGAAATTCTATGGAGTTCCATACACTCTAGTTTCCACTTTACACGTGTGTACGATGAAATCAAATTTTGATGAGGACACGGTGGTGGCCAAGAATTGGAACAAAAAGGATGATATATATATTTTTTTTGACAACGGATGAATTTTAGTCCAAGGTAATGAATATTGTGTTGTGAAAAATTAAATATAATTTTCAATGTTTTTGTCAAACGCTACCAAGAAGAATGTTTTTGTCAAACGCTACCAAGAAGCATTTTTTGGGATTAAAATATATAATTTTTAAAAAGTTATTAAGTATTTAAGAGTTTTTCAAACATATTGCAGGGCTTAAACACGAGTGTTTCACAAAATGCAAATTAGATTTTAATCAAGCCATCAAAATCGGAATCTAGTATAAAATTAATATTTTAGGCATAAGGTTGAGTTTTGGGCGCTTCTATTTCGCACTCCAAGTTTGACCCGATATATCGTGTCCAATCTGGGTTCCTCCACATCAGATCCGTTTCCCCGACCCGACCAGACCACATTCAGAAGAAAAAATCCGAAGTTTCACGCAAATAAATCTTTTCACTTCCATTACCATACAACAAATTCATTTGCTCGTACATCCAGAAGACTGTACGAATAGAAAGAGAAACGAAACTGCCTTCTGTTGTGCTTCCTCTCCGGCGCCACCAGTACCACCACAGGCGGCGACAATCGGCGCTCTCTTTGACGAGAAATAAATTTCGTTCTCAAGTCTATGTTTCAAGTGAATTTTATCGAAGAGTGAATTTGGAAGTTTACTGTAAATCGAGGGGCAGTGAAGATGGAAAGGATACAGAAAAGGACAGGAGAGATGAGGAACTGGAGAGAGCGTTGCGGATGGACGGCACGATCCCCGGGACTTCCGACGCGTTTGTGAGACAGGTGTCTTCACGCGCTTATGACATGCGTAGGCATCTCCGGCAGTGATAGCAGTAGCTACGATGGTACGCACCATCAGGAACAACTGTTTTGCGTTTTTACTTGCATTTGTTGAAAATCGCTACATTTGATTTGATAATTGTATCTTATGCATTTGTTTTCTGTTTGGTTTCTACCTTTTTATGCTTCAAGTAACTGCTCTGATTAGCTCTGGTTTGACTTTGAACCAATTGATGGTGTGTGAACTGTGATATGATCTTCCAAACCCCGTTTCCAATTGGTACTGTGATATGATCTTCCAAATCCCGTTTCCAATTGGTGGTTGTTGGTGTAAAAGCGATACATTTAAATGAGGTAATTACGCAGCGAATGACACAAGCACACATCTATAATTACAAGATGAATACCAATATTTATAGTCGCTCACCCCAATATTGAGCCACGTTCACTCAATAATTCTCTATTAGATTACTTTTTTTATTTGATAACAAAGAAAAGAAAATACATTCAGAACATTCTGAGTTTAACACTTTCTTTCCACTAATCTTATTTATTCCAACGATAAATGACGTGTAACCACATACGTAACAAGACCCATGCTCGTACACTTTGGACGAAGTTGGAAACACTATATGCCTCTAAAGGTGGCAAACTCTTCTTCATGATCAAGCTAGTTTAGGTTCGGTATAAAGAAGGAACTCCTGTAGCTAATCACCTCAACGAGATTGAAGGGGATCGCGCAACAGTTAACAAGCATGAGGATAAAATTTGATGACAATGTGATTACCCTGATTGTGCTAGCTTCGTTACCAGAGTCTTGAGAGACTCTGAAGGTATCACTCATAGTTATTAAAGGCGCATAGCGCACTAAAGCGCAAAGAGGTCCTGGAGCTATAGCGCATAGCGCGACGCGAAGCGCGCGCTTTACTAAAGTAGAGCTCAATAGCTTATATATTTTTAATACATCAATAGTATCCATAAAATTTAAGCAAACTCATTAACTCATAGTTTTTCAACTTTATGTGCTCAAGCGGGGCTTGAAATCGATTCATTGTGAATCTGTGATTTATATTATGTAGTCAATGTCAAGAATCAAGTTGCAATAAATAAAGAATATGTTTTGTTTTTGTCCGTTGAAATGAAGACATGGATTCATTTTTATGTAGTTTAGCAACAATTAGCATACTGCTTTAGCAATAGCATAGCAATTTATATTTTGCTATATTTATATTTTGCTATATTCTCATGTATTTGTCAAACTTTGATTGAATGGACTAATTGACGATTGTGATGACCGATGAACTTTGTCACGTAACAATTGAAGGAAAAGAAAATATAAAACAAGATAGGAGAATCAATCCAAAAATAAATAATAATCTGAGACGAAAAAAGAAAGGAAATAATGCAGTGTAATTTTGAAGAGAAGAAAAATAGAGCACTTGAATACATCAATATGCTTATCGGTCGGCGACTGCTGGAGGCTGGAGGGTTTATGCAACAAGACTTTATGTAACAGTAACTATAAAACTCTCTAACTTAACCCTAATATTCTCTAACTTGGTCTTACCTTTTAATAAGCCCAAATTTAAATTTAAAGTTCAATCTTATCAACGTATTTTGATAGCCCGATAGCCCCAATTTTCAAGCCTTAGGAAAGGCGCGCTATAGCGCACACCTTGGCTAATTGAAAAAGCACAGATAGCTCACATAGCGCGTGCTTTGCCAAAACACGAGGCGCATGGCGCTGCGAGGCGCAAGACCCACGCCTCGCTTCGCCTAGAGCTTTAGCGTGCGCTATGTGAGCTTTTAATAACTATGGTATCACTCACAAACACAGCCCCAGGAGGAGTTGTGAGTATGTAATTCATCAATAGCGACATCTTGAATGAAGAGATGAGACGAAGATCCCATAGTGCTTCTACCTCGCAGTCAGATGTTTTGACTATTGAGTCAGATGGGAGAAGCAAGAACCAGGAAAACTCATATCAGAAACCGAGGAGAGGCAAATCCTCGGTCAACAAAAAATGTCATAACTGTGGAGAGAAGAGACATGTTAAGAAATATTGCCCGAGATTTGAAAGACAAGACACATGAACCCAGTGTTGAACCCACAAACTTCATTGATGAATTCAATGTCGTGCATGAGTTGGAACATGAAACTGTAAATATGGTTACCCAGGGAGTATGATGGGTAATTGACAGTGGAGCAACAATCCACATCCCATCTCATAGGGAAACTTGATATCCTACACACCTGGCGGCTTTGGGGTGGTTATGATAGACAATGAAGGACTATCGAGGATTGACGAAAAAGAAGATGTGAGCTTGACTAAGTTGGATGGCACGACACTGGTCTTGAAAGACGTCAGACACGGACCTGACATGGGCCTGAGTCTAATTTCACTCAAAAGGCCGTATGAGGAAGGTTTTTGCACCACCTTCCATTCTATAAAGGAGTATGCAAGATTCTCAGATGATCATTGTGGTGGCAAGGGGATTAAAGATGTCAAAGTTGTATGTGGTACAAGGAAAATCTTCTGAGAGCGTGAATTACACAGTAGAAGAAAAGGACTCGACAGAGTTGTAGCATCAATAACCCACATCAATGAGAAGAAGTGTAGATTAAGCAGGCGGAGGTTCTACCTGATGATGAGCCTATAGAGTATGATGATACTTGTGTTCACGACCAACCAACAGGGAAGGGTTCTAGTGATAGCATGACCGCACGATCTGGAAAAGTAGTACGACACTCTACCAGATATTCCCCTTATTTTGCTAACTGATGGGGGAGAACTCGAAAGTTTCGAGGAATTGTGGGTGAACACATAGTGGATGGAAATAATGCGGGGAGAGATGAAGTGCCTACATGATGAGCTGGTGAAGTTGACGAAATGCAAGAAAGATTTGAAGAATACGTGGATGTTCATGTTGAAGCACGAGGAACACCGTTGTCAACCAAGATTCAGAGTTAGGATCGTTGTCAAAGGTTTCAGTCAGAAACAAGGGTCGAATTTGACGAGATCTTCTCACATGTGGTGAAGATGACATCCATCCGGATCTGGGTTAGCCGTTAACAGCAGAGCTCGATCTGGAGGTAGAACAAATGGATGCCAAGACCGCTTTCCTTTATGAAGATTTGGAGGAGGAACATGGAACAACCAGAGGGTTTTGTAGAGAATGGGAAAGAAGACATCGTGTGAAGACTAAAGAAGAGTGTAAGTCTCAAACAAGACAATGGTACAAGAAGTTTGAATATGTAATAACTCAACAGGGATTGAAGACTATTGCAGACCATTGTGTGTTTGTCAAGAAAACCTCTAATGATGATTTGATGATGCTTCTGCTCTCTATGTGGATGATATGTTGATTGTTGCCAAAGATGCTTCTGAAATCAAAGGCCAAAAGAAGTAATTAAGCAAGATCTTTGCAACGAAGGACTTGAGGCCTGAAAAAAGAATTCTTGGCACAAAAATCAATCGAGACAGGTATGCCAAAAAGACCTGGTTATCGCAGGAGAATATATTGAGAAGGTACTTCAGAGATTTAACATGGAACATGCCAAAACAGTTGAATGTCCTCTTGCCAACAGCTTCAAGTTGAACTCACAACAGAGTCCTTCTTTGGAGGATTAGAAAGTAGAGATGAGAAATGTTCCATATGTATCAGCAGTTTGATGTATGTCATGGTATGTACTTGGCCATATTTAGCACACTCTATAGATGTAGTGAGTAGATTTTTCGAAACCGGGAAAGGAGCATTGGGTTGCAGTAGAATGGATATTAAGATATCTTCCGGGCACCTCTAAACACAGGCTTAGTAGTGGAGGATCCAGACTTGAGCGGGTAGGCTACACAGACGCAGACATGGTTGGAGATGTTGACTCTCGAAAGTCAACATCAGGATACCTAATTACATTTGTAAAGTGAGCTGTGTCGTGGCAGTCAAATTTGCAAAAGTGTGTAGCATTGTCAACCATTGAATAATAGTTTATTGTAACAACTGAGGCATGTAAGAAGTTGCTATGGATGAAAGGGGTTTTAGGGGAATTAAATTTTATGCAAGATCAATACAATTTGTTCTATGACAATCATAGTACAATCCATATTGGGAAGAATCCGTCAATTCATTCAAGGTCAAAGCATATTGATGTTCACTATCATTGGATGTAGGATATATTGGAGACGAAATTGTTAAAACTTGAGATGATATGGTCTGATATAATGACCAAGACATTGCCGAAATGGAAGTTGGAATACTGTAGAGCAGTTAAAGGTTGGATCGAGTTCAAAAAATGAGCTTGAGAGAGATAATTACTGATAATCAAGCCATCATGTTTGAAACCAAAGCACACAACTTTGACAAGTAATTACCACATGTTTTGTGTTGGTCAAAATTGGTGGCTTTGATTATGTAAGCAATTATGTAATTATTTTTGTTTTCTTTCTTCATCTACCTATAAATACTCACTCATTCTTCATTCCACAATCTATTCCAAAAACATAAATCCTCTTTTCTACAAGCCTAAATGTAGAAGCGAAAGTGAGGATTGAGTGTGAGAATCTCTTAAGGAGAGTTAATGTTAGTGGAGAAAAAGTGAGTATTAAAATCAGAGTGTTCTAAGTGAAATACTTTGTATTTTCAATTCTCTTGTCTTCTTGAAACAATTGAGTGAACGTAGCTCATTTTGTGATGAATCACTATAATAATTGATGTTCATTTTGTTTAATTGTTGATGTGTGCTTATTAGGGGTGGTCTGGTAAATCGGGGTTTGGATAAACCCTAAAAAACTAAATATTGGGGTGAACCCGAAATTTCCCTGTTTTCCTATTTTTTTTCAATTTTCTGAAACCCTAAAAAGCTAAAAGAGGCCTCCAAAACACAATTATTCACCACAATTTCAATCACAGACATGAATCAAACAGTAACAAAGTCAATAAAGAGTAAGGGATTCCCAGATCCATGTTCTGACGAATAAATCAAAACTCTAACAAGCTAAAGAATCGATTAATTGAGCAAATAAAAAGAGAGAGACTTACCAGAGAGCATGAACCGATGAAAAACGGCGCCCTGGCTGAGGTGACAATGGAGGAAGAATTGAATTTTTTTTTATTTAGATCCCAATCGGGGCCCAAAAAACTGTCCGATTCCCGACCCGAAATACTCAGGTCCGGAATCGGGTATTATACCGATACCCGATTTTTCCCGTTTTGTTTGTTCCGATCAAGGATACCCGATCGTATCTGGTATTCGGAACGCCACCCCTAGTGCTTATGACATCCGCTGCATAATTACCACATTTATATGTATCCTAGGTACACACAAATTTGTCTTTTTTCTATATTTATATAGAAAATGACTGTATTTTTTCAAACGTAAACATATTAAAGAGATTAAAACTTGAAATGCAATGCCAACTTGTTGATCATTTGGCATCAAGTCTACCAGGCAGGCATTGTACTGTTTCAATAAAAACAATTTATGATGTAAAAGTCCAGGATCTTTTGCATAATTATGAACACAGGACAAAATTCGTTAGCACTTCTGCAAGTCTTGAATAATTTTCCTTGAATGTTGTCTTCTGCGTATTCTACATGCTGTCTTGGACGCAAATCCTTGGAGAGAGACTTTTAAATCTGTTTATGTACCGACTCACCAAGAAAACCAATTGTGTACAATGGAAACTTGGAGAAATCGCAGGTGATTTAAAATTTTAATTCAACATTCTTCTCAGTTCTTGTGCACTCGTGTCATTTGTGTGTGGCATTAGTCATGGTGTTTGTTCATACATTGAAGTCGAAAGAGAGCTTGGGCTTCTGTTTTCCAAAAGAGGAAAATGGAGAAGCCAGTCAAAGCAGTCAGAAACCAACCAAATTTCCTGTGCTTGTGGAGGACGTCCGAGAGGGTGTGCTTGTAAGCTCTTACTCACCCGCTTTATTGAGTTACTTTATATCACGAAACTATTAGAAACAGTAACTGCTCTTGGAATACGTATTGAGCCCTGACCGTTCCATTTTGGTGGTCCACATGTACTTTTAGAAAATTTGAATCTATGCTAAAAATATAAGTTCATTCAGGCTCCAACATTGTGGAATATAGTACTTTTCTGGAACACCTTAGCTATTCCTAGTGGGAAGACCCCCGATGTTTGGTGTTATGGATATAGTCACTATGAGCCGAATCATCACAGGCCCAATACACACTGAGCCCCCAGTACCCAAAGTACGCATAAGAAGGGACTGTTCGGTTACTACTATTACAGGGAATAAGAGAACCGCGTGGGGGTGTCAACATACTTACTGGAAGGGTATTTAGAATTTGGTAGTTGAATATTCTAGAGCTTGAACTAGGGCCAAAAGAAGATATCATCATCTTCCTTATTAATTGTTTTTTTACTTCAAACTGTTTCATCATAAAAAATGCATATATTAGTTCCTTGTTTTTTGATTGTGGTTGTGATATTTGCTGCTAATTTTTCCTTCTGTAAATGTCTACCCTATAGCGATTAACCGTTGCAATTTTCTTATCATTTTCTTTAGTAAACATAATTAAAGATCCAATCGGTAAGTAGAAGATTCAATTTTCACACTTATAAAAAAGAATGTATGACGGTGACTTTGTTATTACTTGAGGCAAATAGTTCAGTAAGGTTTGATTTGAACAAAACAAATATTATTTTGAGGAACCATAGATACATTATATTTATGGATTCCCTACATGAAGGAGAGATGTTTATCTGCTGTCATTAATAAATAAAAGTTCAAAATGTCTTCAAGCATTCATTCCTACATGTAAATATCTGATTCAGGTGTTGGAAGATGAAAATGAAGCTACTAAATACTGCGATTTACTTCAGGGAGGAGGTCAAAATTGTGAAGGTGTTGCAGAGATAGAAGCCTCATCTGTAAGCTAAACGATTTCATGTAACTTCCTAATGATTCCTATATTCACTAGAATCTCCATGCAGGTCCTTGATCTTTGCCGGAATAACAAGGCACTTGCTGTTGTATTCCGTAGGGGTAGGACGCCTCCTGTACCCGAAAACCTTAAGCTTAACTTGCGCGCACGCAAGAGATCCCTTGAGGACCAAGAGGATTTGGTGTGAAAAACTGGGATGTGTTGGAGTAGAAATGACCTACGAAGCAAATGCTGGGTCTGGTATATGGTAAATAATGTGAATTTAAAACATTGGAAGACAATTTTTTTTGTATACTTTTTTAATGTTTATAGTGGAAATTACATGTGAAGGGATGTGCAATTTGTTCCACACACACACACACACACACACACACACACACACATATATATATATATATATATATATATATATATATATATATATATATATTGTTTCCATGAGATCAACTTGGCACAGCATTCCAAATCTTCTGTTTCTTTTTTTTCTCATCTCATTGTTTAATAGCAAATTTGTTATATCAAAATTTTTAAAAAAAATAAAGGATTAACGTAAAATTATATTTATAGGTAGAATATAAACAAAAGTACGTCTTTAGAAGAGAGGATCGAACTTTATGTTATAACAGACTTGGAAAATTTTAGAATTTGATAAATAGATATGAAGGCAATTGAATTTGCAGGAAGTGACGTCTAGATAACATCTTGATTTTCTAACCCGCGAACCAGATATATTTTAATTTTTTATATTTTAAATTTAAATATATGTTATGGTGTAAATTTGAACTCAGGATCTCAAAATTGAATAATAGCTTCAACTACTAAGCTATATGAGCTTTGTTGATCTAAATAGAGTGTTATAATTATATATATTAATCAAAAAAATATAACTTACATATTTTATGTCACGCCCCGAGACCGGGGTCAATAACACCGGCATTGATTTCCATACAACTTGAAATCAGTAAGCCTCATAATATCATAACCACTGAAAAGCCAGTCTTTTTCCATAAAAATAAAAACCCATTGTCTTTACAATGAATAAAGAAATGCGAAATTAAAACTTAACAACTGAATAAATAAAATTGTCTTAAAACTGGAAAACTTGAAAACATAAAAGATGTTGATCTACGCAGCGGACTTGATTTCACCAACCCCAAAATTGGAGCTCTTCTTCTTGCTCTAATTCTTCTTCGGCTTTATCTGGGGATGTAGAGTAAGGGGTTGAGTGCTTTGGAAAACACTCAGCAAGTGGGGGACAATCGATATCATACATATACATAATTTTCATAAACTTGGATCATAAAACTTTCATAAACCGATATGAATGTACCTTAACATACTTGATTTGCCCCTACGAGCCATGACATAACATATCGTTTCATAATTTTCATATACTTAAGCACAGTAAAGCATTCTACTCTCTTCTTGGTACTGATATCAGTCTCTAGACTTATCCCTCCTAGAGATGAGGTCATAACATCGGCTAACCCACGAATAAAGGGTCTGGATAATCCAGAAACAACGGATTACCACCGTATAAGGTTCTTTTAACGGTTACATCCCACCGCATCAGGGTCATGGGGATCCAAATCCAATTAGATTTCGAGTTTAACATGCTTACAAAATAATACTTTCATAATTTCAACATAATACATATCGATTGGGAATTTTAAAACATACTATATGATTTTTTTAGAAAACGAAACGAATATATATAACAAAAGCCCACTTACTTGCTTTGATACTTGCTTGCTTGATCAAGGGATTGAAACACACGGTTTCCTTAACTTCTTGGCTTTCGAACAACACTCGAAACACCACGTTTTAATCCTTGAATCACTACTGGAATCACGATGGACAACGATTGCTGAAACACTTCAAATAAGCGCTGGAAAACGGATTGGATTCATACTTGGTACTCGATTGGTATAGGCTGGTAAACTCGATGGATTCTTGATAGTTCTTGCTCAAATTTCACACACTAACAGAGGGTCTTATGGACAAGGTTTCTGGTAATCTTGAAGGTTCAAATTTGGAACTAACAACACTCAAACGTTGCTGTCAAACCCACAGAAACCGAACACTCTTGCTGGCAGAACAGATCTTGGAAACTCGATGGTTTTGGGTTCGAACTTGGCTTGGTTCGATGGTTTAACCTTGCTGGACTTATTTGGACAGATTATAGCTTGGTTTGTGATGCTAATATGACACAATCATGCTGGAAACGGATTCAGAAAAATTATCAAAACTTGAACTGAATCTGGAATAGAAATTCGATGGAATTGTTGCTGGTTTTGGGGCAGAAAGCTTCGGCTATTTACTGCTGGTTGAAGGTGAATTGGTGATTGAAAAGTGAGGCTGGAACCTTGCTTTTATAGAGGCATAAACTGATATCCAAGGATGGAAGGACTCTTGGATAGATAGGTGTTGGAGTAGGACTCCCAATCGAAATTATAGGAGAAGATTTGTGCAGATTCTGAGGTGAACAATCTGACTTTGATTCGATCTATATTGTTGCGAAAAGATGGAAATTATTCGAAGGAGTTGATAGCTAGGAATCTTCGGATAAACGTGTAGAAAGATTGAGGAAGTGCTTGAATGGATAGTGGAGTTTGGTTCGATCTAAGCTGCTGAAATTCGATCAATAAGGAAGGAGTTTGATTTGGTTAGGGACTCCTTGATGTATTGAAACTCTATGCTAGAGTTTAGAAATTTTCAAACTCTTCCTAGTCAAGTTTTTTTTTTTTGTTATCCCATAACTAAAGTCCGGGTTTTTACATCCCTCCCTCCTTCTTGGAAGTTTCGTCCTCGAAACTTGAGTCAACTTGATTTAGGAAAAGATAGGGGTATTTCTCCCGCATTGATTCTTCCATTTCCCAAGTAGCTTCTCTTTCCGTATGGTTTGACCATTGGACCTTGACGTAAGGAATGGTCCTTCTTCTCAGAACTTGATCCTTGGTATCCAGAATACGGATTGGGATTTCTTCATAATTCAATGTCTCGTCTAAGTTCCCTTGAGTTACTAGGGGTTCTGCTTCAAGTACATGACTTGGGTCGGCAATGTACTTCCTTAGTTGTGATACGTGGAAGACATTGTGAATTCTCGACAGATTTTGTAAGGACCCCAAGCCCTTAACCCTTAATTAGTGTATTAACCACTATGTGTGGCACATGCTTTCAATAAAAAGTCAACCGGGAAGCTCAGATGATACTTTACCATTGAATGGCAATTACACAATTTCTTTAATATTCAACATTAAGATCATCTCTACCCACAATTAGACTCATATGTTCGCCCTTTACCATCCCTTGGTGCCACTTTTTACATTGTGGGCTTTTATAAAAATTTGGGCAGAGTCTCCCCATAAATAGAGCTATCCCGAAATGAAAGCACAACACATAATATAATTCCCGTCCAGGGAATACACAATACTCAACAGAATACAGAACACAAAGTAAATTCCCAGCCAGGGAAGACACCACACATAAGACGACATAATTGGGTTTCAACACCCACATAATACACTAATGACTCTCAAATCATTTAGCAATTCTACCACTAATTGCATGCAAACATATGATGAAAGAGAGAAAGGCTCATGCCTTTATATACAACCCATATACAAGAATATCCGTGCTCACATGCGAGCATCATAAATGTGTATATAAACCTCGGGTGTATATAAGTACTCTATACGATACCGTGCTCCATCAAGCCCTGGTACCACGATCCTGTGAGTACATCCAATCAACAGCTCGAGCTCAGCTCCACAGCCATCGATGCACCTGTTCACCTGTCCCAACAGAGACAGCCCCCAACGGGGTGAGCATACCAATACACAAAATCTCATAATCACAATAATGAAATTCATAATTTACAACACAAGTAAATATTAATGAATTTTAAATGATACTCCCTGGATGGCAACATCCTCATCCGGGATTCCGTGTACTGTCCCTGTTCTCACAATCATCAAACTCATCAAATCTCATAAATCAGTAAATCAACACATTAATTTAACTCATAGCATGCCTGATTCTCAAGTATCAATAATTAATGATTCCAAATTCATTATACACACAAATATAGATATCTCGATATCTAATATTGATTTTCAACTTTGCTACCAATCACAGATAGCTCAAATGCCTAGCATTTATTTTACGAATTCTCATTTATACTTAGACATCTCACATGTCTTATAATGAATACATGATTCCACGATCATTCTCAGGCATCTCAAATGCCTAGCCTTTATTTTACAAATTCCCATTTATACTTAGACATCTCACATGTCTTATAATGATTACATGATTCCACGATCATTCTCAGGCATCTCGAATGCCCTACAATGGTCATATAAACCCAGTACCCCATATCTCATATAAGGTCATACTACTCTAGTATTACACACACTTGTGGCAGCGATATCAAGACTAGGTCGTCCCATAGTCATATCGACACACATATATATATAACCATACCCACAACCATCTAATGCAATTAAATCACATTATGCATTTCACAAATGCTTTCATATAAAGTAATGCTCGTACGTCACACGTACCTTAATCTCTGAAGTCCGAGCCAAACCTTGCTCGAGTCCCATGCCCCGAGGAACGATGTGCTAACACGATAAATAATTCACAATTAATTACGAATATGCAACCCATGCTCAAGCACACCCATATCCCTTAAAAATATTGTCAACACACGACAATTAACCATTATCGAAAATTGCTCAAGAACACCCCACAAATTTTCGAACCTTCACAACACAAATCGAACTCAAATAATCACCATAATTCATCTAAAACTTGAATTAATCAATTAACAACAAGAATCATCACCCTTGCCAAAAACCCCCAAATTTCGAACTCAAACCCCCCAAAAATTCAAACCCTAACTCAATCAAACAGCATGAAAATCGAATCAATTGGCAACCAATTTCTTTGAACCACAAAGCAAGAAATTTTCGACCCAAACTAAGCACCAAAACGCCCCAATAACACCTGAAAGAAAGCCCCAAAATCGTACCAAAAATCGAGCCTCAAAATCGGACGAAATCGAAGAACCCTAGCTTTTGGGGATCGACGCATTCTGCCAAAATCCGAACGAGAAACGCGACCAAACTTCGAATTGATGGTGTAGAAAGGAGCGCCTGGACGAGACGAAGCCGGCGGCGGGTCGCACGCCTGGAAGCGGCGTGGGTCTGGGGAAAAACGGGAGGCAGCGCGCGCGAGGAGAGAGGGAAGGGTGGGGGAAAATGGTTTCCAATAATTAAAATCTCGGGTTCAACTGGTATTTATAGCAAAAATACCCCGAAATACTAATAGCCCCACAAATACATCATGATTCATTAAAAATCATCTGTTTTCAAAAATTCTCTCTCTAACTCAAAAACCCCCTACTGGCGCCCACACCAAGCACCCGAGATTCCGAGTCACACTAAAAACCCAACTCACAGGTTTTCACCGAAATGAGAAAACGATCTCAACCTCGGGATCCAACGATCCCAACTACTCAAATAGACGAGCCCGGAAGGCCCAACGCCTCGATTAAACTCCAAATTGCCACGTAAAACCAATTTAGGGGTTATTAACACTCCGGGATTAACATCCCTAATCTCAGGTCATCACAATATCCCCCACTAAAAGAATTTCGTCCTCGAAATTAGCACCGGTGTATCACGTAACACCCGGGCTACACAACAACATGAAGTCATAACCTCGATTCCTGACCATATCAGAATCGTCTTAAAAACCTCGAGAATACTTATCTCACATCAAACTCTGAAACAGAGTGACATACCAAAACCAACACCAACTTATCACCCAAGAGGAAAAACGTACCCCATGCGGTTCATCCCAAAAGTCAGTCCCCCATGACTGCAAAACAACCAATACTTACGACTGTAAATCGGACAGTCATCCTTCGTTCTAATACCACTAGTAAGAACGCATCATGAATGACACCTCAACCGTGAGAACGTTGACCTCGTGTCAACTCTGGAGTGGAATAGACTTCCAATTCCATCATAACGTCAAAGAGCGTCAGCACAACTCAACGCTAACAACCCAAAAGCAGTTAGTCAACTGAAACTGCAAGGATTCGAATCGCTCCCGATTCTATCGTAGATATCATCCAATGACATCTCTATCATGACTCACGACGTCTAACATACATCGTTACGGGGGAAACATTAGCATACCAAGATGTACACATACCAAACCTGGTCTCCACTTTCAAACCTCCTCCATCGAATGAGCAGTCGCATCATTGCAACTCAATTTGGGCAACTCACGGCCACAGATTCACACAAAAGACATCTCACAAGATTTCCACCTTCGGATATTCCAAGGGTCACATCCTGATCATAAATAAACCATCGAGACTCCACAGAGTTCAAATTCTGAAAGGACATGCAATAAACCCATTGCATCCTCAACGCTTGTGTCGACAGCGACACCCAATAAATCCGAATTCCTGCCATCCCTTGATAATCCTAGGATTTAACAATCCAAACTTGGGAAGGCTATCGCATAACTCGAAGGAAAACACCAACAATGAAACACCTCAACCCACACAAGATAATCCCTCCTCAAAGGGTGTCAACTAACTTCACGATTGTTTCTCATAATTTATCGTGCCATAGAGATTCTCAATCTCAAGGTGTTCCATATCTCTCATCAGAGATTTAACCATCCAAAAATAGCATAACTCTATGCTTGACAAAAAGGGAATCAATAACTGGCATCCGTACACTCACCGGTATACCTGCCCAAGCACTGACATCACATGCATACTCAAAGTACTTGGCTCGGGTATCTACAACATACCCCGAAGCCCCCAAACACGACTGTCAATTCTGAGTCATTCCCATCCAGAGGAGGATGATAATTGACGATCAACAACACGGCGTGATTTCCAAAATCAACACCACACGTACCAATTTACCGAATCTTTCAAAGATTCCAAATAGGTATAATACTACCTCATTCCTCACAAGGGAAGTGCTATCGAACTCGAGATCCACTAGTCTCGAACCACCGTTCGAAAAAAAAACTGGATACAATAACACCCATTGTATCCCAAATACACGGATTCCCCAGATCGAGTCAACGACTTGATGACTCTCTTGTTGGTACTCCAACATCATGAACTGTCCCAGACAAGTCTCACCAAGATTAAACATAAGCGTATACACGTTTCAGTGAGGCATGCACAACCTCAACCTCAAATGACGTAGTGACTACTAAAGTCCACCATAATCCACATCGTCTCACCTTACGATTTGCCAAACTTGATTCCAACGAGCAGTATCATAGCCCCAACAAGCACACTATATCTTCACTACGATATCTGGCTAGCAAAGTGTTGTCTCCATAGGCTCATATCAAGCCCACCAACAACCATATGTTCCATCTTGGTATGCCATACCGTACAAACCGTTAGAGTAATGGGTCATCGCCCAACATATCTCTAAAATACCAAGCACAATGGACAACCCGGTGTCCTTGCTCACTTATGATACAATCATAATCCGTTAAGACTTATCCCACACCCTCAGGGTGGGTGTAACCATGTCTACCCTACGTCACAACACAAGCGAGTAGTTTCCTCAATGACTACTCTTACCACCAATCACTTGGCCCTAGCCAAACCAACGAGCATACCCAAGGGTATCATCGCTCGACAATTATTTAACTCTAAAACATGGTGTGGTACATTTACCGGCACAATACATCCAATACTCCACCGAGCAAACCTGCTCGGCAAAAGGTCTCGTCAACTAGTGACCCAGGCTCTACCATGTGCTCATCATCGGCACTCAAACCATACAACCTAATACATAACATAAATGTATTAATCATCAAAACGACGCTACACGTCTACATAGAACGTCCACTATGTCATTGTCATCCCGTGACGGTACCTGTCAACATACGACTTTGAAACAATTTTATAATATTGTCGACTCGTGACAGTATATGTCGATTCACGACGTCTATAATCTCATAGTCAAACACATGACAGCACAAGTAAATCAACACATGATATCCACAATAGTGCTAAATAAACAGTAATATGCCATACCTCATCGCTAACAATATAGCGGCATACCTGTCTCCGTCATCCAACAGTGGTACGCAATCAGCACCCATCGCTAGTAGGTGACGTAATCCAGCGTCATGTGCATAGCGGCATAACCCGTCGCTATAGAATCGGGGGCATAATCCCTCGTCATAGAGTCAGCGGCATAAAACCTCGCTATAGACATCTGGCGGCATGAACCATCGCCCTAGATGTAGCGGAATGTACCATCGCTATGAATACCCGGCGGCATAAGTCATCGACAATAGAATAGCGGAATGAGACATCGCTATCAATACCCGGCGGCATGAACCATCGCCAATCAATATAGCGGAATGAACCATCGCTATCAATATATCTGGCGGAATGAACCATCGCCAATCAATATAGCGGAATGAACCATCGCTATCAATATAGATAATGTGGTTGTCCCGGTCCTGTTATAGCAGCGGAATTTTAGGACCCCTCGCTTCGACAATGACAGCGGCATGTTACCTCGCTCAGTCATGACAGCGGCAAGTACCTCCCTCGCTCGAATATAACAACTACCGGAACTTCCACTAGCTCCATGTACCTGCATCCAAGTTAATACCACAGTTCACAATATAATGATCGATACCACTTTTCAGTTATAATCACAATATTCCACAATAATCACAATATTCCACTTTAATCACAATATTCCACATTAATCACTAGAATTGTGACTATTCCGGTCCCAATACAACAGCGGAATTTTAGGACCCCTCGCTTCGACAATGACAGCGGCATGTTACCTCGCTCAGTCATGACAGCGGCAAGTACCTCCCTCGCTCGGAGATAAAGGCTACCGGAACATTCATCAATTCTACCACAATAATCAAGCACAACAGTTGATTCCATTATCACAATATATATCACTATCATTTCACATATACCATCACATGTAAGGGTTCACTACCCACGATATACATAATCAAAGGTGTAACACGTTTTACCGTCCGAAGCCCGTACGTCTCACCTTTCCTGATTTTCCCACAAAATCAGATCCCTTAACACATAATGCATGAAGGGCCAGACATCACCATTAATGCCATCCCATCTCATGCTACACGATTCCTGCAATCACAATGATTAGCAACACCACTTTTCATATCATAAAAGCACATAACAACTAGTTGTGTCATACAACATTAATGCCATCATGCATAAATATGTGCCATCAATAAGTTCCTAGGCCCTTAACAGCCCCAAAGAGCTAACCACTGCTCTGATACCACTAATGTAAGGACCCCAAGCCCTTAACCCTTAATTAGTGTATTAACCACTATGTGTGGCACATGCTTTCAATAAAAAGTCAATTGGGAAGCTCATATGATACTTTACCATTGAATGTCAATTACACAATTTCTTTAATATTCAACATTAAGATCATCTCTACCCACAATTAGACTCATATGTTCGCCCTTTACCATACCCTTGGTGCCACTTTTTACATTGTGGGCTTTTATAAAAATTTGGGCAGAGTCTCCCCATAAATAGAGCTATCCCGAAATGAAAGCACAACACATAATATAATTCCCGGCCAGGGAATACACAATACTCAACAGAATACAGAACACAAAGTAAATTCCCAGCCAGGGAAGACACCACACATAAGACGACATAATTGGGTTTCAACACCCACATAATACACTAATGACTCTCAAATCATTTAGCAATTCTACCACTAATTGCATGCAAACATATGATGAAAGAGAGAAAGGCTCATGCCTTTATATACAACCCATATACAAGAATATCCGTGCTCACATGCGAGCATCATAAATGTGTATATAAACCTCGGGTGTATATAAGTACTCTATACGATACCGTGCTCCATCAAGCCCTGGTACCACGATCCTGTGAGTACATCCAATCAACAGCTCGAGCTCAGCTCCACAGCCATCGATGCACCTGTTCACCTGTCCCAACAGAGACAGCCCCCAACGGGGTGAGCATACCAATACACAAAATCTCATAATCACAGTAATGAAATTCATAATTTACAACACAAGTAAATATTAATGAATTTTAAATGATACTCCCTGGATGGCAACATCCTCATCCGGGATTCCGTGTACTGTCCCTGTTCTCACAATCATCAAACTCATCAAATCTCATAAATCAGTAAATCAACACATTAATTTAACTCATAGCATGCCTGATTCTCAAGTATCAATAATTAATGATTCCAAATTCATTATACACACAAATATAGATATCTCGATATCTAATATTGATTTTCAACTTTGCTACCAATCACAGATAGCTCAAATGCCTAGCATTTATTTTACGAATTCTCATTTATACTTAGACATCTCACATGTCTTATAATGAATACATGATTCCACGATCATTCTCAGGCATCTCAAATGCCTAGCCTTTATTTTACAAATTCCCATTTATACTTAGACACCTCACATGTCTTATAATGATTACATGATTCCACGATCATTCTCAGGCATCTCGAATGCCCTACAATGGTCATATAAACCCAGTACCCCATATCTCATATAAGGTCATACTACTCTAGTATTACACACACTTGTGGCAGCGATATCAAGACTAGGTCGTCCCATAGTCATATCGACACATATATATATATAACCATACCCACAACCATCTAATGCAATTAAATCACATTATGCATTTCACAAATGCTTCATATAAAGTAATGCTCGTACGTCACACGTACCTTAATCTCCGAAGTCCGAGCCAAACCTTGCTCGAGTCCCATGCCCCGAGGAACGATGTGCTAACACGATAAATAATTCACAATTAATTACGAACATGCAACCCATGCTCAAGCACACCCATATCCCTTAAAAATATTGTCAACACACAACAATTAACCATTATCAAAAATTGCTCAAGAACACCCCACAAATTTTCGAACCTTCACAACACAAATCGAACTCAAATAATCACCATAATTCATCTAAAACTTGAATTAATCGATTAACAACAAGAATCATCACCCTTGCCAAAAACCCCCAAATTTCGAACTCAAACCCCCCAAAAATTCGAACCCTAACTCAATCAAACAGCATGAAAATCGAATCAATTGGCAACCAATTTCTTTGAACCACAAAGCAAGAAATTTTCGACCCAAACTAAGCACCAAAACGCCCCAATAACACCTGAAAGAAAGCCCCAAAATCGTACCAAAAATCGAGCCTCAAAATCGGACGAAATCGAAGAACCCTAGCTTTTGGGGATCGATGCATTCTGCCAAAATCCGAACGAGAAACGAGACCAAACTTCGAATTGATGGTGTAGAAAGGAGCGCCTGGACGAGACGAAGCCGGCGGCGGGTCGCACGCGCCGAACGGCGGCGGGCGCACGCCTGGAAGCGGCGTGGGTCTGGGGAAAAATGGGAGGCAGCGCGCGCGAGGAGAGAGGGAAGGGTGGGGGAAAATGGCTTCCAATAATTAAAATCTCGGGTTCAACTGGTATTTATAGCAAAAATACCCCGAAATACTAATAGCCCCACAAATACATCATGATTCATTAAAAATCATCTGTTTTCAAAAATTATCTCTCTAACTCAAAAACCCCTTACTGGCGCCCACACCAAGCACCCGAGATTCCGAGTCACACTAAAAACCCAACTCACAGGTTTTCATCGAAATGAGAATATGATCTCAACCTCGGGATCCAACGATCCCAACTACTCAAATAGACGAGCCCGGAAGGCCCAACGCCTCGATTAAACTCCAAATTGCCACGTAAAACCAATTTAGGGGTTATTAACACTCCGGGATTAACATCCCTAATCTCAGGTCATCACAGATTTGGCGGTAGTGCTATTTTGTATGCTAGCGTTCCCACCTTTTCTAAAACTTCAAATGGTCCCACGTATCTTGGATTCAACTTTCCCCTTTTGTCGAATCTAATTACCCCTTTCATTGGTGAAATCTTTACATAGACTTTCTCACCAATCTCTATATCCACGGGTCTCCTTTTCAGATCAGCCCAACTTTTCTGTCGGTCCTGAGCTGTCTTAAGTCTATCTCTGATAATAGCTATCTTGTCTGTAGTAGCTTGTACTAACTCCGGTCCTGTGATAGCTCTTTCTCCTACTTCATCCCAATACAATGGTGATCGGCATTTGCGCCCATAGAGTGCTTCGTATGGCGCCATCCCAATACTACTGTGGTAACTATTATTGTAAGCAAACTCGACTAGCGGTAAAAGCTCGCTCCAATTTGCTGTAAAATCCAATACACAAGCTCTTAGCATATCTTCGAGGGTTTGGATAGTCCTCTCCGTCTGGCCATCGGTTTGCGGGTGATAGGCCGTGCTAAGAGTCACTTTACTTCCCATAGCTTGCTGAAAGCTTTTCCAGAAACGTGACACGAATCTAGGATCTATGTCGGATAGGATGCTTACTGGGACTCCATGCAATCTCACTATATTGTCCATATATAGGGTTGCCAACTTGTCTAAGTTGTAGTTCATACGGACAGGTAGAAAATGTGCTGACTTAGTTAGTCTATCAACGATTACCCATATTCCGTCATGGCTCTGTTTTGATTTTGGTAGACCCACGACGAAATCCATGGAAATGTGTTCCCATTTCCATTCCGGGATTTCCAGAGGTTGAAGAAGTCCTCCGGGTCTCTGATGCTCCGCTTTCACTTGCTGACATACTAAGCATCGGGCAACAAATTCAGTTACGTCCTTTTTCATTGCGTTCCACCAAAAGCTTTCCTTCAGATCCTTGTACATCTTTGTACTCCCAGGGTGGACTGAAAACTTTGACTTGTGCGCTTCAGACATTACTTCTTGTCTTATGTTGCTCACATCTGGCACGCATAATCGTCCTTTCATCCACAGGATTCCATTGTTATCGATCTTAAAGTCAGTAATTTTCTTCTCCCTGACTTGTTCTTTTAGCTTGGTTAGGTTCGGATCTTGTTCTTGGCTTAGTTTGATGGTCTCTCGAAGACAAGGTTGAGCTGAGACCGTAGCTAAGATTATTTTTCCTTTGCCTTTCCGGCTCAAAGCATCCGCTACTTTGTTTGCTTTGCCGGGGTGGTAGCTAATAGTGAGATCGTAGTCTTTTAGAGGTTCGATCCATCGTCTCTGCCTCATGTTGAGTTCCTTTTGAGTGAACAAGTACTTGAGGCTTTGATGGTCTGTGAACACTTCACACTTGGCGCCATACAGATAGTGTCTCCAAATCTTCAAGGCGAACACTACTGCGGCTAACTCGAGGTCATGCGTAGGGTAGTTTTGCTCATGGGGCTTGAGCTGTCTTGATGCATACGCAATCACTCTACCTTCCTGCATGAGTACACATCCTAGTCCTTCTTTAGATGCATCACTGTAGATGGTGAAACTCATGTCCTCAGTTGGTAATACCAGTACATGTGCAGATGAGAGCTTTTCCTTCAAAGTCTCAAAACTCTTCTCACATTCTTCACTCCATATGAACTTTGCATTCTTTTGTGTGAGCCTGGTAAGAGGTACTGTTATTGACGAAAATCCTTCGACAAACTTCCGGTAGTAACCAGCTAATCCCAAGAAGCTTCGGATTTCGGTCACTGTCGTTGGCCTATGCCAATCCAAAACTGCCTCTACCTTTTTAGGATCCACTGACACGCCTTCTTTTGATATGATGTGTCCTAAGAAAGATACACTTTCTAGCCAAAATTCACATTTGTTAAACTTGGCGTAGAGTTCTTTCTCTCTTAGTGTCTGGAGCGTAAGACGAAGGTGTCGTTCGTGTTCTTCATTGCTTGACGAGTAAATGAGTATGTCGTCGATGAACACTACTACAAAGTCGTCCAGGAATGGCTTGAATACACGATTCATCAAATCCATGAATACCGCTGGAGCATTTGTTACGCCAAATGGCATCACCGTGAATTCGTAATGCCCATACCTCGTTCTGAATGCTGTTTTCGGTATGCCATCAGTTTTTATCTTTAGTTGGTGATAGCCTGACCTTAGATCGAGTTTAGAAAAGACTTTAGCTCCTTTGAGTTGATCGAATAAGTCATCTATCCTCGGAAGAGGGTACTTGTTCTTGATTGTGATCTTATTCAGCTCTCTGTAGTCGATGCACAATCTCATGCTCCCGTCTTTCTTCTTTACAAACAACACTGGAGCTCCCCATGGGGATACACTTGGTCTGATTTGTTTCTTGTCCAATAACTCCTGCAGTTGTTCCTTAAGTTCCTTCAGTTCGGCTGGAGCCATTCGGTATGGTGCCTTAGAAATTGGTGTAGCGCCTGGCACCAAATTAATATCAAATTCCAATTCTCGGTTTGGAACAGAACCGGGCAGCTCTTCAGGAAAGACATCCGGAAATTCTTGTACAACGGGTATGTCTTCTATCCTGGGTTCATCTTCCTCTTTAACCTCGCTTATTGTAGCTAGGTAGACTTCTTCACCGTTCTTCACAGCTTTCCACGTTTGTGCTGCTGAAAGAAGGAATTTTCGTTCCTTAGTTTTGCCGTGGTATACGATCTCTTTCTCGTCTGGAGTCCGTAGTTTAACATTCTTGTTATGGCAGTCTACTACTCCATGATGTTTGGATAGCCAATCCATTCCCAATATAACATCAAAATCCACCATTTTGAGTTGAATTAGCTCAGCATTAAACTTGATTTCATTAATACTAAGATTACAATTTCGGTGTATGCTATGTGCTATAAGGGTCTTATTGGCTGGTGTTGCTACGTTATATGGTTCACTAAACAGTTCTGGCTTAAGGGCTAGTTTCTTAGTAAACCTCTTAGATATAAACGAGTGCGTGGCACCACAATCAAACAATGTATACGCAGGTAATTCGTTTAAATAAATGGTACCTGCCACAACGTCGTTTGCGTCCTCGGCCTCTTCTCGCGTTATAGCAAACACTCTGGCGTTCGGCTTAGTCTCCTTTGGTTTACTAGGAGGGCCGTTATTCCTTACAGTCGTCCCCCTCATATCAGGTTCGGGACACTCAGCAATTCGGTGGCCCGTCTTCCCACATCGGAAACATGCACCTTTTCGTCTGAGACATTCTCCTAGATGGTTGAATCCACAGTTCGAACACTTAGGGTACCTCTGTTGAGTTGGGCCTACTGTAGGTCCCCTTTGCTGGTTGCTGGACGGACTAGGCCTCTTGAAGTTTTGACTGCTAGCGGTATGCTGACTGGTGGAGGGTCGCTTGCGCTTAAATTCTTCCTCGCGACGCTTTATGTCTGCTTCAGCCCTGATGGCGGCTCCCATTAAATCTCCGAAATTGGTTGTCTCGAAAATTGCCAGGGCGGATTGGATTCGACTGTTCAGTCCAATCCTGAAGCGATGTAGCTTAAGGGACTCGTCTGCCATGATACTCGGTGCATACGTTCCCAGCGAGTTAAACCTTGCGGTATAATCCACCACTGTCATATCTGTAGTCTGTGTCAGGTTTTCAAACTCTCGCAGCTTCTGGTTCTGGACCGCAGTTGGAAAGTACTGCTTCAGAAATGTGCTCCGGAACCTTTGCCATGTAACTGGTCCCGTTTCTTGCATTAATGGCGACACGTTTTCCCACCACTTTCCAGCTTGATCAATGAGAAAAGACGTGGTAACTTCCACTTTAATGTTTTCAGGCACTTCAAGTAATCTGTGGTGGTTTTCCACTTGTTTGAGCCAGTTTTGTGCCATTTCTGGGTCTGAGTTGCCATCGAAAGTTGGAACTCGGTTCTTTCGCAGTGATTTGTAATGATATTTTACTCCCTGCGGGTGTGGCGCTGGCTGCGGCTGTGGCTGATTAGCAGTAGGGTTATTCAAACCTTGAAGTGTTGTGGCCACAATGGTGGCTATTGCTGCCAAGTCCTCACGACTCAGTCCCACCCTCGGGGGTTGTGGCGGTGCAGGTGGAGGATTCTGATTTCCATTAGTTCTTTCCTCATTAGAGTTGGGAGGAACAGCATAGTTGGGATTACGATTGCTGCGAGTAGGACGTCCGGCCATTTCCTACAATACATAAAGATCTAAACTCTTTGCGCAGAGAATATAACGATAGCGGAAAGATAAAGAAGACATGATAAACAGAAATGACGATTTTATTAATCATTGAAAATGTTTATCAAAACAAAACGGAAAGGAAATGCTGAACATCGAAATAATTCTTAAAAACAAAACTCCTAAACAAAGCTTTCTAGAAACTACGGATCTATAACATCTCCACTTCCTAGCTCCTCTACGATATCTTCCTCCGTTGGTTCTTCACCTGGGTCTTCATCCGAGTCTACAACGTCCAGGATGTCTCGCATGTGATCATTGGCTTCCTTTAGATCACTATTGACGTTCTGGAGGTGAGTGATGATATTCCAGTATCCATTGCTTCTTATTGCCAAGCGATGGCTCGAAGCTTGAAGTGAGAGAACTCGCTCCGCCATTTGTTCCAGCTGTTGCCTTTGCACTACGCATTTCTCGGCAGCAGTCCGATGGAGTTCATCTAGTCGAGCAACTTCTTTGCTAGCTTCCTTACTCTGCTTGTCGGCTTGATGATGATAGTAGCCGAGTCTATGAACATCACCCCGCAGGTGGTCTACTACCGCAAGTAATTCCGAATTAGCTTCCTTGAGCTTTTCAACTTCTTGTTCCAGGCTAAGGATCTGGACTGTCTGAGCTCGGGTTGTCATCACCTAAACCCAATTACGGAACTAATTTAGTCAAATGAAATACTTGACAAAAATTATTTTAAAACAAGGATAAAAAATAAGAGCATAAATCTTTGATTTTTGCAATCTGGAAATTTTTTTTTTTTTTTTTTTTTAAAAAATTTCGAAAATTAGGGTTCTAAATTTCGAAATAATAGGGGTTTCGAATTAATCCCTAATCGAAGCTTGAATCTGAAATTGACAGAGGGCTAATGATCGACTTGCTGGAATAATCACACGAAAATTTTTAATTTCAAAACAATCGTGCGATGCTCGAGAAATCGAGAATCGAACAGAAATTGGGAATTAGGGTTCTTGAGCTTCGAACGAGAAATTGATCGGGCAAACGGAATCCGATCGATCTGAAACTTGGACAGTAGGGTCGACTTGAAGAGACGGTTCGATTGGTGTATTAGTCGACGGCTATCGTGGCGGCAGGCGGCAGGCGGCGGCGACGGTTTGCAGCTAGGGTTTACTGTACGAAAATCAAAAAATCCGAAAATAATTCTTAAAAATCAATTTTTCGAAAATAAAATTTTAAAAACAGAAACTGAAGATTTTTTTAAAAATTCGAAAATTTTCGTATTCATGTGATTAATCAGATTGGACTCCTGATTATCGTAATTATCATGAAACGTCAATTTTCACCCAACTGTATTTATTTCTCCAGTTGGTCTATTTCAACCGAAATTTTCTTCTAGTTACTTCCTTAACTAGAATACTTTTCCCAGCGGGATTATGGAACCAACCTGGCTCTGATACCACTAAAATGTCACGCCCCGAGACTGGGGTCAATAACACCGGCATTGATTTCCATACAACTTGAAATCAATAAGCCTCATAATATCATAACCACTGAAAACCCAGTCTTTTTCCATAAAAATAAAAACCCATTGTCTTTACAATAAATAAAGAAATGCGGAATTAAAACTTAACAACTGAATAAATAAAATAGTCTTAAAACTGGAAAACTTGAAAACATAAAAGATGTTGATCTACGCAGCGGACTTGATTTCACCAACCCCAAAATTGGTGCTCTTCTTCTTGCTCTAATTCTTCTTCGGCTTTATCTGGGGATGTAGAGTAAGGGGTTGAGTGCTTTGGAAAACACTCAGCAAGTGGGGGACAATCGATATCATACATATACATAATTTTCACAAACTTGGATCATAAAACTTTCATAAACCGATATGAATGTATCTTAACATACTTGATTTGCCCCTACGAGCCATGACATAACATATCGTTTCATAATTTTCATATACTTAAGCACAGTAAAGCATTCTACTCTCTTCTTGGTACTGATATCAGTCTCTAGACTTATCCCTCCTAGAGATGAGGTCATAACATCGGCTAACCCACGAATAAAGGGTCTGGATAATCCAGAAACAACGGATTACCACCGTATAAGGTTCTTTTAACGGTTACATCCCACCGCATCAGGGTCATGAGGATCCAAATCCAATTAGATTTCGAGTTTAACGTGCTTACAAAATAATACTTTCATAATTTCAACATAGTACATATCGATTGGGAATTTTAAAACATACTATATGATTTTTTTAGAAAACGAAACGAATATATATAACAAAAGCCCACTTACTTGCTTTGATACTTGCTTGCTTGATCAAGGGATTGAAACACACGGTTTCCTTAACTTCTTGGCTTTCGAACAACACTCGAAACACCACGTTTTAATCCTTGAATCACTACTGGAATCACGATGGACAACGATTGCTGGAACACTTCGAATAAGCGCTGGAAAACGGATTGGATTCAGACTTGGTACTCGATTGGTATAGGCTGGTAAACTCGATGGATTCTTGATAGTTCTTGCTCAAATTTCACACACTAACAGAGGGTCTTATGGACAAGGTTTCTGGTAATCTTGAAGGTTCAAATTTGGAACTAACAACACTCAAACGTTGCTGTCAAAACCCACAGAAACCGAACACTCTTGCTGGCAGAACAGATCTTGGAAACTCGATGGTTTTGGGTTCGAACTTGGCTTGGTTCGATGGTTTAACCTTGCTGGACTTATTTGGACAGATTATAGCTTGGTTTGTGATGCTAAGATGACACAATCATGCTGGAAATGGATTCAGAAAAATTATCAAAACTTGAACTGAATCTGGAATAGAAATTCGATGGAATTGTTGCTGGTTTTGGGGCAGAAAGCTTCGGCTATTTACTGCTGGTTGAAGGTGAATTGGTGATTGAAAGTGAGGCTGGAACCTTGCTTTTATAGATGCATAAACTGGTATCCAAGGATGGAAGGACTCTTGGATAGATAGGTGTTGGAGTAGGACTCCCAATCGAAATTATAGGAGAAGATTTGTGCAGATTCTGAGGTGAACAATCTGACTTTGATTCGATCTATATTGCTGCGAAAAGATGGAAATTATTCGAAGGAGTTGATAGCTAGGACTCTTCGGATAAACGTGTAGAAAGATTGAGGAAGTGCTTGAATGGATAGTGGAGTTTGGTTCGATCTAAGCTGCTGAAATTCGATCAATAAGGAAGGAGTTTGATTTGGTTAGGGACTCCTTGATGTATTGAAACTCTATGCTAGAGTTTAGAAATTTTCAAACTCTTCCAAGTCAAGTTTTTTTTTTGTTATCCCATAACTAAAGTCCGGGTTTTTACATTTTAATTATTCGAGCTTGAATTTTTTTCACATTATTTTATGACTCCATGGAGAAAAACATATTCAATTACTTTTTACACTTTTTTTCAAATTTTAATAAATTTTTTATTTTTTTAAAAAAATAAGGGTCAAACCGTAACTGTAACCGTTGGTTACCCATAATTGGAACCGCATCGTAACCGGCTGTTCATGAACCATTACCGGACAAGGAAGATTAAGGTTAAGGGTCGAGATTTTTTGAACCATCAAACCGGGCGGTTATGAACCGTCTAACCGGCGATTCTGAACCATGGTCAATTCTATTAATCCCATTTGATTTGTAAATAAGTATTTTACCCAATGTGGTATCGTAAATAGACACTTTACCTCTTGTGGATTGTAAAAAACATTTTGCCCTTATTAATTTGTAAAATATAGTACGTTGTCCACCTCAATCCCTCACACGTCATACGAGAAGGGAGGGCTGCATCACAAACCAAAGGGGGGTAAATTGTAATTTTTTTCAAATCACATGGTGATAAACTGTCTATTTTAAAAATCACACGGGATAAATTGCTTATTTTAAAACTACAATTGGCTAGAAAGATAGATATAGTTAAGTGCTTGGACTATAAGGTAATTCTAGGAGAGAGTGTAGTTACCCAACACCGACTTTTAGTTCTAGATGTTAGGACTAAGAATAGGGATACTAGAATTAAGCATAAGTTAGAACCTAGAATTAAGTGGTGGCGGTTAAAAAAAGGTAACTTTGGAGCTTTTGTAGATAAGGTAGTCGAGGACGTTAATTGGACGCCAAGAGATGATTCTGATACCATCTGGAACAAAATGGCTTGTGTCATTAAGATGGTAGCTAAAGAGCTCCTTGGTGAGTCAAGAAGATATGCTTCACCAGGTAAGGACGCATCTGGTGGAATGAAGACGTAAAGAAGGCTATCCGAATCAAGAGGGATGCTTACAGAGAGCTGAAGAAGAACAACAATGGAGCAACATTCAAAAGGTATATGATTGCCAAAAAGAAGCGAAGACATCAGTTCGAGATGCTAGAGCTAAAATCTACAAAGAAGTGTACGATAAATTTGATACTAAGGAGGCAGAAAAAGATATCTACATGATTTTCGAGCGAGGGAGAGTAAGACAAGAGACTTATGCGCAGTGAAATGCATAAAATATGATAACCATAAAGTCTTGATTAGAGATGAAGACATCAAAACAAGATGGAAGAATTATTTTAACAGCTTGTTCAACGGTGGCTTTAACCAAGATTTATGTGATCTTAACATCCATCAACATGATGCAAACCATGAGTTTACTCGCAGAATTAGAGAATTCGAAGTTAAATGAAAGCACGAAGAGTAGTTGGTCCCGATAGAATCTCTATTGAAGTATGGAGATGTTTATGACCGACGGGTATAAAGTGGCTAACAGATCTATTTAACAAGATTTGGAGGAGTAACAACATTTCAAATGAATGGAGAAATAGTACTCTCATCCATATCTATAAGAACAAGTGTGACATTCAGGGTTGCGCCAAATTTCGTGGTATAAAACTCATGTGTTACACAATGAACCTTTGGGAGATGATAATTAAATGTCGTTTAAGGAGGGAGGTTAATATATCAGAGAACCCTCCCCATCTTTCTCTCCATCTTTTCCTACCATTTTCCTTGAAGGAAAATCGATGGGGCTCGGTGTTGGAGCGGGAATCTCGACCAAATAGTTGGGTAATATTCTTACACTCTCTTTAATCTTCGTTTTGATAGAAATTTTGTAGAGTTTGGTCATGTTTAGAGATGAGATTGAGTTTTGGGTTTTTAGAGATTATAGGTTTGTTGTGTTATGTTGAGTATTTTTGTGTTTATTTGAAGGATTTGTGGAGTTGAGATTGTTGTTTTGAGACTTTTTGCTCGAAAAATACCATTTTTGGCTGTTACAGACCTCGCCGATCGAACGGCAGGAGGGCGCTGATCGATCGCGGGCGCTGATCGATCGAACGGCAGGAGGGCGCTGATCGATCGCGTTTTGATAGAAAAAAATGGAAGAAGATGAACAGTTCTGGCGATTGATCGCGCAAAACGGCCGATCGATCGCGGGCGCCTGGCGATCGATCGCGCGTGAGCGAAAATAAATGTGAAATTTTCTGTAGCTCGTGATTGATCGAGGGCGTTTGGGCAATCGATCACGAGGGCTAGTGTTGTGAAAATTTTTAGTTTGTCGTGGTATCGATGCATGCCTTGTCCGAGTCTTTTATGCGTTTAATCATTGTGATTGGATGGTATATGAAGGTTGAGTACGTGCTTAAGTATGTAATTGTGTGCACACGGTTGATTGTGAATTATGGAATTTGTGTAGCGAATTATACACCGGATCTCGGGGCAAAGCAAAGAGTAGCTCGTAGGATTGGACTACAAGATACGTGTGACGTACGAGCATAGTTAAATATATTATTGTCATGGTTAATGAATAATATATTATTGTTGCGATGAATTGGTATACATTATGAATTATGGTGCTGCCGCTGTTGAGCGAGCAATGAGTATGATGCTGCCGCTGTTGAGCGAACAATGATCATGATGCCTCCGATGTTGAGCGTGCGAGGGGCCAGAGTGTCGCCGCTGTTGAGCAATCGATGTGATATGATGAATTATGATTATGAAATTGCTAATTGAGATGTATTAGATGACTGCAAATCATTGAGATGATTTAACGATGATTAATTATGGAACCAGCGATTTTGAATATGAGTATAGTGAATCATTGTAAGGATTTAACGGATTTTGGAGTTGATGATCTTGGTTATTGTGAGAACAGTAACAACATGTGAGATCCCATATGGTCATACTATATACATGGAGTATTTGTTAAATTTACAGCTTTATATTCTGTAAATTATGAATTGTGAGATTGATGATATTTAGAATGTGCTATTGGTATGCTCACCCCGTGTGGGGGCTTTTCTGTTAAAACAGGTCAAACAGGTACAACATTAGTTTGAGTTGTTGAATGGAAATGCTCTCAGGACTGAGGTACCAGTGTTGGTATTGGTAATGAGACATGTGCATGTAGATACATATTTATTTACTAAGGGATCGTGTGTGAGCATTTTGAAAATGTGTATATGACAGGTATAAAATTTAGATTTCTCTTTCCAAATACGTATTGCCTGCAATTATTTATGAATATAATTGAATGATGAAATGAGAATATGGTTGGTGCATTGTGAGTGTATATTTATGTTAATTGAGTTGAGTTGGGAATTGGACAATAAGAGGATTTATGCCAAAAAATTTATAGATAGCATGCCATTGTTATTGAAGCATGACAATGAGAATTCTCTAATGCTATGAATGTATGCACTAATATAGATGATAAATGCACTAATATAGATGATAAATGCACTAACCACGGGATTGGGACGCGGGGTCCTTACATTAGTGGTATCAGATGAGTGGTTTGCTCTTTTAGGCTGTTTGAGAGCCTAAGAATGTATTAGTAGAAATGAATATCACATAGTTTACGCATGATTGCAATTTTGTGCCAGCGTGACATGACATTTACATACTTATGTGCATAGTATGATATGAGGTCATGAATGAAAATGTGTTATTGCTAACCATCGTGGTTGCATGATCATATGAAATACGATGAAAGTGATATTGTGAAATAACCATTGACACCAATGAACATACGCACTGAGGGTGGTATGATTGAAGGTGCTATCAACCGGTAACATATTTAAATATCATATCATAGATTTAAAAGTTTGACATTAATGATGTGGCGCCGGATGAGCGACGACTGATATGCTATGTTGACAGTTACTAGTAATTGATGTGGTGATTGATGAAAGAGTAAATGATATTGATTGAAATGATATGCATCTTAGATATGTAATAAGTGCTAAGACATGATTTTATTGGAAATCAGAGAATGAGAAATGTGATGTGCTGTCTGAGGACAGGAAATGGTGGACAATGCTGTGTGGTTGATATGTGACAGCAGAGATAATCGGGTATGGCTACCTTATGATTATGAGAATGCAAGTATATGTGGATTTATACGCATGCATTGATATTGACTTATTATGCATGAATACTTGGTACTGTCATTGTGCGTACAAATGTATTACGATTATTGTGATACTACGGTTATATCAATTAGCGATGGATCAGAATATTTGCCGTTGTCTTATCGAGAGCTGGATCAGGATATTTGCCGCTATCATATTATAGCGTGGGTCGCTAGTATGTCGAAGCGAGGGATATCATCGAGCCACCGATAATTCGAAGCGAGGGATATTATTGAGCCGCTGGTATAACGTAGTAGGGATTGTAGAATTGGCGAGATGTTATGTTGATTTAAGCATTTTGAGATCATTGTGATGATACTGATATATTGAGCAGCGATGGATCAGAATATTTGCCGTTGTTGTAGCGTGGAACACTGATATGTCGAAACGAGGGATATTACTGAACCGTTGATGTACGAAAAACTTTATCGAGCGATGAATCAGGATATTTTCCATTGTCATAGCGTAGCGCGTGACACTAACATGTCAAAGCGAGGTATATCATTGGGCCGCCGATAATTTGAAGCGAGGGATATTGTTGAGCCGCCGACGTGTGGGATTTTATGCCGCTGTATACGTAGCGATAGATTATGCCGTTGTATACGTAGCGATAATGTTATGCCGCTGTATACGTAGTGATAGATTGTGCCGTTGTATACATAGCGATGGATTGTGCCGCTGTGTACGTAGCGATGGATTATGCCTTTGTATACGTAGCGATGATGTTATGCCGCTGTATACGTAGCGATGGATTATGTCGTTGTATACGTAGCGATTGATTGTGCCGCTGTATACGTAGCGATTGATTGTGTACCGCCATTGGGCGATGAATATTGATTGTCTACCGCCATTGGACGATGGGTATTGATTGTGTATCGCCATTGGGGGTTGCACATTGATCGTATACTGCCATTGGGCGAGGACTGCTGTGTGCCGCCGTTGGGCGATGAATATTGATGTGCCACCGTTGTATTAGATTTGTATACTATTATACTGCTATTGTGTTAGCAATGTATATGGATGACGTGTTGATTTCAGATAGCAGTAAACATTATGTTAATTGTATCGTCACGGGTTGACGAGGATATTGTGAATGTCACGTGTTGACATGCACCGTCACAGGTTGACGAGGATACTATGAATCTCACGGGTTGACTTGTACCATCACAGGTTGACGAGATATTTTATGATAATCCGGTATGACGGGCGAGAAGACTGATGCATGTGTCCGACCCGACTTGATTTTCTTTATTTTTATGTTAACTTAATTTTTTTTTTACCATTTTTTATTGCTACTTTGGTTTGTTAATGAGCACAGGTGAACCTTTTGATCACGAAGAGAATTTTTACTACGATTCTGAGATCGAGAGGACACTACATCGGAGAAGAAGAGAAGCAATGTTACTTGAGGAAGAAGAAGAGAGGAACACGATGGCTGCGAATCAAAGCTTAAGGCAGTTGGCGAATCCTAACTTGGATCAACAACCTCTCTACATCACTTTCCCTGCTCTGGCAAATAACGTAAAATTTCGAACTCAAATCTGGTTTAATTCACTTATTGCCATCTTTTCATGGTATTGCAGGAGAAAACCCGCACAAGCACTTGATGGAATTCCACGTGGTGTGCACTACTATGAAGCCTGCTGGCGTGACCGATGGGCAAATCAAACTGCGAGCCTTTCCATTCTCTCTAAAGGATGGTGCAAATGATTGGCTATTCTACCTACCCTCCGGATCTATCACCACGTGGACGGATTTGCAAAGAGTCTTCCTAGAGAAGTACTTTCCTGCTTCAAGGGCTAACATAAGAAAGGAGATCTATGGTGTGAAGCAGTACCACGAGGAGTCATTGCATAGTACTGTGAACGTTTTAAGAAGTTGTGTGCAAGCTGCCCACAACATCAGATAAGTGAACACTTGTTAATTCAATATTTCTATGAATGTTTGCTTTCTGGTGACAGGAACTTAGTGGATGAGGCGAGCGGAGGAGCTTTCATTGACAAGACAGCGTAGGAGGCAAGGAACTTAATAGCTAACATGGCGGCCAACTCCCAACAATTTGGACATGTTCGCCATGGACAACCGCCAAGAAAAAAAGGTAAATGTATCCAATTTGGAACAACTGATAGACTTAACTTTTCTTGTGCGTAATCTTGCAGGTGGCAATGTGGGGAAGATGAAGCCGTGCGGAATCTCTCTAGCTGCGAACCATCCCACTGATGCACGTCCATCACTACAAGATACATCCATTGAGCACGTTAATGCAGCGGGAGGATTCCCAGGGCCACCACAAAGGAGTTATGACCATCCACCAAACAACTAAAATCAAGGTTGGAGGGACCATCCGAACCAAGGCTATGGGAACCCACAGATGCACCAACCTCCACCCTACAGACCGCCATATAAGCGACCTCCACCACCGCCAGTGCACCCTCCTTCTGACAGGTTAGAAAATATTGTAAAAGTTATTGCTGAAAATAGCTTGCAATTTCAACAGGAGACGAGGGCGAGCATCCAAAGCTTGACTATGCAAATGGGACAACTGGCAACTTCGCTCAACAAGATTGAAGCAAGAATCTCAAATGGACTACCTTCACAACCGGAGGTGAACCCCAGGGAGAATGTGAGCGCTATCACTTTGAAGATGAGCGAAGATACAGCTGAGGAGAAGGTGGTACTGACGCCACCCAAGCAAGAAGAGATGAAGGAGACGGAGAAGGACGCTGAAGAGCCCATACAAGAGGAGGAACCACGGGATAAGTTCCCTAAATTTTCTGAATATAAAATTGAACACCCATTCCCCATTGCTTTTAAGGAAAATAGGAAAGATGAGGATATCAAGGAACTCTACGAGACTTTCTGACGATGTGAGGTAAACGCTCCACTACATGATGCCATGATGAAGATACCTCGATGTGCGAGATTTTTGAAGGAAATTTGGAAAGCGGATAAGAACAAGGAACGCAAAGGGTGTCCCAAGATCGAACTAGGTGAGAATGTTTCGGCGGTCATCCAAAGAAGCATTCCCACAAAATGCAAGGACCCTGGTATGTTTTCTATCCCATGTGTGATTAGGACCATTAGGATTGAGAAGGCGTTCAACGCATCGCCTCAGGCGATCAACCCATGGCCTCGGGCGAACTCCCCCTGCACGCGAGCCTCGGCGTCGCCTCTGTCGATGTGCGTGGCGATGCCCCGCCTGGCTGCCATCGCCTGGGGCGATGATCACCATCGCCTGGGGCGATCCAGCCCAGATCTTGCATACTTGATTTTCTTCAATCAATCCACTTTCAATCAATACACCTGTATACTAAGTAGACACATTAGTATAACAAACACAAGTTTTGTTGATCATCAGAACTCAAAAATAATTCGGGGATAAATTAAAGCATTAAACACAACCATGCGTTTAAGGCTCAACAATCTCCCCCTTTTTGATGATCACAAAACTTGATAAACTTGAATACGTAGTATGCATGAAATGTGAGTAAACATGACTCCCACTTAACAATTGCATAGCACATACAAGATTTAACCAAGTAATGCATAATACAAACAACTCTCCCTCTCAAACCATGCATACAAAAACTATCCCCCTCAAACTATGCATGTATTAAACTTCAAGTTTATCACAAAATTCTCCCCCTTTTTGTGATAATAAAAAAGCATACAATTCAAATAATCATATCACAAGTATATGTTGACACATAGCCATATTTTAACAATTTACACATGTTCCTCATCAAGCATGTAATAAGCATAAGATTAAATCATTTAGAGGAATACAAACATGCGTTTAAGGTCATCAACAATGAATTCTAAATGTGCAAAATGTGCAAATGTTCTACCAAGGGTTCATGCACTGATGCCCAATATACATTATTATTCTCATGATAAAATTATTAAGGTCATGATAGCATTATATCAAAGAATGAGCATTCAAACACTTATAGCATGCTTAATCACATAATTTCACATTTTCACATTGCATGATTCAAATTTGAACTCAAGGCATATCAAGATACTTACTATAAAGAGATAAGCATAAATCATGCATCAAAACAATTTATATGTGCACATGCTAAGGGGAAATGCATTTTACTATCAATGAATATTGAGCTTCATTATTTATTGGTCACAATTAATTTGTGCCAATGAAATTTTGAATTTCTCTTTTAAAATGCACAAAATAAATTTACCTTTGATGACAAGTGTGTTCTTGTCATTGGTCCTATACCTCGCGCTTCTTCTATTGTGGTGCATGAGATGGTTTCCTCCCTTGAGGTGCTAGTCCTTCATCATCCATCACTTGGTTGTCCCTACAAAATAAATTAACAATAGGAGGATCTTTGGTACCCATTTGATTTTTGGGTCCTTGTGTGTTAGCTTTCATCAATGCCTTCGGAATCCATTTCCACCTTTTGTTATGTTGGTATTGGATTTTGGCAAACCTACATTTATTCTTAGTATGGTCATCTTTGCAACAATAAGTGCAAGTAGGAGAATTATGCTTGGCTTTAGCCAACAAGCTTGAAAAAGTTTTAGTTTTGCTCGAGAAGCCTAGTCCGGCTTTATCAAAGCTACAACGTTGCAAGCCAAGCAATTCATTCATCTTTAAGCTACTATCACTAAACTTGGCAAAAGATGTCTTTAAATCATGCACTTGATTTTTCAAAATAATATTTTCTCTTTCCTTCTTAGCAAAATCTAGCTTAAGCAATTTATTGTTCTTCTTGGTTCTACCAAGACAATCAATGAGTTCATTATAAGCATCTAAGAATTCATCATAAGATGGTACCTCATCATCCTCTTCATCTTCATCTCCAAGAGCCATTAGACAAAGATTTGTTGCTTCTTCTTCATCGGAGTCACTATCACTCCATGTGGCTATAAGGGCCTTCTTCTTCCCTTTGTCCTCATTCTTCTTCCTAGGACATTTATTAGCATAATGACTTTTATCTTGACAATTATAGCAAGTTACCTCGTGTTTTGAATCATGTTTGGTAGCACCGGAGGTCTTTGGCTTGTTGTGTTTGTTGAAGAATTTCTTGAACTTTCTAGTGAACAAGATCATCTCTTCATTATCATCATCATCTTCATCATCGGATTGATCTTTCCTCCCGACCAAGACTATTCATTTTCTTATGGATCTCTCATCCTCCTTTATTCCCTTCCTTGTTGACACTTCAAGTTCATGGGTCACCAATGTACCATGAAGTTCATCAAGGTCATATGATACACTTTCTCCTTTGTTGGATTCGATGATGGCCGTCCTCTTTGCATCCCATTCCTTTGGCAAGGCTCTTAGTGCTCTTCTCCATATTTTCTTTGGAGGATACTTCTCTCCAAGTTGGGCAAGCTCGTTTATGATTTGGGTGAGCCTCCTAAACATCGAGTCGACGTCTTCTCCAAATTCCATCTCAAATGTCTCATACTTGAGTTGAAGTAGATCTATCTTTTTCTCCTTCACTTGATTTGTCCCCTCATGACAAATTTGCAATTTGTCCCATATTTCCTTTGCTGTTGAGCATATCGAGATCCGGTTGTACTCCTTCATATCTAAAGCACAATGTAAAATATTAACAGCTTTAGCATTTTGCGAATTTAAAATCATGTCCGATCTTGTGAAATCGTCCATTTCTTTGGGAATACTTATTCTCCCAACTTCCTTTAAAGGAATATGTGGACCTTTCACAATAATCTTCCAAAGGTCATAATCACGGATTGGATGTATAGAGAAATTTTATTCTTCTAATAACCGTAATTATCACCCGTGAAGAGCGGATGACGAATCGATTGACCTTGAGCAAACTAATTTGCTAGATTAGCCATAGAAATTTTTTGATTTAGAACAAAAATCAAATGGCTCTGATACCACTTGTTGGAACCGAAGATGGGGGGTGAATGAGGTTCCTTGGCTACTTTAGCGTTTTAAAATGAATTTGCAAATAAGTCGAGTTTGCGCTGCGGAAGACTTGATGTCAATCGATAAATAAGTAAAATTGAAGGAATAAATAAATGCGTAAATTAAATAAAGCGGTAAATGACACAATGATTTGTTATAAAAGTTCGGCGATGAATTGCCTACGTCTCCTCTTCCCGGTTAGAAAACCTTTAACCGAGGTTCCACTAGAACGAAAATGATCTTGGCCTTAAGGGCTCCAAGTTAGCCACAACACACTCTTCCCGAGTACAAAAAGCTCTTCACGAGCACCACACTCTTCACGAGTCTTCTTGGCCTTAAGGGCTCCAAGGATAGCCACACAAAACTCTTCCGAGTTACCAACACTCTTTACGAGTCTTCTTGGCCTTAAGGGCTCCAAGGATAGCCACAACACTTGCACCAACTTTACTTGTTGATGACTTTTACAATTTCCAACTTGCGTCGGTGTTGGAGGACCTTGCAAATAAATCAACAACACCTTCACGGTGTAACCAAATGAAGAACACAAGACTCTCACACAAGAAGTGAATCACAAACTCCAATACAACACAAATGTATGGAGTTTGCAATGCTAGATAGAATTTGATTAAGCAAAGCTTTCTTGAAGTTTATAGACTCGTTTCTTAGCTTCAAAAATGCTCAAAAGCATCCATATTTATAGTGTAGGAGGCCCACTAGGCTCTTACTAGCCGTTGCTACACAAAAGGCTGAAATCACTCCTCGATCGCCTCAGACATCGCCTCGGGCGATCAACATCGCCGCGCCCCAATGGTCAGCATAAATCACGCATCGCCTCAGGCGATCACTACTGAAAATAAATGCCGTAGCCTCAGCTGATCCAAAATCTTCATCGCCTCAAACGATGCACACATCGCCTCAGGCGTTCAACGCATCGCCTCAAGCGATCAACCCATCGCCTCGGGCGAACTCCCCCTGCACACGAGCCTCGGCATTGCCTCTGTCGATGTGCGAGGCGATGCCCCGCCTGGCTGCCATCACCTGGGGCGATGATCACCATCGCCTGGGGCAATCCAAACCAGATTTTGCATACTTGATTTTCTTCAATCAATCCACTTTCAATCAATACACCTGTATACTAAGTAGACACATTAGTATAATAAACACAAGTTTTGTTGATCATCAAAACTCAAAAATAATTCGGGGATAAATTAAAGCATTAAACACAACCATGCGTTTAAGGCTCAACAAAATTGTTGAGGCGTTAAAGTGGAGATAAATTAGTTTGTTATGAATCTATGAGCCAAACAAAAAAATTATAGTTTTGTCTGATTTACTCGAGGTTGAGTAAAGAGTAAGTATGTGGGAGTTTGATGTGACTAGAAATAGACACATCATTGAGTTTAATTGTTTACGATTTGGTATGTTTTGATGGATAATTTGATACATATGCTACCTAATCGTATATTTGTGTAATTGTAGGCGGACTCGAAGAATTCGAGCTAAAAACTATGTATAAAGACCAAGGAAAGATATGGAGATGATAAGGACTCAAGGTTGATTAAGAAAAAGGCCAAAAGTGTAATTTTGATGAAGAGATCGATCGCATGGAAGAGGAGATCGATCACCTTTGGACAGAAAGTTGAGCAACAATTTACACGAGTCAGCGATCGATCGGAAGAATGAGGCGATCGATCGCCAAACCTTGCTGGAGCCAAGCGATCGATCGCTACAAAGAGGCGATCGATCGCCTGAAGAGATTTCCCGAAAAAAATAAAGCCAGCGATTGATCGCTAGACTGAGGCGATCGATCACTAGACGAGTTTTGGAAATATTGGAAACTTGATTTTTTTACCATCTTGGATAGATTTTACCTACAATATCAGATTCTCACCATCTTTGGACGAAATTGGGGACTTAAATCAGATGAGTAGTCATATTTTGAGGGGACCAACATAGTTTAGACATTAGATTTTATTTTTCTCTCAACTTTTGAAGAACAACTCGAAGAACGAAGACGGAATCAACAAGCCGGAATCGTGCTTCGCTTTAGTAACTTTCTTTTCTATTGATTGTTTGATGTTTTTTTATAAAATTTTCGTTTGTTTTAAATCAAATTATGAGTAGCTAAACACTTTGATTCTTGGTTGAGGGATAATTGCCTTTGGAACAAAAATACTTGTGAAAATTTTGTCTGAGTGCTGAATTTTTAATTCGATTTCAATTTGTTTTTTCAGATTATGATTCTTATGATTGTTGTATTTGATTGATAGATTGATCACCTAATAAGCACATACACTATCTAATGCTAATTAAGAAGCAACTAAGATTGATAATTACCTGCTGTTGGTGTTATTAAATTCTTAGGAAAAACGATTGGATGATTTATTCTAACGGCTGTAGTTTTTATTGATTAGATTCATCAAACTTAATAGTTTTGAAACTATCATTGATTTAATCTTAACGGCTGTAGTTTTGGTTAAAGATTTGATAAGAGTCGAATTGAATGTTGTTTTCTTTTTGACTACGATTAAGGATCAAGATTAAAAAGCAATTCTTGGTTTTTGGTCAACTTTACCTTTGGAAATATTCACTTGATCATCAAACTAAACATCTGAATTCATTCAATTATTCATCAATTAAAAACTTAATTCCTCCATTACCTTAATCGTAGTAAAAAAGAAAACAACATTTAATTCGACTCTTATCAAATCTTTAACCAAAACTACAGCCGTTAAGATTAAATCAATGATAGTTTCAAAACTAGTAAGTTTGATGAATTTAATCAATAAAAACTACAGCCGTTAGAATTAATCATCGATCGTTTTTCCTAAGAATTTAATAACACCAACATCAGGTAATTATCAATCTTAGTTGCTTCTTAATTAACATTAGATAGTGTATGTAATTATTAGGTGATCAATCTATCAATCAAATACATCAATCATAAGAATCATAATCTGAAAAATAAATTGAAATTGAATTAAAAATTCAACACTCAAACCAAAAATTTCACAAGTATTTTTATTCCAAGGGCAAGTTTCCCTTAACCAAGAATCAAAGTGTTTAGCTACTCATAATTTGATTTAAAACAAACAAAAATTGTATAAAAAAACATCAAACAATCAATAGAAAAGAAAGTTACTAAAGCGAAACACGATTCCGGCTTGTTGATTCCGTCTTCGTTCTTCGAGTTGTTCTTCAAAAGTTGAGAGAAAAATAAAATCTAATGTCTAAACTATGTTGGTCCCCTCAAAATATGACTATTCATATGATTTAAGGTCCCCAATTTCGTCCAAAGATGGTGGGAATCTGATATTGTAGGTAAAACCTATCCAAGATGGTAAAAAAATCAAGTTTCCAATATTTCCAAAACTCGTCTAGCGATCGATCGCCTCAGACTAGCGATCGATCGCTGGCTTTATTTTTTTCGGGAAATCTCTTCAGGAGATCGATAGCCTCTTTGTAGCGATCGATCGCTTGGCTCCAGTAAGATTTGGCGACCGATCGCCTCATTCTTCCGATCGATCGCTGACTCGTGTAAATTGTTGCTCAACTTTCTGTCCAAAGGCGATCGATCTCCTCATCCATGCGATCGATCTCTTCATCAAAATTACACTTGTGGCCTTTTTCTTGATCAACCTTGAGTCCTTATCATTTACATATCTTTCCTTGGTCTTTATACATCGTTTTTAGCTCGAATTCTTCGATTCTACCTACAATTACACAAATATACGATTAGGTAGCATATATATCAAATTATCCATCAAAACATACCAAATCGTATACAATTAAACTAATGACGTGTCTATTTCTAGTCACATCAACTGCCTAATTAAAAAACCATTTTTGTTGTATAGTCATATCATGTAAGATTTTATTTAGATAATATATTCTTTAGGATTGAATTATAAATATTATCCTCAATTGGACTTTAAATTTCGTATGGAAACATATCATTTGACTTTAAGAGAAAGTCAACCAATTTAATCTTTTTGGAAACTCAAATGAAGATTTCCATTAATTTCTGCCAAAATATATTGAATTCTTAAATTGGAATAAAATAAAATATTTAAAATGGTTAAATATTATTAAAAAATTTAAATTAAATTGATTAATATATAAATGGTTTTATATTGCATTAGCCGATACGATAAGAAAGCAAACTTCTATAATAAGTCGTGAAAAAGGTTAAAGAAAACACTAATCTAACCAATGAGTGGAAGCGAAGGTAGCTCCGGCCACTGCGATGCGCAGCCGCCGCCTCCATCCGCGGCGGCAGAGAGGGAGAAGAAAAAAGAGAAGGCACGAGTGAGCCGGACGTCTCTAATTCTTTGGCACGCTCACCAAAACGACGCGGCTGCGGTCAGGAAGTTGCTGGAGGAGGATCTATCTCTGGTGCACGCTAGAGATTATGATAATCGAACTCCGCTCCACGTGGCAGCAATTCACGGCTGGATCGAAGTCGCCAAGTGTCTTCTAGACCACGAAGCTGACGTCAACGCTCAAGATCGATGGAAAAATACCGTGAGTTTTTATCACCATGTTCATGTACATATACACTTAATGTGTGTGTAATAATTGTTGAGTTCCGGCTCGAGTATTTTGGTGATCATTTTTTTATTAGCTTTTGTTTTAATTTCTAATTCTATTGGTTTGTGAAGACTTTTTGAGCTTTAAAACATTATATCTGCCAAAATTTGACAACTAATGCATTTTTTGGATTTACGCGATGGGTAATTTTGTGCTTTTTTTAAGAAATCGTATTGACTTCCGTGCTCTGCTATCTGATCTTCGTGTTTGTAAAACAGCCTTTAGCTGATGCCGAAGGAGCAAAAAGATTTGCCATGATCGAATTGTTGAATTCTTATGGTGGCCTATCTTATGTAAGCTTAACGCTTGTTGATTTTATCACCCTTTTGTGCACTTGAGACTGTACGATTACTGGAATGCTGTCGTATTGAGTATTGACTGCTTTATTTGTTCAGTACCTCTCTTAAGTTTTTACTTATAGTTTCTGAAAATATGTTTTTTTTCCATGTTAGTTGTTTGAGGCTTAGGTGTTTTACTTTCATGTCTATATCAATTCTCTTCATTAAGTTTACCTTTGTATTCGTGACTTTATTGAGACGGAAGCACTGAAATCACGAGGCAACTTCTGCTCCTTCTTGTAAGTGGAAAGATGCACGATTTTTCACTAGGTGTAGATATAAGCCCTAAATTTTTAATTATTTATCTGTGAAATGGTGTAACAAAAGGAAATTGACGGTTTGTAACCCCTGAAGGTGGCAATGAGATTCGTGAAACATGCTCAAATGAGCTGAATTTCAAATTATGCTGTCATCTTCCATCTTATAAGATGAAAATTCATTTTCATACTTTCTTGGCTTCCTTTCCATATGGATAAATCCTTCGAGCATATCGCAGGGCCAGAATGGAAGTCATTTTGAACCAAGGCCTGTACCACCTCCTCTTCCAAAGAAGTGTGACTGGGAGATTGACCCGACTGAGCTGAACTTCTCAGGCGCAATTCTCATTGGGAAGGTCGGTATTCATTTGCACAATAAAGTTATTTTTTAATCATCACTTGGTTACTATGAACTTATAGAATAACTTGACTTTCTTTGCTGAAAGGAAATCAAGAAATTTGATATGTACAGTGTTTTCAATTATAAAATCTGCATTCTTTCTCCCCTCACAATATGAAGTTTGAATATCGTGTTTAGTTTTACAAAGTGGAACATTCTTATGAAGCATTATATTTTTCTGTTAAAATCCATGCTTTACCTACTTGAATATGAGGATTTCTTTATTGGTTTGTTTTTGTAAAGGCGTTTGTGTCAAGGTTTATCTTTGTAGGATTTCAAATATTTATGATCCTACTGTGTTTATTGTGTCTTTATCATAACGTTCTAGCGTATTCACCATGTTATGTTGACCTTAAAGGGTTTCTTATGTTTCTGCTGTTGAACGATTCATCTTGAGTTTGCGATGTACATTTTCCTTTTTTCTTATAGATCGATTTTAGGGCAGCAGTCGGTTAGTATGCTTAGTTATTAAAAGGCCGCAAGGCGCGCGCCTTAGCCCAAGGCTCAGGCCTTGCGCCTCGTAGTGCCTTGCACTCCTTGTTTTTGAAAGGCGTGCGCCTTTCCGCGCTTCCTGCACTTTTACTCATAACCAGGGCACGCGCTTTACCGTGCCTTTGCCAAAGACTGAAAATATAGGCGGCTGTTAGTTTCTACTAGTGATTAAGGTTTAGTTGGGCCATTATATTTATATTTTAGCTTATAAAAAATAGCCCAAAGCATGTTACGGTTTATTTGTTGCATACATTACCTTTTGTTAACCAAACTAGAGGAAGATAATGATTTTGAGCGTTATAAATTTGGTGATAATACAGATGATGAAGATGCCATTGTCTTAAAGTTGAAGATATGAGTGATAAATAGATTTGTTTTTTTTTTTAATTTGAAACTTTGGGTAGTTTAATATGTAAGCATTTTTAAATTTTAATATTTTTTTGCATTATGATATTTAATATTTTATTTAATTTTGTTGTCATTTGAGTTTACTTTATTATTTAACTTTATTATCTTTAAGTTTGTTTATTTATAACGGTTAAAATTTATGGACATTTTGATATATTAAGAATATATAAGTTGGTGCGCTTTACTTTAGTAAAGCGCGCGCTTCGTGTCGGCTCTATGCGCTACAGCCCCAGGACAACTTTGTGCTTCAGTGTGTTATGCGCCTTTAATAACTATGGTAGTATGGTTCGATGTATCTTGCACTTTTGTTTCTAGTAGCTGTTTGCTTACTACAATTTGTTTATACTTTTTTTGTAATCCATCAATAGCTGTTTTTTGTTGCTCGCCACTTCAAGTTCGTGTAATACTTGATTTCTATCGGCAAAGCTCATTGTTGCTGATGACAGCTGATATTGGTAGGGGTCTTTTGGTGAGATACTAAAAGTTTCTTGGCGCGGAACACCAGTAGCTGTTAAACGCATTCTCCCAAGCCTTTCAGATGACAAATTAGTGATGTATGTGTCTTGACTGCATTTCACAATATGTTACTTCCCATTCTTTCTCCTTGTTTAATGGGTGTTAGATGCTTTAATTTGAATACTAGTCCTCACTTTCATGCCTCCTAATTCACATGCTAAATCTCATGTATCGATCTTTTTTTAGTTTTACACTTGGAGTTTTAATAATTGAGAGCTTCCTCAGTCACCACAGTAGTACATGTTTTAGCTATTTACTTCAGCCTTTTCCTCCCTGACTTGTGATAAATTGTTTTGTCTCTTGCCCTAAATTCAGTCAGGACTTCAGGCACGAGGTCAATTTGCTAGTGAAGCTTCGTCATCCAAATATCGTCCAATTTCTAGGAGCTGTTACTGAGAAGAAGCCCTTAATGTTAATTACAGAGTACTTGAGAGGGGTGAGTGAATGCTTTTTCTACCTCTTTCGAAGTAATATTTCACTTTCAAAATATTCTGTTACAAAATATGAGATATTGGAAAAAATCTCTATTATAAATTTATCTTCAATCTGAAGAAAATAATGAAGTATTTATACAAAGAAAAAACAATTAAAAAACCTAGTTTAAACAATCTCTTTAAATCTAAACTTCTCCTTATCTCATAATCTAATATCTCTAATAAATAATAAAGATAAAATAGTATCTAATATGATAATTATCTAATTATCTCCAACACTCCCCCTCAAGCTAGAGAATAGATATTTATCATTCCTAGCTTGCTTGTCAATTGATTGAATGCTGCCTTTGATAAACTCTTCGTTAAAATATCTGCAACTTGATGTCCTGAAGGAACATAAATCATACATACACTTTTATCCTCAATTTTTTCTTTGATAAAGTGCCTGTTGATCTCAACATGCTCTGTTCTATCATGATGGACTGGGTTATGAGCAATGTTTACTGCTGCCTTGTTGTCACAGTATAGTTTCATAGGCTCTTTGTTAAAAAACTTCAATTCCTCCATTAATCTAGATAGCCAAATACCTTCACAGAGTCCTTGAGCAACAGCTCGAAATTCTGCTTCTGCACTGCTTCTAGACACAACTGATTGTTTCTTACTTCTCCAAGTAACAAGGTTACCCGATACATAAGTACAGTAACCTGCAGTTGATCGTCTATCCATTACTGATCCAGCCCAATCAGCATCAGTGTATACCTCAATACCGCGTTTTTTATTTTTTTCGAAAAACATGCCTTTACCAGGATTTCCTTTGAGATACCTCAGAATCCGTCGTACTGCCTGAAGATGTTGGTTGCATGGAGAATGCATGAACTGACTTACAACACTCACAGCAAAGGCAATATCTGGTCTCGTGTGAGAAAGATAGATTAATTTCCTACCATACGTTGGTAACTTTCTCGATCCACTTTATTAGTGTCATCATTTAACCCGAGTTTCAGATTCTGTTCCATAGGTGTCTCGGCTGGTTTGCAGCCTAGCATACCTGCTTCCTTTAGTAAGTCCAGTGTATATTTCCTTTGGGATATCGTGATTCCTACTTTGCTCCGTGCTACTTCCATTCCCAAGAAATATCGCATGTTTCCCAGATCCTTAACTTCGAATTCAGTAGCTAGAAATTCCTTCAGTTTTCGAGCTTCTTCTATATTATCACTTGTTAAGATAATATCATCCACATATACTATCAAGATGGTTACCTTTCCATCGTCCAAGTGTTTGTAGATAAAGTATGGTCAGTCTGTGATTGAGAGTATCCATTTCCCTTGATTGCTTTACTGAACTTCTCAAACCAAGCCCTGAGAGATTGTTTCAGACCGTAAAGAGCCTTTTTCAGTTTGCATACTTGATTAGCTTCTTTTCTATCTCCAAATCCAGGTGGAAGTTTCATGTATACCTCTTCATTTAGATCCCCATTCAAGAAGGCATTCTTAATATCTAGCTGTTGTAATGGCCAATCAAGATTAGTAGCTAAAGATAGTAGAACCCTTACTGTATTTAATTTTGCTACTGGAGCAAAAGTCTCCTGATAATCAACGCCTGCTGTTTGAGTGAATCCTCTGGCTACCAATCTAGCTTTATACCTTTCAATACTCCCATCTGCTTTGTATTTAATAGTGAAAACCCACTTGCACCATACTGTTTTCTTGTCTTTAGGTAAATATGTAATTTCCCAAGTATCATTTTTATTTAACGCATTTATCTACTCAACCACAGCCTTTCTCCATTCTGGAATAACAACTGCCTCATGGATATCCTTAGGAATCTCAATGCTCGACAGATGACATGTAAAATCTCGAAACTTGGGAGACAATGTATTGTAGGAAATGAATTTTGCTGTAGGGTGAGCTGTGCATTGTCTTACTCCTTTACGAAGTGCAATATGAATATCAAGATCTGAGGGAATTACCTCTGATTCAGTGGTTTGTTGAGCAGGATTTGGTTCGACTTCATGGTTTTGTTGAGCATCGGTCGGTTCTATACCTTGAATCTTGTTCCGCCGTGAATAAACAATGAAATCAGGTCGAGATTCATCTCCCGCTGCCTCAAATTCGTTGATAGTGTTTATGGGCAGCGTATTTTGAGGCTGGAAGTCAATATTGGAAGGCCGTGGCAGCATATTTTGAGGCTGGAAGTGAATACTGGAAGGCTGATTAGAAGACTGGTCAAATGGTTCTGGTGTACCTGACTGGGACTGAGCTTCAACCGTGTTCTCCCCGTGAAGCGAAGTGTTTGGAAAAAAGGTTGATTTTCGAAAAAAAGTAACATCCATTGACACAAATTGTTTAAGGAGGGGGAATAACACTTATAATCAAGCTGACATGGTGAATAACCAAGGAAAATACACTTAATGGCACGTGGGTCAAGCTTGGCTTTAGTTGGATTATGATTGTGGACAAACGATGTGCATCCGAAAGTACGGGGAACTAAGGAAGAGACAAGCTGAAAATGAGGATATGCAGCTTTAAGAGTGGATAAAGGGAGTGTGAAGATCAAGAACACGATTATGCTATATGTTAAATATGTTGCAGTGAGGACAGCGTCTCCCCAAAGAAATTTAGGAACATGCATAGTGAACATTAATGCACGTGCTATTTCCAAGAGATGACGATTCTTTCGTTCAGCAACACCGTTCTGCTGTGGGGTATATGGACAAGTTGTATGGTGAAGAATACCTTGTTTTGCAAGGAATTCCCCAAGGGTGGAATGAAAGAATTCATGGCCATTGTCGGTTCGTAATGTTTGAATAGTGGTATGAAATTGATTTTTGATCATCAAATTAAATTTTTGAAAGGTATGAGTTGCTTCCGATTTTTCTTTAAGCAAATACACCCAACACACTCGTGTATGATCATCAATGAATGTAATGAACCAACGTGACCCCGAATTGGTGTGGACACGAGAAGGCCCCCACATGTCACTATGAATTAGTGAGAATGGGCGGCTAGATTTATGTGGTTTAGACGGGAAGATAGAACGTGTGTGTTTAGCTAGTTGACATACTTCACAAGAGAAAAAACTTGGATTTTTATTACGAAACAAAGATGAAAATAAATGTCTCAAATACTAAAAATTCAAATGCCCTAATCTATGGTGCTATAACATAATCAAAGCATGATTCGAGGAGGAAAAAGAATCAGCAGTGACTTGAAAAACTTGTGGATCCGCAACAGGAACAACATTAAAGTGATAAAGACCGCCCTCAGCTCTATCATTGCCAATCGTCTTCCCCGAACCCAGCTCCTGAAATATACAACAAGATTCAGAGAATTTAGCAATACAATTGTGAGTTTTGGTTAACATACTAATCGATAACAGATTGCATGTTAATTTGTGTACATGAAGCACTGCGTGAAGTGTTAAGGAAGCAGAATTTTTTATGGAACCTTTCCCAGCCACAGTGGATAATGAACCATCCGCTATGCGTACCTTGAGATTGCCAGGACAAGGTGTATAGGAACAAAATAATGTTGGGCTACCTGTCATATGGTCAGATGTGCCTGAATCAAGGATCCAGGAACTCGCAGCCTCCGTCGAAGCACGAAGAGCAGTATGATTAGTACCTGAATCAGCCAAAGAGCAAGCAGCAGTAGGAGGCGTGGAAACAAATAAATTTAGCAGTCGTTGCAACTGTTCCAATTGTTCTCGACTGAGAGAGACATTCACATTGTCAGTTGAAACGGTAGGTAGAGATTCAGTGGGTGCCACAGATGTTTGGTAACATTTTCCCTCCTTTCCTTTGTTACGTGGCTTCCAATTGGCAGGTTTGCCATGTAGTTTCCAGCAATTGGCTTGAGTGTGGTAGGGACGATGGCAAAATTCACGCTTAACAGGTTCATCAGTTTGATTGAATTTTGTCGAACCATTTAGTTTTGGTGGCCAAGTGGTGGGACCCTTTGAAGCCAAAACAGATAGTTCGGGAGAGGTAGCCGAAGAGGGAGCATCGCCGAGCATAACTCAGCATCTATTTTCCTCGCGGCGCACCTCGGAGAAGACCTCACGAATAGTGGGTAGGCTGCCACGGCCAAGAATCCGACCCCGTACTTCATCCAAATCTTTGTTAAGGCCTGTTAGAAAGTCGTAAATCCTCTCCTTTTCAACAAATTTCCAGAACTTGACATTCGCCTCTGGTTCACCCCAATCACCTATATAGAATTGATCCAATTCCTGCCAAAGGTTGTTCAACAGCGTGAAATAATCGGTTACATCAAGGGTGCCCTGTTTAGATTCACGAAGTTTAGTTTTTAACTCAAAAACTTGCGAACAATTGCCTAGATCAGAATAGGTTTCTGTTACAACATCCCAAATCGATTTCGCAGTTCGGAGGAACAAGAAATTCTGGCTGATACGAGGCTCCATCGAATTTATCAACCAAGCCATAACAATAGAATTTTTGAGTTCCCATGTAGAACTCCCGGAATCGCCGTCTGCCGGCCGTGTCTTTTCCCCAGAAATATAGCCCATCTTTCCTCGTCCACGAATAACAATAAGGACGGATTGAGACCACTGTAAGAAATTTCTGGAATTTAATTTATGGTTGGTGATCTGTAATGATGTAGAATCAAAATTTGTATTGTGTTGAGGTGGAGGAACCGGAGGGGTCGTCTTTGAGGAGTCCTCAGACGTCATTATTTGGTTTATGTTTTATTGGTTGTTTGAAGAAGAAAAAAAATATGAGGAAACAACCAAAAAGAAAAGACGCACGATTACGTATAGGCGGAATTCCAGAAAACCCGTTTGGGAAAAGTGATCAGGAATGGTAATCGCTACAGGAGCCGCGCACAGTTATCGCGCTACAGTAGCCGCGAACAGTAAAATCGCGTGAACAGTAAAATCGCGTGAACAGTAATCGCGCACAGTGCCCAGAAAGCGATGAACCCAAAATCGCGAAACGCTAAAATTCGCCCAAAAAAAAAAGAAACAGACCAGACGATTACGCCCAAGAGAAAGACGTAAGATCAAGAAGAAGTTGAAAAAATCGATTTAGCGTTCTGGCTCTGATACCATGTTACAAAATATGAGATATTGGAAAGAGAATCTCTATTATAAATTCATCTTCAATCTGAAGAAAATAATGAAGTATTTATACAAAGAAAAAACAACCAAGAAACCTAGTTTAAACAATCTCTTTAAATCTAAACTTATCCTTATCTCCTAATCTAATATCTCTAATAAATAATAAGGATAAAATAGTATCTAATATGATAATTATCTAATTATCTCCAACATATTCTCATGTAGGTTCTTTTCTGGTATTTTTTTACAGGGTGATCTTCATCAACATCTGAAGGGAAAAGGGGCGCTGAATCCATCAACAGCAATCAACTTTGCTCTAGACATTGCCAGGTTCAATTGGAATTATTCTACGGATTTTTATTTCTGTTCAGTGAAATCTGTGCCCGTAAAGAAACCTAACATCTCCATCCTCTACACCAATGAAAGTCTTGTGCCTGATGCTCATTCTTTAAGAGCAAAGGGAAATAATACGACCCAACCACATAAAGTGAGATTGAAATTGAATTTTCTTCTGTCTATGTATGCTTACATTGGGGTTTATGGAATACTTTATGCTTTGAAGCTGAAATGTTGTCCACGTAAAAGTCCAAATGTGTATGATTATAATGAAATCGCTAGATAGTTATTCTTATAGTAGTACGAAATATTCTTATTTACTTGCTTTATTGAGCATCATAAATGTGCTTTACGGTGTTCTGATCACTTGGACAGAGGCATGGCTTATCTCCACAGTGAGCCAAATGTTGTAATACACAGAGATCTAAAACCAAGGTTAGTACTTTTGCTTCATAAAATGGCTTTATCATCAAAGACAACATTGGCAATGCATGCAATTAGAGTTTCTCTCTAAATATGGTCACTTTCCAGGAATGTTTTACTTGTCAACACGAATGCAGACCATTTAAAAGTAGGGGATTTTGGGTTAAGCAAGCTCATCAGAGTACAACATGCTCATGATGTGTACAAAATGACTGGCGAGACTGGGAGCTGTGAGTAACTTTTATAAGAACAGTTTTATACACAGCTGAGGTTTTTAGTTGATGGCCATTATAATCTTTTTAATTTCAATAGACCGTTACATGGCTCCTGAGGTCTTCAAGCACCGGAAATATGATAAGAAGGTCGATGTTTTCTCTTTTGCGATGATACTATACGAGGTAAACTTGATTATTGTCATGCTGTATGATTGATTAAACTTGATTAGATCATAACATAAAGTGATTGTGTGATTGTATCTTGTTGCAGATGCTTGAAGGCGAGCCTCCATTGTCACACTGTGAACCATATGAAGCAGCTAGATATGTGGCGGAAGGACACAGGCCACATTTTAGGGCTAAAGGTTTTATTCCCGAATTGAGAGAGTAAGTAGCTGCAGAATCCGATATCTTGTGATATGTTAATAGACAATGTTGTAATATGTATGGTGAAAGAAAAAAGAGCATTCTCACCTGGAAATTCACCTATAAAATGATTCAAAACTGGTTATTTTTAGGAATCACCATTCAAACCTTAGTCCAATCTAGTTGGGCTGGCTACATAGATCTATCGTCTCCATTGTATTCCCGAATTGAGAGAGTAAATAGCTGCAGAATTCTATATCTTGTGATGTTAATAGACAATGTTGTAATATGTATGGTGAAAGAAAAAGAGCATTCTCACCTTGAAATTCACCTATAAAATGATTCAAAACTGGTTATTTTTAGCAATCACCATTCAAACCCTTAGTCCAATCTAGTTGGGCTGGCTACATAGATCCATCGTCTCCATTGCACTGTCTTGAGATTCAAGATTTAGAGATGACTAAATCATAATAACTTTCATAAAAGTTAATCACAACTTGTCATTTTTTTGGTACCTCCTACCATATCTTCGTATAAGGTATTAATGGTCGACTTTCCAACTCCTTGAACACACTTAGTTACCCATCCTTGACTATTTTTAAGGATGCTCTCTCTACTGTTATTACGGCATTGAAACTAAGTACTTGAGTTTTTATATCCTAATCCGGGTCTGCAAATTGTTTAGGTTAACAGAGCAGTGCTGGGCAACAGACATGAACAAGAGACCTTCTTTCTTGGAGATTCTGAAGAGACTCGAAAAAATTAAGGAAACACTACAGTCTGATCATCACTGGAACATATTTGCATCCTAATGGGAAATACAATAAGAACGAAGTATCAATGATTTCATTATTACGTAGCGATGGACGTTTCATTTCAACCCTAAACCAGGGATGATGGTTTTGGATTCACACTTATGCTAGCCGTAGTCATTTGTTCTGTGATTTGTGAGTTTTTAAAATGTCAATATCATGGCCTTAGATTTCTCAATTTCTAGTTCCAGTCTTTATTTTTACAGAGAGTTTCTCCTTTTCCCGTTGGTTTTAGTCTGATGTACGCTCACGTTGAGCAACATCAAGTAATTTTAAACAAGTGTTTCTGTATGTTGGGAAAATACATGAATTATGTTGGAAATTCTTGTAATTAGTTCGTTTTGAATAAGATCCTTTGTAACTTTAAATTTTTAGTCCATTTACATCCTAAATTGAGATCTCTCCATGTCACTTACTATTTTCAGTAACTTTTTAGGATGCAGTTCCATACCATGTTCTTGTCTTAACGTGCACACTTGGAGCAAAACACAGATGCGCCTACATACCTCATCAGAGCTTCCAATGTAAGAATTATCTACAATTCTCATGTATGATCTTGCAGTCAGAGCTTTAAGAGAGTTAAGGAAATAAATTCTGCTTAAGGTGAGAATAAACCTTAATAACTTTGATTCATTGAACAATTCAATTACTACTGTCAATTGACAGTTAAATACACAAATGACTCAACAACTTTTCCTACTTTAAAGCCCATGACTTTTGACTCTATCAACTCAACGGCTAGTTGCCACAAATTAGCTAACAAAAACTCAAATAACAGAATGCAAATTACTAGCTAACAACTTGACCCATTCTTATTACAAATAAAACAACTACTGGGCTTCTTTATTAGTTTGTGCAAAGACAAAAGCCCATGCATGATTAATCCATGAACTTGGGATTCTTAATGGGTACCCGTTTAGATCTTGATTAATCCATGAACTTGAGATTCTTAATGGGTACCCGTTTAGATCTTCTTGGCTTATCAATACCTCCCCCTTTTTCTTGAACCTTGTCCTCAATGTTCACGTTAAAAAATCTGTCCTCAAAATCTCGTGCATTTTCCCAAATGGCGTCTTCCGTAGCTAGTTTCTTCCATTTGACAAGCTTTTCCTCTATAAAGTTTGCCATCTTGTATCCATGATCGCTTCTGGCTCCATGATAATTGCTCCATCATCTGTCAAAGGTGGCAGCTCACTGCTTGTTACATCAACATCTCCGACTTTCTTTTTATGTAGCGATACATGAAAGACGGGGATGTACCTGTGAACCTACTGGCAAGTTGAGTTTGTAAGCCACCTGCCCAATCTTGGCTTCAACCATATGAGGCCCATAAAATCGGTTTGCCAACTTTTGATAAGCCCTTCGAAAAACAGATTGCTGGTGATAAGGATGAATTTTTAGATAAACTAAATCGCCTACTTGATAGTGTACTACTTGTCGTTTGGAGTCAGCCACTTGCTTCATGCGATTAGCTGCAGCATGTAAGACAGCTTTGGCCAATGTCTGGTCAACTTCATTAACAAGAGAATTACCAACTTGATAATAGGGAATAGTTGGTGGCAACCTTACATATAATGCTTGGAATGGTGTCATGCCAGTAGATGCATGATAGACTGTGTTATACCAAAATTAAGCCCATGGAAGTTGAGTGCTCCATTTTAATTAAGCCCATGGAAGTTGAGTGCTCCATTTTTTTGGTTGTTGAGAAGTGAAACATCGTAGGTACTGTTCAACACACCTATTGGTTACCTCTGATTCGCCGCCGGTTTGAGGGTGGTAAGCTGAGCTCATGTTGAGTTGAGTACCAGACATCTTGAAGAATTCTCGCCAAAAGTGACTAATAAAAATGGGGTCTCGGTCACTAATTATTGATCTTGGCATGCCATGTATCTTGACTACACCTTCAATAAATTTTTCAGCAATCATTTTCACCGTATATGGATTAGATAAGGTCAGAAGTGTGTTGATTTGCTCAGATGATCAACCATCAGGATAGTGTTTTTGCCATTCGATGGTGGTAGCCCTTCAATAAAATCCGTTGTGATGTCATCCCATACTTGACATGGAATTGGTAATGGCTGAAGTAGTCCTGCCAGTGATAGAGTTTCCGCTTTATTTCTTTGGCATACATCACAAGAGGCTAAAAAATCCATTGTGATGTCATCCCATACTTGACATGGAATTGGTAATGGCTGAAGTAGTCCTGCCGGTGATAGATCCGCTTTATTCTTTGGCATACATCACAATAAGCTATGTAATCTTGAATCTCCTTATACGTAGACGACCAATAAAATGTTGTGCTAATCTTTTATAAGTTATTAAGACCCCGGAATGTCCTTGAAGTGGTGAGTCATGAACCTCTGTTAATAGTTGATGGATAATAGAAGAGTTTGGAGGAATGACCACACGTGTTTTGTATCAAAGTAAGCCATTGCTCCACAGGTAAGGTGCACCTGGATTCTCACTGGCAGCTTTGCTAATTTTATAATGTACGAATTCTCAGCAGCTTCGGTTTTGATGGCCTCCCATAGTGATGTTTGTGGAACAAATAAAGTATTCAAGCTAGGACTGTCCACCACCCGAGATAGAGCATCTGCAACAGAGTTGTCGCGGCCCGGTCTATGAGTGATCTCATAATCATAGCCCAATAACTTAGCCACCCATTTTTGTTGTTCTGGAGTTGTGATGCGTTGCTCCGCTAGGTAGTTGAGGCTTCGTTGATCCGTTTGGATAAAAAACTTCCCACCAAGTAAGTAGGTTCCAAGTACTGATGGCTTGAACTATGGCCAGCATTTCCTTGCATAAATGGACCAAATTGTTTAGTAACTCCGAAGGCTTTGCTCATGAATGCTATTGGCCTCCCTTGTTGAGTGAGCACCACTCCAATGCCAGCATCTGAAGCATCAGATTCAATAACAAATGGCTCATTAAAGTTAGGCATAGCTAGTGTGGGAGTGGATGTCATAGTGTGCTGAAGTGCTTTGAATGTTGCCTCTGCCCCTTCATCCCACTTGAATTCTCCATTTTTTAACAGATTTGTAGGTGGTCGAGCTATGAGTCCATAGTTGCGGACAAACTTTCGGTAGTACCCTGTAAGACCTAAAAATCCACGTAGTTCGTAGACATTAGTAGGTCTTGGCCAATTGAGCATTGCTGTAATTTTATTTTGATCCACTTTAACCCCTTGTGAAGTACAATTGATCGCTATTTTTTTTAAACAATTAATTCCAGTGTAACGAGTATGTACCGCAAGTGCACAGTGTCAAGTTTTAGTATAATGATATGAAAGTAGGGCTGTCGTACCCACTGTGACTAACATATAAGTACCAAATAAAATTAGATAAATTATATTTAGCCTACGAAATATAGGAATAATTAACTAAACAAAATAAATACTAAAGATCTGAAATCAAGATCAACAACTTTGAAGATGCGAAGGAATTCCACTCGAGAAATTTATCAAGACGTCGGTTCACTTGTGTTATTGTCAATGATTTGTTTGTAAAAACAATTTACTATTCAATTAATTCTTAAGGTGATGGGTTCCCTTAAATATTCAACACATTTTTTTAAGCTATATTGAAACTAATATCAAATTGAAACAAGTAACTTTCGTTCACTTAATCACCAAATTGATAGTGCATAAATCTCTATGAAAACCTCTAACGTTAGATCTTCCAATCTAAAGTTATCACGTATGTGATTTCGTCTCTCGATCTCAATCTTGAACATACACCATGAATTACTATAGCCTGTTATAATTTAATCTCCCAATCTAAATTATAATTCTCACAAATCAATCAAAGTTAACGAAGCTTTGAAGGCATTAAGATTGTAATTCATGCACAAAAGAATCAATCCACTAAAAACATTCAAATCATCAACTCAAACACAAGCTCCCCTAATCTTGATAAAATAAATTGTAGTTCATGCTTAAATCAAAATAACAAGATGTAAAAGTGTTCTCAACCAAATCAACATCATGAATTCTAAAATAATAAAAAAAACAAAGGTTTAGAAGTACGATAAACGATAGGCGTCTACTCCGTGCGTTGCAATGTATTTTCTTCTCTTGCTTCCTTCCTTGCATTTCAATGGATTGTTGTTAAGGTGTGTAGATGATGGAGGAGGATGAAAAGGCTGCTATGTGGTGTGTTATATGATGTTCAACAATCAATTTTCGTGCCCCAGGTCTGATATATATAGGAGATGAGTTGGATGGAAGTGTTCTCAATTTACCAAACTCAAAAATGTAATTTTTTTCCTGAAAATTCTGCTGGCCGATCGATCGAGCGCTCAACCTTTCCGTTCATGAAATTTTCTGCCACGCTCGATCGATCGAGCTCTTCTACCGATCGATCGAGCAACGTTCCTTCTCGTTGGCCAAATTACCTGCCTCACTCGATCGATCGAGCTCTTCCACTCGATCCATCGAGGGTGTAAATTCCAATTCTTCATTCGTTGCCTCGATTTGGTCTTTTTTCATCATTGTAGCTCATTTCCTCCACTTCTATGTACTTTCACCTAGATTCCTGAAACAAAACAAATATATACAAAAAAGCGTAAAATCGTGCAGGAATCAACACAAAAAAAAAAAGATAAAAACATAGCAAAATAAGTGTAAAATTCACACTTATCAACTCCCCAAAACTTAGACTCGATCCTCCTCGAGCAAGCAATAAGATCAAAATGTAGAGTTCATCCTCAATACTTTAAAAGAATTAACTTAGCAACTCAAATGTAAAAGCTCGGAAATCCCACTACCACATCAACAAGAGTCAATCCAAAAATCAACAAGAAGTGTTTTCTCCTAAGCCAAGCAACGCAAAATCGGAACGTGTGTGTGCTATTGTCAATCTTGGTTTCATACATCTCTTCAAGATCAAATAATGCTATTAAACTCAAAGTCAAGATTACTATCAAGAACTCCATAAGCCTACTTTTCAAACACTTCTCCACTAATGTAATTATTCCCTAGACTTGGATAAGAAGGTCTTTTTAAGCTTATAATGTCAGGCCTTTGGTGTCGGTTTCAAAGAAAAGGTAGCAAAATCAAAGAAGAGAGTATAATTTGTGAATTTCATCTTAGTATATATTCAATCCCCTCCCCTCTGTTTTTTCTTTTCTTAATACTTTGATGACCATGGGCTTTATTAGATTTTACGGAACATGGTCAATGTAGAACCTCCACATGGTTCTTCATCACATAACTATGTTGTTTTCTTACTATGCCTTTCTTTTTTCCTTATTCAATAGGCATTGAATTTTTTCTTGTAATAGCCCATAACATAGTTCGCTCATGAAATTCATTATACTCCCTTAAGGTAAGGATAAAATTTTTTAGACTCAATTAAAGGTAGATATAATGAGTTTCATCAATAAAATTCGAATGGTGGTTAATTTTCATTCTTATTCAATTAAGCTCAAAAGTGGACACTAGCGATAAATATAGACATGGTAGGCTTGAAAGACTCAAACGTTCTAAGGATCGCCTAAATCATGTACAAGTCAAGTTCATAATTATAAAATTTTGCCTCAAAGTGCCCTCAAATGGATTCTAGAGTGCTCTAAGATGTTCAAGACAAATCATAGTTAACAAAAATTTTCACTTTCCAAATATATACTTTACTCAATCATGACTAAAAAATGCCCAAAATATTCCTTGATTTTGAAGTATTAACTCAAGCAAAAATATTCACAAGCAAGTCAAAAATTTTCAAGACTCTAGTTGAGATGGAGATTAATTTCATCGTGTAATACAGTTGCAAGTCTAATTCATATATTTCTTAACGATGAACTCATTTTCCATTAAAAATATTTTTTTAAATGTGCTCAAGAACAACATAGTCCCACGATAGATCGAAATATGCAAGAAGCACTCAATATGCAAGAAGCAACAGACAAAGCAGCTATCAGTAAACACCCCAGCTACCAGTAAACACCCTCCAAACTTAGTACTCGCATTGCTCAATGTACAGTAATCAATAAGCGCAATAGCAAAACACATACCTCGACGACGATCATCAGTGATCGTCGTCCTCATCATGCTCCGGTGGAGGGACTGGGTACTACGACTCATCCGGATGGTATGGATGGTATGTCGGGTATGGCTGGTATGGTGCAAAATCTGGCTATGGTGGGAAGTGTGGCTGTGGTGGAAACTCTGGCTGAGGTGGGAAGTGGATAGCCGGGAAACCCTAGGCCAAGGCAGTGTTCCATGCACATTGATTGCATGAACTCCATCTGGCACTGATTCATCTGCTGTTGGTTCAAGCAGATTTCCCTTTGCACATTTCGGATGTCCCTTTGTTCATCTCGGATGTCCCTCTGTTCCAGACATACGTCTTGGAGATCTCGGCGTAGGGAGTCCAGTGTCACATATGTAAGTGCTGCAGCGGAAGATGATGATGGTCCAGTAGGACGGCTGCTTGAAGGTCTTGGTTGTGCCCTACGTCGGCCAGTAGGAAGTGGTGGTCCATCAACAACTATGGAGCCCTTGGGTGGTAGGAGCTCTTCATCGGCGCCCCATTCAACTCCATGTTTCTTGCACATGTCAGTGATGATAGAAGGAAATGGTAATGCTGAAGTGGGCGACGCTTTCCGATGTCTCGGATATGATCATTTATGATATCCCCTAGGTCCACCGTTTTCCCAGTGAGTATGACATATACCAGAGCAGCTCTCTCTTTGGTGACTTCAGATGTGTGGGTCGATGGCATGACCCTGGCGGTTATGAATGAGAACCACGCCTGTGCCTCTGGTTTCAACTGTTTCTTAAGGACCAACTGGGGGTCTCCATGGTTGATCCTTAGCTAATCTTTCCCATCAACGCTGATAACAGAAAGTACCTCATCATAGTCGATTGGACCGTCCATGAGAGCGCCGTATTCACTACCCTTGATTGAAGGCATCCGATAGTGTTCATTGATTTCCATGTGACTAAACTCCACCTTTTTTCCCCGTACATGCACAATATCTGTTGAACCTTGGCGGATAGTCATTAAACTAGTATAGAATTCCATCATTAGAGGGACCACTGCATCAATTGGCTGATGAATAAATCTAAACCACCCTCTTCGTCGTGCTTTTGAATCACGGGGCATTCAATAGTAGTTATGTCCACCCCCCTTTCGCGACTGAGGGGTTTCCGATGGTAGCTGTGATATAAATCCGCCGCTACCTGATTCACAAATCTAAGTCCGTCAAAGTCTTACGAAGAGGACGCGACTTTGGCTTGCTTTTGCTTTTTCTTGGGAGCCATCCTTTTTTTTTTTTTCAAGTTCACAAACCACCTGCTCCAATCCAAACAACAGAGATCCAACAACAAATAATAATTCACAACAAAAAAATTCTCACAATCAACAACTAAGCTCCAATCAATTCCATATATCCACAAATTCCGCCAAACTTATCTATTCGAATACCTCAGTTCCACCAAATAACCCCAAAGATCTCAACTTTATGTGTTCCAAACAAAATTATGTACTTGACTATGAATATGCAAGAAGAATTATAATTCTTAAGGTGATGGGTTCTCTTAAATATTCAACACACTTTCTCAAGCTATATTGAAACTAATATCAAATTGAAACAAGTAACTTTCGTTCACTTAATCACCAAATTGATATTGCATAAATCTCTATGAAAACTTCTAACGTTAGATCTTCCAATCTAAAGTTGTCACATATGTGATTTCATCTCTCGATCTCAATTTTGAACATACACCATGAATTAATATAGCGTGTTATAATTTAATATCTCAACTAAATTATAATTCTCACAAATCAATCAAAGTTAGCAAAGCTTTGAAGCCATTAAGATTGTAATGCATGCACAAAAGAATCAATCCACAAAAAAAACATTCAAATCACCAACTCAAACACAAGCTCCCCTAATCTTGATAAAATAAACTTTAGTTCATGCTTAAATCAAAATAACAAGATGTAAAAGTGTTTCTCAACCAAATCAACATCATGAATTCTAAAATAATAAAAAAACAAAGGTTTTTTAAGTACGATAAATGATAGACGTCTACTCCGTGCGTTGCAACACGTCTTCTTCTCTTGTTTCCTTCCTGTTGTTAAGGTGTGTAGATGATGGAGGAGGATGAAAAGGTTGCTATGTGATGTGTTATATGATGTTCAACAACAATTTGCGTACCCTAGGTCTGGTGTATATATATATATATATATATATATATATATGAGAGGAATTGGATGGAAGTGTTCTCCTTACCAAACTCAAAAAGGTATTTTTTTCCTGAAAATTCTGCTGGCAGATCGATCGAGCAAGTTATCTCGGTCGATCGAGCACTCAACCCTTTCGTTCATGAAATTTTTTTTCACGCTCGATCGATCGAGCTCTTCTACTGATCGATCGAGCAACGTTCCTTCTCGTTGGCCAAATTATCTGCCTCACTCGATCGATCGAGGATGTAAATTCCAATTTCTTCATTCGTTGCCTCGATTTGGTCTTTTTCATCATTCTAGCTACTTCTATGTACTTTCACCTAGATTCCTGAAACAAAAAAATATATACCAAAAAACGTAAAATCATCCCGTAATCAACACAAAAATCAATATAAAAACATAGCAAAATAAGTGTAAAATTCACACTTATCAACAATGTGACCCAAATATTCAATTTCTTGCTGGCTGAAAGCACACTTGCTCAACTTGACAAAGAATTTGTGTTGCCTTAATATTTCAAAAGCCTTTCCAACATGTTCAAGGTGCTTGGTCCAATTGGGGCTATAAATTAAAATGTTATCAAAGAATACTAGCACAAATTTTCGAAGGTAAGGTCGAAAATGGAGTTCATAATAGCTTGGACAGTGGAGGGGGCGTCACATAACCCAAAGGGCATGACTAAATATTCATAATGACCATTGTGTGTGCGGAATGCAGTTTTATGAACGTCTAGTGGTTGAACCCGAACTTGATGATAACCTCACATTAAATCTAGCTTAGTAAAGAAAGAAGCCCCATAGAGTTCATCTAACATGTCATCAACAGTAGGGATGAAAAATCTATCCTTTATCGTGACAGCATTAAGAGCTCTATAATCAGTACAAAATCGCCAAGAGCCATCTTTTTTTTAACTAAGAGGACAGGTGATGAAAATGGACTAGTGCTAGATCTTATAAGCCACAATTGTAGCATGTCACGAACTTGTTTTTCTATTTCAGCCTTTTGAAAATGCGCATACCTATATGGTGTACATTGACAGGTTCTGCTGCCTCCTTTAGAATGATGTGGTGATCATTTTCCCTCGCTGGAGGTAATTGTGTGGGCTCTTGAAAGAGTTCTTCAAATTGCTTTAACAAGTGTTGCATATCCTCTTGGATTTCCTGTGTTGACTCTTCCACTGTTGCTTGAAGGCAAATAGCAAATAAAGAATGGCCTTGTTTAAGCTCTTTATACAAAGCTTTTGCCGATGTGGCTTGAATGGGCTGATTACCGATACCATGCAATTTGTGATGTTGGTTCCCCCATTGAAACTCCATTGTCATTTTCTTCCAAATACACATGACTATCCCCAACTGTTCTAACCATTGGATCCCTAGTACCAAATCCAAGCCCACTAATGATAAGGAATAAAGAGTTAGAGTGAACAGTGTACCTTGAAGCAAAACTTGAACTTTTTCAAACTTCCCTCTGCATAGCAAGGGATCTCCACTGGCCGCTTTCACATTGAATGGTTTGGTTGGGATGCCTGGTAATTGTAACAGACCCGCCAATTTTTCATGGATGAAGTTATCAGTTGACCCACTGTCAATGAGCACAACCAGTTCATATGGTCCTATCTTGACTGCTACTCGCATGGTTCGAGCAGGAGTACCATCCCGTGAGAGCATGAAGAGATATTTCGGGGCTGTGGCGCACTATGGTCTCATCTAATTCTTCGTCGGTGTGCTATCTCCTTCTAACAGTAATATATGTGGTCTGCGACACTTGTGACCTGGTGTACATTTCTCGTCACAATTGAAACATAGGCCTTGAGCTCGCCGTTTCTGCATCTCTTCCCATGATAACCGCTTGTTGTTGATGTTGTTTTGATTGTGATGGGCGAAGAAGACTCTGTCAATGCTTTGTTAAAAGGTCGTGTTAGCCTCCGTAATCGATTTAATTGTTCATCTCGCGTACGTACCAAGCTAATGGCTGCCTTCAGGGATTTTGGTTTGAACATCCTGATGCCATCTGCAATTTCTGGTTTAAGACCTCCCATGAACGTCCCCAAAAGTGCTTTTTGCGTCCACCCTTGCATTCTGTTTCCAAGTTTTTCAAACTCTTTCCGCTAATCACTTAAAGAGCCAATTTGTTTCACTCTTAATAATGCTTCATCAACATCCTCGCACTCAGTAGGTCCGAATTTTACCCATAGCTCATCTTGAAAAATTACCCATGTTACTTCTTGATTCTCTTCTTTCAAGGATCTATGCAACCATTGCCACCATTGGTTAGCCTCCCCTTCAAGGTGAAAGGTGCTAAAGACACCTTTTGCTTATCATTGATGCTTTGGTACTCAAAGAATTGTTCTACTCTTGAGAACCATTCCGTTGGATCATCTCCAGAGATCAAAGGAACTCCAGTCTAGCCAATTTGGACATGAATATTGGCCACCTTCCATCATTGTTGTCTCGAAACTCTTCTCTTTCATTGTGAAAACGTCCATAGGAAGAGTTCCTATGACGTTCATTGTTGTTGTTGACAGACTGCTCTTGTTTAGGGAGTAAGGTTTCAGACATTTTGCTAATGGCGTTCTCCAAATGATTGAACTTGTCAACCATCCCAAGCTTCATGCGAGAAAAATGATCCTGCAACCCTACGAGGTTGACTTCCAGATTTTCGATTCTTTCTTTGTTGGTTGCCATTGAACCTGTCTCTGATGCCAGTGATATTCCCCAGTCAGAGCTTTAAGAGAGTTAAGGAAATAAATTATGCTTAAGGTGAGAATAAACCTTAATAACTTTGATTGATTGAATAATTCGATTACTACTGCCAATTGACAGTTAAATAAACAAACGACTTAACAACTTTTCCTACTTTAAAGCCCATGACTTTTGACTCTATCAACTCAACGGCTAGTGACCACAAATTAGCTAACAAAAACTCAAATAGCAGAATGCAAATTACTAGCTAACAACTTGACCCATTCTTATTATAAATAAAACAACTGATTTGCTTCTTTATTAGTTTATGCAAAGACAAGTCCATGCATGATTAATCCATGGACTTGGGATTCTTAATGGGCGCCCGTTTAGATCTTCTTGATTAATCCATGAACTTGGGATTCTTAATGGGTACCCATTTAGATCTTCTTGGCTTATCACCTAGATGTTATCTGTTACATGTAAATGATATCAACAATTTGAAAAAAAAAATGGTGCACTCTCTTGACAGGCTTGATATATTTTATGTGTTTAGCACAAAAATGTGCCGCGAAACATAGAAAAGCATTTACGAACACTCTAGAGTTAAGGAACCTTTTGTATTTCTTCAGGATCTTGGGAAAGGATGATAGTATTCATGAAGCTAAAGCTTTTGACAGAACTCAACAAGCACATGCTTAGGTCTTTCTTCAACTTGTTTGAGTTCTTCTTTGTTACAACTCAAACCCTTATCTCTGAGTCTTTAGAACTCCTTTGTTAGTTGACATTGGACTATCATACGTGTTTGATATCGTTACATGATCAACGATTTTCGAATGTGATGTTCCAAATTCTACTGGATTTTCCCCTGTTATAGGCTTCAAATTAAAATGCACTATTACTAAAAATTATCTGGTTATTGAACTCAATAGTTGATATGCTATACAATGAATTAAAAATTAAAAATTTAAAGATGATGGTCAAATCTTTATGCCTCACCAGGAGAGCTGGGTTCTTGCTGCCTTGTGCTACCAATATCAGCACCAGATCTCCTATCCATTTGCTTAATTCCTAATAAATTAACTAGTAACCACACATACAATTAAATTTCCATATAATATATACTTTTATATGATAAATTTCTGTACTTATAAAAAGTAATATTGAAATAATTTTTTCAATTAAATTTTGTATTTGGATTTTTCTTTGTGATGTTTGTTTTCCCATAAACATGAGGATATTATAAATAAAGGGTATTTGAGGGCAATAGACATTGTCTCCTCGAGGAATATTCAGGAGTGCATAAGCTGGCTGAGAATGAGTGCTTTGATTGATTCCTCAAACATGTCGACCTATCTCCAACAATATATTCTTATACACATGCTTGATATGCAGTAACCTCTTGCACATACCGACTTGACTCGGAAGGAAAAAGGAGAGGGATCGGAGAATGTTGATGTTGGGTCCAGCCCAATATTAACTAAAGCCCATGGTTTTGAAGCCCATTAGGATTAATAAATTAATCATTGACTTGACTAGGCAATTCAGATCATTTTTATTTTTAAAGAGAGAAAAAAGAGAAGAAAGCCGTGAGTTGCAGCAAGGAAAGAAGAACAAAAGTCATGCCTGGCAGATTTCTTCAAGGCGAGGATCGGAGGCTCATTCGTAGTCCAAATATGCTGAATTTGGATAGCACCTTCACAACTCATCGGTCTTCATTCTGATTGGTTGGATTCGATTTTGGAGCTCCGGAGATGCAGATCTGGTGGCTGGATCAGTAGCCACAATTTTGGTGATTTCTTACCAAACTTTTGTTCTTGGTTGTTAATTCTTGTGTTGATTGTTGAGAATCATTTGTTACTCTATGTTGGTGAGCATTTGTCTTGGTTTGCTGCTGTAATAACTCATATTCTTTGATAATAGTGGATTTGATTAGGTCCTCGTAGGCCTCGTGATTTTTACTCTTCAAGTTGAAGGGGTTTCCACGTTAAAAATATCGTATTGATTGGTTATCATTATATTGCTTTATATTTCTGCTTCATTGGTTTGTTGATAGGTGAATGTTTACCTATTGATTTGAGAATTGTTGTTTAGCTTGTCCCAACAAAGTGGTATCAGAGCTTGGTTATTTGTGTTGAGCTAAACTTGATTTGAATGATGGAGGCAAATTTGAGCAAAATGGTTTGTTTGAATGGGACTAATTATCATAAATGGAAAGGAAAAATGAAAGATCTTCTATTTGTGAAAAAGCCGCATTTACAAGTTTTTGCTACTGAAAAACCTGAATCTAAAACTGAAGAAGAATGTGAGATTGATCATTTGCAAGTATGTCGCTTTATTCGGCAGTGGGTAGAAGATAATGTTTTGAACCACATTGTGAATGAGATGCATGCTAAAACTTTGTGGGCTAAGCTTGAAATATTGTATGCCTCAAAGAAAGGAAATAACAAAATTTTCTTACTAAAGCAGGCGATGCAATTGAGATATAAGGAGGGGAATTCTGTATCTGATTTCTTGAATGAATTTCAGGGTTGTTGTGATCAGCTTGTTGGAATGGGAGTAAAGTTTGATGATTTCAGGGACTCCGTTGCTTAATACTTTACCTGATTCTTGGGAGAATTTTCATGTTTCATTAACTAATTCAGCTCTAATGGTATTGTAACCATGCAGTATGCAAAAAGCGGTGTTCTAAATGAAGAGATGAGAAGGACACGAGGTTCCTCAACTTCACAGTCAGAGGTTTTGGTTACAGAAAATAGGGGAAGAAGTAAAAGCAAGGGTCCGAAAGCCATAGATAGAGGCAGATGTAAATCCAACAGATATGCCAATATCAAATGTTACAATTGTGGCTATAATGGACACATAGCGAAGTATTGTCGATGACCACATAAAGAAAACAAATGGAAAAAGGATAACAAGAGGACGACCATCATCGAGTCCAACAAAGGGGAGAACACATCTTATGACCTTGATGAGCTTCATGGCACATTGGTGACCCATGAACTTGAAGTATCTACAAGAAAAGGAATGAAGGAGGATGATAGATCTATGAGAAAGGGGATCGCCTTGGTTGGAAGAAAGACCAATCCGAGGATGAAGATGACGATGAGGAAATGACATTGTTCACAAGGAAGTTCAAGAAGTTCTTCAACAAACATAGCAATCCAAAGGCCTCTAGTGCTACCAAACAAGAATCCAAAAATGAGGTAACTTGTTATAATTGTCAAGATAAAGGTCATTACGCTAATAAATGTCCTAGGAAGAAGAATGAGGACAAAGGCAAGAAGAAGGCGTTTATAGCCACATGGAGTGATAGCGACTCCGATGAAGAAGAAGCCACCAATCTTTGTCTAATGGCTCTTGGAGATGAGGGAGATGAAAGCGATGATGAGGTACCTTCATTTGATGAACTTTTAGAGTCTTATAATGAACTCATTGATTGTCTTGGTAAAACCAAGAAGAGCAACAAAATGCTTAAGCTAGACTTGGATAAGAAGGAAAAAGAAAATATTATTTTGAAAAACCAAGTGCTTGATTTAAAGACTTCTCTTGTCAAGTTTAGTGATAGTAGTTTAAAGATAAATGAATTGCTTGGCTTGCAACGTTGTAGCTTTGATAAAGCCGGGTTAGGTTTTTCAAGCAAATCAAAATCTTTTTCAAGCTTGTTGGCCAAAGCAAAGCATGACTCTACTACTTGTAATTATTGTTGCAAAAATGGTCATACCAAGAACAAATGTAGGTATGCTAGAATCCAATATCAACCTAATAAGAGGTGGAAATGGATTCCAAAAGTGCCATTGAAAGTTAACCCACAAGGACCCAAAAATCAAATGGGTACCAAAGATCCTTCTATTGTTAATTTGTCTTGTAGGGACAACCATGGATTGGAGGATGAAGGACCAAGCAACTCAAAGGAGGAGTTTATTCTATTCACCACCATAGAAGAGGCGAGAGGCATTGGACCAATGACAAGAACGAACTCTTGTCATCGAGGGTAAAATTTATTTTTACATGTTATAAGAGCAATTCAAAATTTAATTGGCACAAATTAATTGTGACCAATAAATTATGAAGCTCAATATTCATTGGAGTAAAATGCATAACCCCTTAGCATAATTGTTTAATGCATGATGTATGCTTATCTTTTTATAGTAAGTAACTTGACATGCCATGTATTCAAATTTGAATTTGCTATATGGAAATGTGCTATTATATGTTTTAACAAACTTATCTAATGATGCTTGAGAATTATCTTTTTTGGCATAGGTGCATGAACTCTTGGTAGAACATATGAACACTTTGCAAAATTTAGAATTCATTGTTGATTGCCTTAAACGCATGTTTGTCTTTCTCTAAATGATCTTATCTTATGCTTGTTATGGCTATTACATACTTGATGAGGAACATGTGTAAAGTGTTAAATTATGACTTTGTGTCAACATATACTTGTGATTATTTGAATTTTGTGCTTTTTGATTATCACAAAAAGGGGGAGAATTTTGTGATAAACTTGAAGCTTTATACATGCATGGTTTGAGGGGGAGAGCTTTTGTATGCATGGTTTGAGGGGGAGAGTTGTTTGTTTTATACATTACTTGGTTTAATCTTGTATGTGCTATGCAATTGTTAAGGGGGAGTCTTGTTTACTCACATTTCATGCATATTAAATATTCAAGTTTATCAAGTTTTGTGATCATCAAAAAGGGGGAGATTGTTGAGCCTTAAACACATGGTTGTGTTTAATGCTTAATTTATCTCCGAATTATTTATGGGTTTTGATGATCAACAAAACTTGCATTTGTTATACTAATATGTCTACTTAGTGTACATGGTTATATTGATAAATTGGTTGGGAAGACCAATGGAAGAGAACCCAAGTTATACAATAACATATGCGAGTTCATAGGATAAGCGGTGATTTTTATCAAGGAATCTATTGAGCTTGGACGAGAAGGAATGACATCTATGAACAACCAATTTAAGTGTTCAACATGTGTGGAATGATGTTGGAACAATTTCTTATGATGGGATGAAGACCCACAAACCAATGGTCCGTTGGTGGGCAAATTCGTATAGAAGCCAATTGGAGCGCAGTGCAATGTTTTGATTATATCTCTTGGCTCGATGCTCCGAACAAGGTGAATCCAAAGAGGTTGGAAAGCAAACTCAATATGCTAGATTTCATATTCGAACATCTCAGTCCAATTCGGATTGCATCATGGAGCAAAATGTCATGGAAGTCATAACAAGTGCAGATTGTAGCAAGGTTTGAGCGACTGTAGCATTTTGGGTATAACTTCTTCATACCTTAATGAAATGCAATGAAATTTTGTACACACCTAGATAAGAGGAAGAGCTACAACTTTCATGTCTACCACTGTTCCCAGAAATGAGTTTAAGATGGTCGAATAGTGCAAAGTTTGAGAGTGCTGAAATCTGGCAGATCACCTCAGGCGATCCGGGCCATCACCTCAGGCGATCCGAGCCATGTTGCGCACCATCGACTGAAGCGATGGCACGGTGGGCACGCTGGCGATCAGATCGCCCCAGGCGATGGTCAACCTCGCCCCAGGCGATCCAGAATGCTTCCTAGGCCATTTTTTGAAGGGCGATCGCCCCAGGCGATGCACGGAACGCCCGAGGCGATCCAGAACTTTACCTACGGCCTTGTTTATCATTGATGATCGCCCCAGGCGATGGGGAGATCGCCCGAGGCGATCTGGGCCAGATTTGACCGTTAAAGGGTGGCGATGGGTGATCGCCCGAGGCGATTTCCGAGGCGATCGAGGCGTGATTCAAGCCTTATGTGTAGCAACGGCTAGTAGGAGCTTTGGGGGCCTCCTACACTATAAATATGGATCTTTTGGAGCTTTTTGAAGGCAAGAAACAAGACTATAAACTACAAGAAAGCCTTGATCAATTCAAATTACTTTAGCATTGCAAACTTCATACATTTGTGTGTATTGGAGTTTGTAATTCATTTCTTGTTGTGTGAGTTTTGATTCTTCGTAGTGGTACACCTTGAAGGTGTTTGATTGAGTTTTTTGTAAAGGTCCTCCAACACCAAAGCAAGTTGGAAAATTGTAAAGTCATCAACAAGTCTAGTTGGTGCAAGTGTGTGGCTAACCTTGGAGCCCTTAAGGCCAAGAAGACTCGTGAAGAGTGTTGGTAGCTCGGGAAGAGCTTTGTATACTCGTGAAGGGTATTGTGCTCGGGAAGAGCGTTGTGTACTCGGGAAGAGTAGTGTGCTCGGGAAGAGCGTTGTAAACTCGGGAAGAGTTGTTGTGTGGCTAACTTGGAGCCCTCAAGGCCAAGATCTATTGTTCTAGTGGAACCTCGGTTGGAGGTTATCTAACCGGGAAGAGGAGACGTAGGCGATTCATCGCCGAACTTCTATAACAAATCCTTTTGTTATTTATTGCTTTATTTCCTTTACGCATTTATTTATTTTATTCTTTGCATTTATCGATTGACTAAAGGCTTCCGCAAGCGCAAAATATTTTTATTTTACAAACTCATTTTAAAACGTTAAAGTAGCCAAGGAATCTCATTCACCCCCCCCTCTTCGATTCCAACAAGGTGACTTTGGAGTATTGAAGATGGGTAATTGTGGTTTATCAAAAGTGGTTGGTACTGGAACCGTTTGCTTAGAAACCAAATGGTACAAGATTGGTACTTGAAGATGTCAGACATGCCCCATAGATTCATTTGAATTTGACCTCTAAAGGTAGATTGGATGATTTTGGGCTTTGCAACACTTTTGGTGATGGAATTTGGAAACTCACCAGAGGTTCTTTGGTTGTGGCTTGAGGTAAGAAATGCTCCAGTTTGTACTTGATGCAGGGTTCGATTTCTAATAATTCAGTTAATGCAGTCAGAGGTGAAAATTTATCTGAATTATGGCATAAGAGACTCAGTCACATGAGTGAAAAAGGAGTTAATTGTTTGGCTAAAAGAGGTATACTTTCTGATTTAAAAGAAGCGAAGTTGGAAAGATGTTCTCATTGTCTAGCTGGAAGACACAGAAGGGTTTCCTTCCAAAGTCATCCTTCGCATAGAAAACCTGATTTGCTAGAGTTAGTACACTCAGATGTTTGTGGTCCGATGAAGGTAAAAACACGTGGTGGTGTACTTTACTTTGTTTCTTTCATTGATGATTATTCAAAAAAACTTTGGGTTTATGGTTTGAAGTCCAAAGACCAGGTTTTTGGAGTATACAAAGAATTTCAGGCTTCCGTTGAAAGACAGACAAGAAAGAAATTAAAATGCATCCCCACTGATAATGGTGGTGAATATTGTGGACCATTTGACGAGTACTGCAGACAGCAAGGCATCAGACATCAGAAGACACCTCCTAAAACTCCTCAGTTAAATGGCCTCGCAGAAAGAATGAACAGAACATTGATGGAGAGAGTTAGATGTTTGCTTTCAGAAGCAAAGTTTCCTGGATCCTTCTGGTGTGAGGCATTGTATACTGCTACTAATGTAATCAACTTGTCTCATACTGTTGCATTGCAGGCTGATGTTCCTGTCAGAGTTTGGTATGGCAAAGATGTTTCTTATAATCATTTGCGAGTATTTGGTTGCAAGGCTTTTGTACATGTGCCTAAAGATGAAATGCTTAAGTTGGATGTCAAGACTAGACAGTGTATCTTCATTGGTTATGGACAATATGAATTTGGCTACAGATTCTCTGATCCAATTGAGAAGAAACTTATTAGAAGCGTGATGCAGTTTTCATAGAAAATCAAACTATTTGAAGATATTGATATGGCAGAAAAGCCAGAGTGTCAGATTCAAGGTGACTTGATAGATTTCAGCCCAGCTCATATGACACAGATACCTAATGCAACTGGAATTGAAAATAAGAATGATGCAGAGAATGAGGTTCAAAATGATGTTGAACATGGTCGTGAAACTGCAGAAGAGGTAGATGCTCCATCAGAGGTAGATGCTCCATTACATGAAGTTGTTGGTGAACGGGTACATGATACTATAGGGCAACCTAATATTTCTCCCAGGAACCAGAAGATTTCCAAGATGCTATGGAAAGTAGATATAAGGATGATTGGTCAAAGCAATGAAAGATGAAATGGATTCTCTATATGAAAATCAAACATTTGATCTTGTCAGATTACCGAAAGATAGAAAGGCATTGAAGAATCGATGTATTTATAGGGTAAAGCATGATGAAAATACCTCTCATCCACGATATAAAGCCAAATTAGTTGTTAAGGGTTTTGGTCAGAAAAAAGGGGATTGATTTTGGATAAATTTTCTTACCAGTTGTGAAGATATCATAAATCCGAATTGTTCTGAGTTTGGCAGCAAGTATTGATTTGGAGATTGAGCAGATGGATGCAAAAACTGCTTTTACATGGTGATCTAGAGGGAGAGATTTACATGGAGCAACCTGATGGTTTTGTGGTGAAAGGAAAGGAGAATTATGTCTGCAAATTAAATAGAAGCTTGTATTGTTTGAAACAAGCTCCAAGACAGTGGTATAAGAGGTTTGAGCAAGTTATGACTCAACTCAACTTCAGAAAGACTGAATCTGATCACTGTATATTTATGCAGAGATTCTATGATGATGATTTTATCATTTCATTGCTTTATGTTGATGATATGCTTATTGTTGGTCAAAATTCTTTACGAAGTGATAGGTTGGAGAAGGAACTTTCTAAATCTTTTGCAATGAAAGATTTAGGACCATCAAATCAAATTCTTGGAATTGGGATCACTCGTGATAGAAAGAATAAGAAATTGTGGTTGTATCAACAAAAGTACATTGAGCAATTACTTCATCATTTTGACATGGATAAGGCTAAAGTGGTAAGCACCCCTCTTGCTTCACACTTTAAGTTAAGCAGTAAACAGTCTCCTTCTAATGATGAAGAGAAGAGAGACATGACAAGAGTTCCTTATGCATCAGTTGTGGGCAGCTTAATTATGATTTGCACGAGACAAGATTTAGCTCATACATTTGGCACAGTTAGTCGATTTCTATCTAATCCGGGTAGAGAGCATTGGTTTGCAGTGAAGTGGATTATGAGATATCTTCCTAGCTCTACTGATTTGAGACTTTGTTTTGGTTCTGAAAAGCCTATGCTTGTTGGTTATACAGATTCAGACATGGCCGGGGATTTGGACTCAAGAAAATCTACTTCAGGCTATTTGATTACCTTTGCAGGGGGAGCTGTAGCATGGCAATCCAAGTTGCAAAAATGTGTTGCTTTATCTACCACAGAAGCTTAGTTCATTGCAACTACAGAGGCTTGCAAAGAGTTGCTAGGGATGAAGAAGGTTATGCATGAACTTGGATTCACTCAGGAGAGGTACGTATTATTTTGTGATAATCAAGTGATATTCATCTTGCTAAAAATGCAGCTTTTCATGGTATATCAAAACATATCGATGTAAGGTATCATTGGATTAGAGATGTTTTGAATTCTAAGTTGCTTGAACTTGAAAAGATTCATACGGATAAGAATGCAGCTGATATGATGACAAAAGTGGTGTCTCGTGAGAAGCTCAAGCTGTGTGCCGGGATGGTCGGCATCAACTTGCAGTGATGAAGTTGTTGCAGTGTCTCATCCCTCTACTCATGGGCTCATGGGCTGGAGGGGGAGATTTGTTGGGTCCAACCCAATATTAACTAAAGCCCATGGTTTTGAAGCCCATTAGGATTAATAAATTAATCTTTGACTTGACTAAGCAATTCAGACCATTTTTATTTTTAAATAGAGAAAAAAAGAGGAGAAGGCCGTGAGTTGCATCAAGGAAAGAAGAACAAAAGTCATTCCTGACAGATTTCTTCAAGGCGATGATCGGTGGCTCATTTGTGGTTCAAATTTGCTGAAATTTGGCCAGCACCTTCACAACTCATCGGTCTTCATTCTAATTGGTGGGATTTGATTTTGGAGCTCCGGAGATGCAGATCTGGTGACTGGATCAGTAGCCACGTTTTTGGTGATTTCTTACCAAACTTTTGTTCTTGGTTGTTGATTCTTGTGTTGATTGTTGTAATTTGTTGCTCTAAGTTGGTGAGCATTTGTGTTGGTTTGCTGCTGTGAAAACTCATATATCTTTGATTATAGTGGATTTGATTAGATCTCGTAGGCCTCGTGGTACTCTTCAAGTTGAAGGGGTTTTTCACGTTAAAAATATCGTGTTAATTGGCTATCATTATATTGCTATATATTTGTGCTTCATTGGTTTGTTGATAGGTGAAGGTTTACATATTGATTTGAGAATTATTGTTTAGCTTGTCCCAACAGTTGATACCGCTAATAACGAGTGGCTAAAACTTAGATGACCACATCATTATATACCGACACCTCAACTGATTTTCTTTTTTCCATAAGAAATTAGCACTAAGGGCACTAAAATCCAAGAGTTACAAAAATCCTACTCTATTACAAAACCTCCTCCTAAAAAGCACCCAAAGCGCTACAAAAGTTCTTGCAATCTCAAACAAATAGATGGATGTCAGAACCAGTCTAACATATAATAATGATAAATGGCCAGTTTTTTAATGTAAACCAATGTCAAAATCTGATTTTCACCAACTCAATTGTGGTCGCTCAAGAATTAACCTCATTGCTAAATAATTTTTATTTCGAGCTATCCAAATACTCCAAATAACACATTCCCAAATGGTTAGCCACTCCCCTTTTCCCAGAGCCATTTAAATGTCCCAATGTAGCCAAAAAATTCTTAACCGACACCTCAACTGGTATACATCAACACACAGTCATCAGTGAAGTTCAGCATTGAAAAAAATTGTGTTAACTTTTGGCCCACCTCTCTAGTTGCTCAGTTGATAATAATGTTAAGTCCGCATATCTTAGCCGTACTAAGTGACCCAATGGTTCGGAGAACCCGAATTGATATCGGAGCATACATTAAATGTGCCAAAGCCATACTAATTGCCCAAGCTGATGGCTAGCCGAGTTGATGCTATGGCTAACACAATCTATTTATACTCTCGATGGCTCGGTGGGTAAGAGTTCGAGTAAGTCAGAGAATATCCAGTAGAATGTGGGGTATCTAGATATACTATGTAGTCTAGGTAAAACAAGAAAAAACTGCAGAGATCTCGGAAAACAAAGATATGCCCCGATAAATCTTATACTCCCAGTAGAAAGCAGAAGCTATGTGTATCGCAATTAAATTCATCTAATATAGTTAAACTTCTATAAATAATAGACTTGTGATTGACAAAATCCTATTAATTTAGTGAATGTTAAATAACTGATAAATTAATAATTATCAATTTATAGATTAATTAATGCAATAACTTATTATTCATAAGTTTACAAAATATTTATGCTCTTAAGTGATAATTCTGGTAAACCACGATTTTTCAAGGATGTAAACATGCGTAGTTTGAATTGTGAGTATGATCCTAATAAACTAATATGGATGACTGATGTGTTATTTGAAGAATATGTTATAGAAAATGGCTGGTAGAAAAGTTATCTTGCTTGTGGATGATTGTCATGCTCAACCAAATACAATTGAAGGATTGCAAACTGTGAATTACTTTTCTTGCAACCAAATGCAACATCAAAGATTCAACCTTGTGATACAGGGACTATACGAGCTTTTAAGATACATTTTCATCGTCGATTTTATCAAAGTCTTTTATATGGTTATGAAGTAGGGGAACCGAATTCAGAGAAGATAAACATTATAGATATAGTGAATCTTACAATTTCAGCTTGGACTATACATGTTCATGCAAATACCTACAATTGCTTTCGTCATTATAAACTTCGATCAACGGATAACATGGTTTCAGAGAATTTGAATGAACCATTAAATGGTAAAGACACTCAAGTACTGCAACATCTAATCACATAATTGAATTACCGTAATAAAATGGAAGTCGAATATCTCTTGAACTGCCCTAATGAAAATAACACAACTGCAGTGATGCTGACTGACGAGCAAATAAATGAAAGCATAATGAAATTGATAAATGTGATGAAGTTGAAAATGATAATTCTAATACATACCCATCTTTTATAAAGGAAGCTCTTAAAGTAGTGATGGTATGCAATAATGTTTTATTAAGATATGCAAAAACCACACCCAAAATTGTTACTATGGCAAGAAAAGTTAGAGATAAGATACAACATGACATTAATTTCAACAAGAGACAAATGACAAGTGAATCATTTTATGAAATCTTCATAGATTAATCATAAATGTACTATACATTAAGGAGTTATTAATTTATATAACGTTGGGATCGGACAAGAATATTATTTAAACGATGTTATTAATTAATCGAGTATTAAATTTTCAAGAGATTTCACTGTTTATATTGTCCGCAAATACCCTCAATTCTCAACTATCACTTGAACGTCGAATAGGCTTTGCCGGGAACATCACCCTCGTGTTCTCTAACTTGTTTGTTTCTTGTCAACAGGCCATTGTTATCAGATATCTACACAAGAAAGAGTAATCTTTAGTTGATAGTATCATGGGGAACTGCTCTTACGTAGAAGAGATGTCACACCACGTGCATGGCATAGAAGGCCAAACGGATGAACAAAAAGATCAGAATATGTTAAAGCAAGGTTACATCAAACCCTAATGAGCAACTTGAATATGAAACCTAATTATATTGAAAACCCTTATTATCAATCTTTGATACACATACAGAAATCCACCCTAACTACTAAAAGTCGTATCCTTTTTCTTTAGCGAATCTATCTTAAAACACTGGCGATTCCATTGGCGAGCTCACCAGATTCAATAAGTCGTTCCAGTAACTCTTGTTATCCTCAGTATCTCCTAAGATTGCTGCAACCATGTTATTTTCATATAATTCGGAATTAAAATCAATAGAAACAAGACCCGTTGAACCCGTATTGTAATTGTGATCCATAGGGTACGTTATATTGTTGTCATGAAGGTGAACTGAATTCCCCATTTTTCCCTTGACCTGCATGTAACTGTTGGCTTTTCCAAACCCACATGCACTGGAGTTGTTCATAACAATGGCGTTGTTTACCGTCAATAAGTCTCCGCTGAGAGCAACTGATGGAGCCGGAGTCAGGTTACCGGAGAAGTTTAGTGTCGATGTTGGAGACTCTAGAAGTCCGATGGCTGAGTTAAAAAAGCTGTTCGATGCGGCGGTCGCTTGCCAGACTTTTAGCACGTCTAAACATGGCGGTGGTGGTGGTTGGGGTGGCGGAGCGTTGGATCTGCGGAGGTGGTGGTTGGCCAGAAGTTTCGACTCGCGGACGAGCCTGGCTTCGGCCTCTAGCCGAGCCGTTTCCCATTGAGCCATGTGGTTGAGGTTGGCGGACTGTGCCGAGCCATCAGCGTTGTTCTTTGGCTTGTGGGTTACTGGGTCGATTCCCATTCGAGTTAACCTTTTCTTGAGGCGGGTGTTCCAGTAGTTCTTGATCTCATTATCTGTTCTCTTTGGTAAATGAGTTGCTATTGCAGACCACCTACGGTTCATTAGATTAGTAAATACTATATAATCAATAAGTTATTCAACAAAAACTAAATATTATTATGTGGTGGTTAGTGACGGGCCAAGCCAGGATTCAAAATTACCTAGCGCTGACCGGATAAGGCTAAATGACTATCACGATTTAATGCTATTTTTTTTTTTTTGAAAATTTGCATGGTCTAGAGCAAGGGGCGGAGCCACCTTTGGGCTAGGGTTGAGATCCAGCCTCATGCAATATGTCAAGAGGAAAAAATTTTATTATAAATTTTCAGAAATTTTATTTTTAATCCAACCCTCTAAATCGTTGTGACCTACATAATCCGACAAACACCAGGTAATATTGATTATTGGCTCCACCCTGTATAGACACATTAATCAGATGTTTTCATACATTTGATATATATCTTTGTCGCAAATCTTAATAATAAATGTACAGAAAATGTAACACATGTATAAGCATTCTGATAATATTTATCGGTACCTGTTGCCTAAAAGGGCATGAAGTCGAATAATTGCTTTCTCTTCTTGCGTACTGAACTTTCCTCTCTTAATATCAGGTCTTAGATAGTTTGTCCACCTCAATCTGCAACTTTTCCCACACCTTTGAAGACCTAAAATTATACACAACTAAATATTCTTGATATAACAACTATAGCAAAGTACTATATATATATACACGTATATGTATAAAAACGTTTTTAGTGTTAATTTTAAAAAAAATATTTTTAGCCCAAACACTCTAAATCGTCATTGCCCTCTAGCCCTACCTCCGATCCCAGGGTAATACTGATTAATGGCTCGACCCGTGGCTGAACCCCTTGTTTTCATTATAAAGTACTCGTCAAACCAGAAAAAATGAATTCTCATGAAATATATAGATTCAAATAACATACTGAAATACGAAAATAGCTGTTCTTGATCAAAATCATAACCCAAAAACTATTTCCAATCTCTCTTTATCCTCAAAAAATATAATTCCATAATAAGCTGCAAGATTTTACGAAGAATATTTTCAATTCGACTTTCTTGCAACCCTATTGGCATGCATGTAAAAATATCTACCAGCTTTCGCAGGCAAGGCGCGCCAACTCCCATGTCCATGCTGCTCAATGTAAGCAACCAACTTTTGGTCTTCTTCTCGAGTCCATGGCCCTTTCTTCACCTCCACATTCTCCTCGCAATTATTCGACAATTCCATTTCTAGGGTTACAAACAGACTGTTTAACAAAATTCCTGAAAAGATATAATCACAACGTGTAGTAAAACAGGTAATTTAATGTTATAAACTTGTGTGATTTTGGGTGTGAAAGATATCGAAAGGATGTATTGTTTATATATACAAGTATGAAGAAATTATTATGTACTTTACTGTAAGTAATACGTGTGATAATTTTTTACCTAATGTTTTTATGACAGAGCCCACAACCAACTTACAGCAAATTGAGTCATTGAATGATTGCTCAATCTCAGATTTAATTGTTTGCATGCATTGTGTACGTGAAAGAAGGAAACATTTATGTAACTTTGAACTTCCTCACATAATACTGTCGGTTCATAAATATATATATAGGCTTATGATGTCAAAATTACTCCTTTTTTTATTTTTTGGAAGATCAAAAATAGTTCAACTACTAAAAAAAAAAGTAGACGAAGGGGCGATGGCTGCAAGGGAACTATCTCAATAAACATTCTAACATGCTACCTAAATCCATAGAGTTTGGTGGGCGTTGGGGCAATGCACGGCATATTTAATTTGGTTGAGTTGAAAGAATGTTAGTTTTTGCAAGAGGAATATTGAACTGCATAAGGTAATTGAATAAGATTAGACTCTGGTTATGGTTCAAAGAAAAAAGATGTTTGATGCCTAATTACTTGATCAACGATTGGTTTCTTCATCCACTTATTGTCTAAAAGTTCGTTGATTTATAATTTGGTTGTTTTATATTTTCTGATTGGCTAGAGTACCCATAGTATTCTACTAATATATTTGTCGTATCTAAAAAAAAACATACACTTTCCCTCACTCGAAAATAACTTTGTTATCTCAATTTATTCTTTTGCATTGATGAATAATCATATTTCTCAACACGACTACAGATACCACAGCCCTACGTACATTTACTAAAATAACAATCATATTAAAGCTTCTGTCAGAGAGATAGCTAACTAATCTCAAGCTATATGTCAAGATAAATGTATCAATTGCCAAGTAAATTTTGAGGCATTTATTTGAACTAAGTAGTAGATGGTTATAGTACTTGTACTATCTTTTTCTATGGGGATAAATTTCAAAAATAGTCACGAAGAATATTGATTTTTTCAATACTAATCCTAAATTTATAGGACTAATCAAATATAGTTTCACATAAATTGTTTTTAATAAAAAACAGTTTCACATAAATATTTTTATCAAATTTAGTCCACATAAATCTTTTTAACAAAGTGGTTCCATAATTGAAGAGGGGGTTTCGAGACTGCTTTGATTAAAAACAAAAAAAAAATTGGGAAATTGATTAAAAACAAAAGTTTATGACTGTTTTTTATTTAAAAAAAATTCCATTGGACTAAGATTGATTAGTCCTAAAAGTTTGGGACTAGTGCTACAGACCCATATTTTATGAGATTATTTTTGAAATTTACCCTTTTTATTGCGGAAAAGATGGGTAATTCTCATTCACATATATAAACATCTATAAATTTCATTTGTAATATTTGTTATTTTAAGTTTAGATTTTTTTCTTAAAGCACAAATTAGGAATCTTTATAATCTATAGTCAAAATTTTCGAATCAGCCTCAATTTCTGTTAAATTTAAGTTTGTATGATCTCGAGCGCGTGGCTCATTTATATATGTGGGTTAAAGAAGTTCTTTGGGATATTAAAGACTTGGACAACTTTTGATTTTGTAGAGGGATTCGGGGTCGACTTAGTGGAGAAAAGTCTAGTGGAAAATACAAAAATGGTCTTAATAAACTTATAAAATAAACAAATATCTTCATAAAGAAATTATTTTTAATAAAAAGTAGTTTCACATAAATATTTTTATCAAATATAGTCTCACTAGTCGCTAAACTCTTAACAAAACCTGAGATTATTTTTGTTAAAAAATAATTTCTGTGAGACTATATTTAATAAAACATTTATGTATCGTTAAAAAATAACTTTTTTATGACTATATCTAATTTAAGGCCTATTAGTTTGGGACTAATATTATAAATACATCTATTTTATGTAATCAGTTTTGTAATTTACCCGAAAATATATAAACAACAAGATCTATAAATATATATCATTATGGTCTAGAATTTTATTTTGGTGAGTTAGACTCCTAAAATTGAGTGGTATATTTATTAGACGAAAATCATTGCAAAATGGGCGCCTAAAGAACTCTATTATTTTTTAGATGATTTATAACTTTAATGTAGAATGTATAATTTATTCAACTGAATAATTGGTGTCACTTATAATGTTAAAATAATAATTAAAGAAATAAATGCTGATAAATATATAGTTTAATAATTCTTATTTATAATTTCTGATGTACGGATGACTATTTTTAATCTTATTTTCACGACTTCATTCGTTTATGATTAAGTGATGGTGGATTAGAACACATAATAACAATAGTTCCAAGTCTATACTCTTTAAATATGATTTACTTAGGACACATGCATAAGACAATGTGTGAGATGAATGGGACATAAATTAAAAAATATATATTAGGAACGGATTATTTGATATTTTTTTAGATAATAATAATTAAAATAAGGGTAAATTTTTAAAAAATGGTATCATAGAATACGAGTCTTTAATACTAGCCCCAAACTGTTAGTAATAATCAAATATAATCTAATGAAAATTGTTTTTAATAAAAATAATATCAAACTTTTGTTTTTAATCAAAAAGTGGTAATCACTTTTATTAAAAAATAATTTAGATGAGAATAAATTTGTTAACATCTACTTTGTTTGATTTAAAACAAATTATATGATACTATATTTGATTTGTCCTAAAAGTTTGTGATTAGTATTGAAAAAATTCATATTTTATGAGGCCATTTTTGAAATTTTACCATTTAACATCACATTTTTTTATAATTTTTTTTAAAAAAATTGTGGAATAATAATATATCCATATACATAAAAAAAATAGTGGAATAATAATATTTTTAAATGGTTAACTTGTGTGTGTGTGTGTGTCCGAATTTAAAAATTAACCATTTAAAAACAAACGAATTTCTGTTAATAATCTGCAAGTATTTACTTGTAAATCCATCGATATTTTCATCCAAATGCAGCACAGACATTTATTTTCTACATTTATTGTTTTCTTGTTAAATTACCTAATCAAGATTATTAATGTCTTTTATATATGCAACTTTGTGACGTCATAATTGTATTGCGTCAGGGTTTGCTTTAAATTTCATGGGCCATCTATTAATTCTTCATTTTATTAGTCAGATTTTACAATAGCATTAACTATATGCGTATCCAACTTTTGAAACTATTTTACTGTACACATTATTTATCAAAAGTTATATTTTCATTCAATTTTGAATGGATTTTGTTGAAGTGATGCCAAATTTGATCAACATCATTTAATGATCATTTTATGTAAAAAAATCAATATATATATATACCCCTCAGGATAAGAAGGTCATCTTCTTAGTCGGATGAGCTGATCTGCTTTTAACGATCTAATGCACTTTGGTCCCGGATCTAATGGCATGCTTATTATTATGTCCGAGCTGATCTTAGTAGTGTGATCTGAGCTCCTTGCAAGTCTCATCAGCCCCTTTCCGTATCTTCGCCATAGTTCCCCGAGCTTGCGTCTTCCCGAGCTCATGATACAAACTGAAGTGGTGTACATCAGTGAGGTTTTCCTATCCACCTAGCTGGAGGAGATTAGATCCTTACCTCATTCACCAGGACTCTCCTTTATATCAAGATCTTAGGGATATTTTTACCTTATCAAGGATATCCTCAAATAATATCAAATCTTACCAAGATCATATCAAATCCCGTTAAAGAATGAATGAATTATATTTACATGGTAACTCTTTCTCTATAATTATCAGGTTTGCTCTACACCTTGGACATTCATTATTCATTAACATTCTTGCTTACATTACAGCAACATATTTTCATCTTCATTTGTCTGACTTGATCGTCGGAGGGGACAAGCAGCAAAATCCTTCCGGCCCCCTTCTCACTTTTCCTTTGTGATTTCAGGTCATTCGAAGTCAGGGATACTAGCAAATCGACATGTAACTTGCATTGAAGAGCAGATAGATAATAACTTACCTCTTATTGATATACGAGATCATCCGCTTTTTCGTGGTATATATATATATATATATATATATATATATATATATATATATATATAATCTTTGATGGGCTAATTGCAAAACAAACACCTTATATAATTTCTAAATTGCAAACATATTATGTGAAAAACTAGTAACTAAAAGTTCTATCTTTTGCTAAATTCGTAGTTAAAACCTCATGTAAAAATCAATGACCTAAAACCACTTTATTATTAAATTTGCAAATATAACCCGTAATGATTTTTTTTATGTTTTATATATTTTTTAAGTGCCTACACATGATACTATATAAAAAATTGAAGTTCTCAAATAAAAAATAAATCATAAATTATTAGATATTAGTCTTCCTACTAATTTATAACTTTATAAATTAAAATATAGGAGTACAAGGATATTCCAACCCATTAAGTACAAGATATAAGTAGAGCCATGCAATATCCGATACGAAGATAACACCTAGACAAGTTTGTTATATCTAAAAAAGGCTTTAACTATATTAAGAACTAACCAAAAACAGCTATCAGGTACTTATTCATGCATATCATGATTTTCAATGAGATTTAACTAATAATTCTCTAGGATTTAGGTACCAATCCTAATAGAATAATGTTGTTGTGCAGTGCCAGTAGCCAATTCCATGATCTTGCATATGTTATATTGTTATTAGGGAAAATTAATTTTGATCCTGTATGTTTTCCTTTTTGCGTTTGTCTTCTATATTTTCTTAATATGCTACATTTGATTTTTTTTGCAATTTTAGTTCTTTTTTCGAGTAGCACTGACGTGTGTAGTGCCACATCAACACCCCCGCTTATAAAGAACAAAATTTGCAAAACATAGGGCTATAATTGCCAAAAATTGAGAGATACGTGACTAAAACCCAATTTTGACAGCATAGAGAACCAAAACTGCAAGACAACAAGGTTTTGACCTAGTAGTTGTCATTTATTCCATATGTAAGAGTTATCGGGTTCGAGTCCTACCCAGCCCCTAAAAAAACAAAAAAAAAAGACATAGAGAACCAAAATAGCAAGACAACAAGGCTTTAACCTAGTGGTTGTCATCTATTTTCAAATATAAGAGGTCTCGGGTTCGAGTCCTACCTTCCTCTAAAAAAACATAGAGAACCAAAATTGCAAAGAGACAAAAATATAAGACCAAAATCATAATTTTTCCTGCTTCAAACCCAATATATAGCGACATAGTGTTTAGGGTTTATAACTCCTCATGGATCTTTCTCTTACATATATAATGTTAAAATTAATTAAGCAGAGGGTATTTCGAAATTGAAATTATTCTATGAACTTGTGACAAAGGAAATTATATTTTTACATTTTCACGTTTTTTCCTTCAGTTAGCTGTTAATCCCAAAAAAATTTAGCTTGAATGATTAGATTTGGACAAAAAATTGGAAAGAATGGATTTTAATGACAACATTAACTATATATTTGAAATTCTTTGTTTGAAAAAATAATTAAAAAAAAAATTTGAGTCCATAGATTTAAAAATCATCTAAACATCTTGAGTATATATGAATTAAGAGATAGTGGCATTTTATTCCATATAATTTTGCTAATAGATATTTTATCCCATATGTTTTGTAAATAGGCAAAACGCCACCCTATTTTTAATGTCATTTCATGCCCTATGGTTTTGCTTATAGACACTTTACCCTAATTTAGTTTGTAAATAAGTATTTACCCCCTCAAGGATACAACCGATATTTTAACATGTAATTTTAAAGCTCATACACTTAAGAAGACGCGTGTCACTCAAATCATGTGCGCCATAGATATTTTGCATTTATTAACAAAACACATGAGATAAGCTGCTTATTACCAAATCATAGAAGGGTGAGCCACCAATTTACAAACCCATTGAGGTTCCATGCCAAAACTCCCCGTATTAAGGATTTAAAATCTAAATCTGCCAAATCCACACATTAAAATGTACCGTAAAGGTAATTAATTTCGAATACGACAATAAAATGCAACTAATTAAGTCCCATGTATTCACTATATTTTCGCTTGCTATCGAACAACTTGGATTAAAGCTGTAAAATTATATATATATCCTATCTTGACTTGAAAAAAAGGCATGAAGTGAAGACTGCCCGTATCGACTCTATGTTAATATGTAATAGTATTAAGGATGAATTTATACTTCAATCAACTATTCGTACGTTATGACAGGTTTAAATAATGCAAGAAAATTATAATGATCGTCTCCAATAGACTTTACCAAAATGGCCCAATTCATGTTTGTAATATTAATAACATCAACCACTTCTTAACTGTTTTTTATTACAATATATCTTAAGATTACGTGTGTTTCCAACTGAAAATTAATTGGTAATGAATAAAATAATCTATGAATCTTATAAAAGCTAACATAGCTTATAAATTCTCAATGTGTGAACTCTCAATATTTCCTATCATGTGTGATATTATATAAGTTAAACATGTGGATTGATAATGATGGTAACGACGAGCATGCAAGCGGAATAGTCAATCACATGAATAACCTGACTTTGATACCATCTTAAGAATACATGGGGTTTTAAATCAATACCAATTGATAATGAGTGGAGTAACCTATGTATCATACAAAGAGCTAAAGCTTACAAATCAACGTGTGACAAATCTCGAAAATATATTAGATTTGAAACACTTGGATATGATTATATTTTTCTTGTCTAAATGCAATGCATTCAAAATTATGAACTGGGATTTGTTAAATATGTATGCATTCGGAGTACAATGGATTTGTATCGATCGAAAAGATGTATTATGAGTGGCAGGCACATAAATGATATACACAGTTTCTTGTTTGATTATATTCAGTATAGTAGTTGAGATATAAATATAAGCACTTACTATGGTATTCATCTGTTCGTTTGCTTAAAACTTGATTCACTTTTAACTACTCCATGTTGGTAAACTATCTTAAACAATAGTTTTCTTGGGTTTTGCAGAGTAGAAAGGCAGGGTTTCTCTCTTTTTCTTTCTATCAGCAATAGCATTGTATTTCATTCAAACTAAACCGAGGGACAAGACGTACTTGCTCGTAAAAATAAAATTACAAGAGTCTCGTGACTCAATTACATAACAAAAGTCACCATCAACCATCTACCCGCCATTTATAATATATCCCCCAAACATTTATCTGGGCAAAAGAATCAATCACTAACCGAAAACAAAAAAGTTGAGGATCAAACAATTTAATCTATGACCACAATGTTATTTTGACATTTCAAATCTCTTCATTTATTTACTAAACCTTTTACTGTAATGGTTTTCTTCGAGAAATTTGGCCTAGTTTCCCACTTGCATATACCGGTATTATTTCGAAAAATGCTTTTTATTTAAACAAATAAGGGAAACTAACCAATTTAACTTTTGGTCACCTAACTCGTCAAAGTTGGGTCTTTGTACATTAACTTTTGTTGGAAAAAAGTGAATTACACACCCATAAATTTTATACTACAACTTTGCTGTTTTGAATTTTAATCATATTTTGCTGGAGTGCTGACACATATGTTAGCAGTTTGACAGTTTCCTACGTCACTTTAGCATTTTGGTGAGATGAGACTAAAAATAAAAAAAAAAGAAAAAGGAAAGAGTAAAAGTAAATACTAAAATAAAGCTTGGATTATATAAATGATCAAAACCCAAAATAGACCAATTTACATGTCAGATTTTGCTATTTTTCCAAAAAAAAAAAAAAATTGTTAAACGAAGAGAAGTAATGTTTTATTTCACACACCATGGAAAAGGGTTTCATAAATGTAGACGATAGATTTCTATAGCAAAATTATGTTTTTAGAGTGTTTTACTGTTGTATGCTGGAGTTCGTTGAGCTATGAGTGTCACCCTAGGTGGAAAAGTTCATCAAAATAGCAATCAAAAATTTGTATCCATTTTTCATAATATTATATACGGGTCCAAGTTATTTCGGGGCAAGAGGATCATTTATGATGAAGATGATGAGCTTTAAGTCGAGACTCATTCGTTAAGTCGCTCCTCCATCAGTCACAGGAGGTGTCTTTTCCAATTTCAATACACATACAATGTGATGATCAACGGTCCTTGATTCAGTATTGGACTTTCGAAACCATGGACATGTTATACATAATATAACTGTACACACAAATTAGGGATAATACATGATATGATCCATCTTTTTACACTCATTTTTGATTTAGTCTCTATTGTTTATACTGACATGATTTAGTTCCTTTAGTTTTCTACTTTGTATCAAATCATAAACGTTCAATGCACCGTTAAAACTAACGGAGAGGGAATGAATCGGGTCACTTAAAACTTCAGGGACTGAATCGAGAATTGAAGCAAACATTAGGGAATGATTCGGGTCATTTAAAAAGATTGGATGACTTAATTCTTTATTTTTAATTATTATAATAATTATTATGGATATTATATTTATAATTTTGACAATTTTTTGTAAAATTATTTTAATTAAATAATGATATAATATATTAAATTCTACATAAAATCAGTTATCACTCAAACAAAGCAAAATGAAAATCAATAACATATTGATATACAAAATATATTTCGACGGTAATTTTACTTATTAAACAAGATATATTTTTTATTTCATCAAATTATGTCTATTAGATGTGTCATCAATTTATAAAAAAAATATTTTATTTTTGATAAATTAAGTAATTTTTTGAAAAATTAAATAAATTTTTTTATAAATTAAACATTTTTTATAATTATTTAATTTATCTTATGAAAAATTGGTTTTTTTTTTTGTAGAATTTAATATATTACCATAATTTAAATAATTATAAAAACTAATCAATTTATAAAAAATGTATTTAATTAATCAAAGATAAAATATTTTTTTGTAAATTGATGACACATTTGATAGACATAATTTAATGAAGTCGAAATCTTGTTTAATAAGTAAAATAGCCATCGAATTATATTTCGTATATCAATATGTTACTGATTTTTCTTTTGCTTTGTTTGAGTAAAAGATGTTTTTATGTAGTATTTAATACATTATATCATTAGTTAATTAAAATAATTTTATAAAAATTACCAATTATAAATATAGTATCCATAATAAATACGGTATTAATTAAAAATATAAAGAATTAACTCACTCAATCTTTTTAAATGACCCGAATCAGTCTCTAATTTTTACATCAATTCATGATTTAGTCCTTGAAGATTTAAGTGACCCAATTCAATCACATCTCCGTTAGTTTTAACAACGCATTTAACATTTATGACTGATTTATGACAAATTATAAACTAAAAGGGTTAAATCAGATCAGTACAAACAAGAGGAACTAGAATGAGTGCAAACAAAAGGAGCCATATGATATATTACCCCCACAAATTAAGAATAACAACATAAAGAGAAGAAACTCTATTGCATTCATGGACACGATATTATACTTCACATGTTCTCCATAAAGATGAGCACTCTCGAGAGTACTAACATAGTTCATTAGTGTATGTGCATATGTGCAGGGGCGGATCTGCATATGCCCCCACCTTGCTAGATTTTTTTGTATCTTAATTTTTTTAAAAAAATTACGTTTTAATTTCTAAAATTATAGTTTGTCCCTCAAAAATTATATTTTGTCGTTCCTTAATTTTTTTCCGACACTCTAACATATTGTTTCCCTGTATTTTTTATTTTAAATTTTTTTGCCCCCACTCCGAATTTTTTTTCGTCTGCCACTACATATGTGTATGTGTGTGTAACCAAGTGAAATTAACAAGATTAAATCATAATTATAAATTTATTTAAAATCAGCCCATTTTAACACATGCATGCATGATGAACATACAATATAATTAACGCTTGATCAAGTTCAATAAACAGGTTAAATAAATAAAATGATTCCATAATACAATTAATATATTCCATTTTCCATGCTGCAGTGCTTTTACATTCATCTGCACTGATGATTACCATCACTTTCAGAAAGGCAGATTTCTCTCACAGACTGGAAACACTAAAAGAAGAAAAATGCATTTACTGATCAGTACACGGTGAAGGAAACACACACACACGTACATATATATATATATATATATATATATATAAAATCATAACTGGTACTGGTAAATTAAGTGGAAAATATGGCCTACTGTATTTAATGCAAGTACGGTTTTGATATACGTCTGGCCTTAGATGTTATCAGACCATAAATTTGTTACAAAGTTTGTTAATAAGGAAATTAAATTCCACATTGTAATCAAATGGCCGTTGTTAATTTTTGAATTCCATAACTATTTTTTTAATAGTTATTTTTTTAAAATGTGTCTTTTCATATTGATGTTTTTTCGATATCAAGAGATCTGCATTTTCAAAAATGAAAATATGCATTCTCAAAATGTGTTAAGAAACATAACACAAAATCAAAACAAAAAACAATCAAGAAAGCAATAAAACAGCAGAAAACAAGGATACGAAGAACAAGAACATTTACTGGGTTCGGATAGAATTATCCTACATCCAAGGTCCGGGTTTAGCACCCTAATTGAATCCACTATAACCAAGTCAAGAAACATGTAAGGTGTACGTCCCGCTTTCAATCTCGATTAACAACCTGCAATCACGAAACAGAGCACTCACAGTATACAATTTCAATATAAATCAATAACTGAAATGCAAACAAGAGTTTAGGAATTAGGGCTCAGGTCAAGCTGGGTATCCAATCAACGTCGTCACCGGGGAACCAAGGTATCGTATCCAACAGATGGAGACACACACTGCCCGAGAGCACTGCCCGAGACACACTGCCCGAGCACAGCCGGAAGCACACAGCCCGAACGCTGCCCGAAGACACTGCCGGAAGCACACAGCCACAAAAGCAACAAGCTTTTCACACGGCCAGCGTTGGAAACCACTCACAACCGGAGCACAAAACTCACGGCCAACCACCGCTGAAGGCAGGGACACAAAGGAAAGGGGTAGGCGAAAATACACAAAGGATTTTCGGGTTTCAGTGGTTCTGCCTCATCATGAACCATGCCAACATAAAGGCACCGAGGGAGACGAAGAGGAGGGTGCAAGTTCCAAGGATGGTCCAGCCGAAGAGGCGAGATGCGGGAAGCTTCTGGAGCAAGGTGGGGGGAGATGAAGAGTAAGGCTGAGATGGTAAATGGGGGGCTCGGTTAGGGCAATAGGGAAGAGAGGCAAATAAAAGCCCAACAAAGAATAAGCTGGTAATGGGCCAAAAACCCAACAAATCTCCACCTTGGCACAATACCGGCTCCACCTCGACGTAAGGAATACCCAATAGATGACTCATCATCGCCCAAAGGGTCCCCACAACACACAAAGCATTGTGTGGACCAAATTTCTGTCATAGCACACAACACAGACAAAGGAAAAACAATAACAAGCACCCAGCAAGTTAAAGTGGGAAAGTAACCAGGGTAACAGTTTTATAACGAGCACACAGCAGGTTATAAAATACTAACCAAGGGACTAAACATGCATCAATCATCAGTATCAAATTTTAAAAAATTTAAACATGATTGAAATTTACTAAGGGACAAACACTTAGTACACATATCAGCAGGATTAAACACATAATCACTTAGATTATCACCTACAGATAACAACCATTGAACAACATTCCAATGCATCATGCTAGGATTAGACATATACCTATTTAAGCAACTAATAGCATAAGCTATACCATGCCAAGTACTAACCATCAAATACATTAAGCAACTAATAGCAGAAGCTATATCATGCCAATCTTCATGTTCATTAGCAACCAATTCATCATGCACAACATGTTCATGTTCAACAACACTATCATGATTTTCAGGCATTCCATGAATTTCAGGTTCATTAACAGGAAGTATATCAGTTAAATGCTCCACCTTGCAAGGAGTAGCACTGGACTCAGACTCATCAACGTGCACAGAACTCATAGTCACATTAGGGGAAGGGAAATCCGGGAATTTCACTCTTTGTTGTTTGCCAAAAACACACGAATCACAGAAAGGCATGCAAGACAACACGTCTTTACCAAAGCAACATTTTTCATGCAAAATCTCTAGACCTTTAGAACTCATATGACCTAATCTCCTATGCTACAGATCAATCAAGTCATCAGTCACAGAATTCACATTATCATATACAGATTCAGTTTTGCAAACATAAAGATGTTTTTTCTTTTTACCTTTGAAAACTACCAAAGAACCCTTTATGATTTTCATAACTCCATTTCCCCATCTACCTTCAAGACCACATGATTCTAATCCAGAACAAGACATCAAATTATTGCACAAAGCAGGAACATGTCTCACATCTTTTAGAGTCATAGAATAACCAGAATCAAATTTCAAATAAACATCACCAATGCCAGCAACTTTACAAAGTTTATCATTAGCAATAGAAACAGAACCATTATCAACTTCTTTATAATTAGAAAACAAATTTCTAAGAGGTGACATGTGATAAGAGCAACCAGAATCAATTAGCCATTCATTTTCACACACAGTAGATGAATGCACATAATTCACAGAGTCACATAAGTCAGTCACCATAAAGACATCACCTGAGTCTTCACCAGATAAAGAAGCATGATTCACTTGTTCATAAGATTGGTTATTATCATTTTGATTTTGTTTTTTCTTTTCAGGACAGTCTTTAATAAAATGATCAGGATCACCACAATTAAAGCACCTCCTGTTCTTAGGCCTAGACTTAGACCTTTTCCCCTTGTTCTTATCATTATTCTGATTTTGGTTATAATCAGATCTATGATTGTTGTTATACCTATGTTGAGATCTGCCTCTAACATGCATAACTTCACCTGAATCTTGCTTACCGCCGTTGTTCACTTTTAAATCTAATTCCTTGCTTTTTAAGCCGTTCATTACAGTATCCAATGTAATAGAATCCCTACCGTACTTAATGGCGGATTTTACATCACTATAATTTTCAGGAATAGCATTTAAAAGAACAATAGGTGAATAGTCGTCAATGTTCTTATCTCCTGTCAATTTAATATCTTGAATTAACTTAGTAAACACATCCAAATTCTCATCTACGTCTTTGTTCAAGTCTAGCTTGAATCTGAAAAATTTTTCCAACAAGAAAAGTTTACTAGGCAAGGATTTTTCCGTAAACATTTCTTCTAATTTTTCCCAAAGTTTTCTAGCAGATGATAGTTTACCACACTTCCTGAGCACATAGTCAGACAAGTTCAAGATAATAGAAGAATAAGCATATTCGTCATCTTCAAGTTTCTTAGCAGTAGTAATGTTCTCAGCCCAATTACCGTCAATAGCTTTAAATACTTTTTGTTGTATTAAAATTCCTTTCATCTTTTGTTGCCATATAGAAAAATCAGATTTTCCATTAAACGGTTCAAGGTTATATCCAGAAATTGAAGCCATCACAACTAAGCAGAGAGGCACTCACAATTTCAACAACCAAACAGCAGAAGCAAGGACCACAAGGCACAAAACACAATGAAAGAATTAACCAAGCTAAGGGAAGGAAAAATCGCAGTCACCCACAAGATCACAATACACTCAATGGTGTACGAGCATGGGGCTTCAGATTGAGATTTTCCTACGGGTAAGGGACACAATTACACCTAGAAACAAGATAGTAAAAAATGATTAAAGGTTAGAATAATCACTTACTACCCAGAGACAAAGTTCTGGGGTGACAAAACCACACTGCCCGAAGCACCGAAGCGCCTGCCCGGAATCTGCCCGAGATTCCAGTAGCTGCCCGAGCTCACCAGCCGCTGCCCGAAGCCTACTGCTGCTGCCCGAAGCCTACGGCCGCTGCCCGAAGCCCTACCAAAGCACTGCCCGAGACCACCGAGCACACCAGTCGCTGCCCGAGGTCTGCCCGAAGCCTACTGCTCCTGCCCGAAGTCCACCGAGCACTGCCCGAGACCAAAAGAGCACTGCCCGAGGTCAACCGAGCACTCCACCAGGCACGGAACGCTCTGACACCACTGTAAGGTGTACGTTCCGCTTTCAATCTCGATTAACAACCTGCAATCACGAAACAGAGCACTCACAGTATACAATTTCAATATAAATCAATAAACTGAAATGCAAACAAGAGTTTAGGAATTAGGGCTCAGGTCAAGCTGGGTATCCAATCAACGTCGTCACCGGGGAACCAAGGTATCGTATCCAACAGATGGAGACACACACTGCCCGAGAAAACACGTTATAGATTTTCACAGAGATGATCAATTCCTCAAATACACAGTAGGAATTCCAATAACATAACACAAAACATTCCTTTCCAGAATTACAACAAAGTATGAACGTTGCTTCTTGTTTTTCTTGGAGCCAAGGAGATGGAAGCGGTTTTAATCTCTGTTGCAAAAAATCAATTTTATATGCATGCAGCTTGATCTTATCCGTTGGTTTTGCATGGTTTAATCTTAACCATCCAACTTGTTCATATAAGGGACAAGTGATATTCACAAATCTCCACCTTTGACCCTTATAAATCATGCTTAGTGGATCCAATTTGAGTTCCCAAACTTTTGTTGTCCTTTTAGTCCCGAATTCCAAGCAAACTCAACGCATCTGTGAGCTTGCCTATTGAGACTACCTTTATGTTTGCAGGATTAACCTCCGTATTAATTTTCTTGACATCTACTAGTTTCCTAGAAATGACTTCCCTTACAAAATGCAACCTCACATCAATATGTTTCGTCCTTTCACGAGACACTGTGTTCTTGGATAACATCACATTGGGAGCCACAGAAGACTGTCACCTTACTTTGATCAAATTCCATTTCACTTACAAAGCCTTTGATCCATGAAGCTTCCTTTATAGCTTCTGTAAGTGCGATATACACAGATTCTGTTGTTAATAGAGACACAACATGCTATAGACTAGACTTCCAACTTACTATATTTTCACCCACTGTGAAAACATAAATTGAAAGTGATCTTCTTCTATCCAAATCTGCACATAGTCTGCGTCACAGGAGCCAATTACTTCACAGGCTGATTGACCTTTTCCCTAGTAAACTAGCTTCAAATATGCAGTTCCTTTAAGATACCTCAACAGCCATTTAACAGCTTGCCAAAGTTCCCTACTTGGCCTACTAATGAATCTGCTAACTAATCCCAAACCATATGCTATATCTGGCCTAGTTGAGACCATATCATACATCATACTAATAGGGAATGGTTTTAAATTTACTTTGTTCAAGTTCAGCTGCAAGTTCCTAAGTGGACATCAATTTGAAATGAGCGTCAATTGGAGTATTCACACTTTTAGCATCTTGCATTACAAATAACTTAACCACTTCCTAATATAATCACCTTAAGAAACTGATAAAGTTCTTAAGTTCCAGTCCCTCTTGACAAACATTCCTAATATTTGTTTTGCTTGTCAAGATCCTTCATATCAAATTCGAAGTTCAGTAACTCTTAGTTCTGTATTTCTTTCCCCTCTTTACATGTGATGAGCATGTCATCAATATAAATGAGCAAGTAAATATAGGATTGATTTGGGAGTTGCTGGTAGTAGACATGTTGGGAATTTGACTCCAAATTCACTCCCAGCACCTTTATGGTAAAAGCAAGCAAAAAAGAAATAATAACAATACAAAGATTTAACGTGGAAAACTCCCAAATTAGAATAAAATACACTATATGAAAAATTATTACAACCACACAATTTTTTTTCTCACCCCAAACACCCACAAAGCTTTCCTACTAGCCACACTTTATAACTCACACCACTTACAAAAAAGATACATAATAAAATCAGTCACTGCTGCAACCACAGAGCATACTAAGAATTTTACTAGATTCTAAAACAAGAGAATAAATTATATAAAGCCAAAAGTTACTAGACAAGCTATTGACTAATGCACTTAAATCAAAGGCCTCAAGCCTTCTTTTATAATGAAAAGGTTGGCCAAAGTTTCCTCCCTTTTTCGATGTGGGAGAGAAACCAAGCCCAAACCCATCAATCTCCACCTTGGGCTTTGTCGTTCCACAACACTCTACCACGATGAAGATCTTCATAGCTTCTGCTACCAACACCGTAAAGACAGTCATAATTCTCAATGTAGAGACTTACCATACTCCACCATTAACCATGCTGAAAATTATGGTGCAACTTCCACATTTTGGCTCTCCTAGAAGTTAATAAGCCATCGACATAAATTTCCACCACACACCATGCATTAATGGCAAACCAATGCCTGTGTGCAAACTGTAGACCCACTAACATTTTACATAATTTTTCATGGCAACAGCGGCATGCCATAAGGATGTATATGTCATTTTCATAGGACATCAAAATAGGAGACAATGTTAGCTTTGTATTAGCATCTCCACTTGTTGATACAGAGCAATTTGTCGAACTCGTTCCAGCTCTTGAACAATTTTTCTTGATGTGGCCAGGTTGTCCACATCCCCCAACATGATTTCTTCATGAAGTTCTTCTTCTTCCAATTATGAGCCACCATTGCAAAAATTTTATGTGAACCATTTCCGTTACTCCAACCAAGTCTCCTCTCTTCAGAAAGAAGTTACTAGTAACCTATGAGAAAATGATTTTCTCCTTTCCATGAATCAGTATCGGCTTCTTGTGCTCATATGAACGTGGAAGAGACCAGATGAGTATCAAGGCCTGATCATCATCATCATCAATTTTAACTCCAATAGATTCCAGCTCTGAAACAATGCCATTGAGAACACTTAATCTGAAATAGTAGTACCCTCATTCATTCGCAATGTATGAAACTGCTCTTTCAGATACACCCGATTTGAGACACCTTTTGTCTGATACAACTCTTCGAGATTTTCCTAGAGTTCCTTCGCAGTAGACATTCCATGCACATTTGCAAGAACATTTTTGTCCAGGCACAGACGGATTGCACTTGCTGCTCTCAAATCTAGATCCTCCCAATCTTCATTGCTCATTCCAACTTTACCTGTTGCACTAGTCGTTCCACCATTCGAACTAGTATCACTGCTGTTTTCGGGGAATACTCTATCCTTCAACGCCTTGTATAAACCAGACTGAATCAACATATCCCTGACTTACACATGCCACAAGCCAAAGTTGATTTTCCCATCAAATTTCTCCACATCAAATCTGACTGCATTTAAAACTTTACTTCCCGACATTGCCTTGTTAATTTTACTATAGTCCTGAATAGTACACACTAAGTAAGCTCCCATGAAAGAGAGAATCTCGATATTTCCTAGACAGAATTTCAAGATTTGTGGGGTCCCACTGGTCCCACTTAAATACCGATTTCATAGACAGAACTTCATTAGTCAATACATATTCGCCTACCACACCAAAGCTCCACCACATCAAAAAGACAAAGGCTCTGATACCACTTGTTGGGAATTTGACCTCCAAATTCACTCCTCCATTATCTGCACCTTTTATGGGAAAAGTAAGCAAAATGAGAAATAATAACAGCAAAAAGATTTAACGTGGAAAACTCCCAAATCAGGAGAAAAACCACCAGGACCAGAGAAGAAAATACACTATATGGAAAATTATTACAACCACACAATTTTTCTTCTCACCCCAAACACACCCACAAAGCTTTCCTACTAGCCACACTTTATAACTCACACCCCTTACAAGAAAGACAACTACTAAAATCTTTTTTGATGTGGAAGCTCAGTCACAGCTGCAACCTCAGAGCATACTAAGAATTTTACAAGATTCTAAAACAAGAGAGTAAATTATCTAAAGTCAAAAGTTGCTAGACAAGTTATTGCTTGGTGCACTTAAATCAAAGGCCTCAAGCCTTCTTTTATATTGAAAAGGTTGGCCAAAGTTTCCTCCCTTTTCGATGTGGGAGGGGAACCAAGCCCAAACCCATCAAAACACAACTGTCAACCTTCGATCTTTGGAATCCCTTTACCAACATGAAATCATCGAACCTTCAATACCATTGCCTAGGGGATTGTTTTAGGCCATATAGGGACTTTTGAAGCAAACACACTTTTTCAGCTTTTTAATTCCTTACATATCCCTCAGGTTGAGCCATTATAATCTTCTTTTCAAGATTGTCATGTAAAAAAGCAGTCTTGACGTCCAAATGTTCCAATTCCAGGTCCTGAATTGTTGTAATAGCTAGCAAGATTCTAATTGATGTGTGTTTTACCACAGGAGAGAACAACTCATGATAGTCAATCCTTCTACTTTGGAGAAGCCTTTTGCAATTAATCTAGCTGCTTCCACTCCTGGTATTCCCGGCTTTCTCTTGGATACTGATAAGTGTCATTTTTACACTTATATTTCAGCCTTTACTAGTAGTATTTAACAGTGTTTCTTGAATGATATTATATTTATTGGTAATAATTTGCATGTTTCAGGATTTTAGGTGAAAGTATGTGGAAATGAAGAAAAGGAACCAAATGACGTTGAAAATGACTCAACCGGGCCAATACGTCAAAGGAAGGAAAGAAAGACGGTGCATGGAAACTTTCAAGATAAAATTGGTGGGATATAGTACAATGAAGTATATATTAGGCGATAGTGCAGCAGAAGGAATTCATGCACACAAAAAGTATACAACAGCTTTGGACAGCTACATATTGGAGGATATTTTATTGGAACCATATCTGGTGGAGGAGATTGAGGAATACACGTAAGATATCGTCACACGATCACACTAGAAGGAAATAAGATATATTATCATAGTAGATTCAAGAGGGACAAAGAAGGAATTTGGAGCAGATGACTTTGCAATTCAGCAGCACATATTTACGAAAATACAGCAGATCACAACACGTGTAGTAGAAAGAATTTCGCATGCACAGTAAGGAGCATTCACGTAACAGGAGAGATGCGAGCAATACACGATGCATGCCATAATTAGTGGTCGAGAGTTTGGAAGGCAACAGATGAGTTGAGATTTTGGAAGATACGGAATTCACGGAGAGAATATAATCTGACGTATGGAGATTGGCCAATAAAAAGTGGAGGTTGCCATGTTGGTTGGAAACAAATCTATCTAATATTTTATTAGAATAAGATGAAAGATATTAAAGATTAAAAAGGAATAGAAGGGGGATATATAATACACGCCCCACTCTTCTTCCGGGGGGGAATCACACGATCTTCTATCCTCACGTCTTACCATAACCTCAAGCCACCTCCTTCACTCCCATCGGACGTCCATCACCTCCACACACCATCATCATCTATCATCCTTCTAACCATATGACTTTGGAACAACTCCAACAAGGCGATTAAAGTGACGATCGAGAAGGAAGCAAGAGAAGGAGCGAGGATCTACAACCGGAGTCGACGCTGGGAGTTTATTCTTACTTTTAAACTTTAGTTTAGTTTTATTTTGATTATATCATGCTTGGATTGTTGCAAGACATGTTTGAGTATTGGTATTTATTTATGAGTATGAACTAAGTTTATTTATCGAGGCTAGGCGAACCTTTGTTATGAACCTTTGATTTGATGATTTAATGATTGAATTCTTATAGTTCTTTGCGTATGTTTTATGTTCTTCATGCTTTTAGAGGTTTGATCACCTTTGAATGATGTTAGTATCGTAATTGAGATCGAGAGATGATTTTATGATACTGAATTAATAACTCATACCATGGATTTCAGACCGAGATCGAGAGATGACGTCAAATACATGCGTGATAGCCATAGATATCTAGTAATTGAAAGCTAGGAGTTTTCATGGATCTTATGCAATATTGAGTTGTTAAAAAGTACACGAGAGTGACTTACTGCAATTTGATATTAGGTTTAATATAGCTCGAGAGAGTATATTAGATAAATTCGGAGAACTCGTCACCTTAGGAATATTTGAATTTTCAATCGAGAATTGTAGGGAATTACATTGGTCAGCCGACGCCTTGATAATCGTTTCTTGTGGATTTTTCTCGTTTCTTTTGATTGACTTGGTTGGATTAGTAGTTAATTTTAATTAATTAGTAGTTTAATTATTTAATTAATTTTCGTAGGTTAAATATAGTTAAAAGTTTCTTATTTGGTACTTACTTGTTAGTCCCTGTGTGTTCGACAATCCGTATCTTCCTATCTATACTAAAACTTGACACCGTGCACTTGCGGTCTAAAATCGCTAGATTGGAATTAATTGTTTAAAATAAAAGCGATCAAGTTTTTGGCGCCGTTGCCGGGGACTAACTTTAGTAATATCATACGAGAAGTTTTAACTGTAATTTAACCATTTTTTTTCCTTAAAAAAAAATTAATTGTTTTATTTGTTTTCTTGCGAGGTACTTGTGATGCTTCATCAACAAGTCTTCACAAGATTTGCCCAACAACATTCAGAGCCGTTTTATGCAGCGTGGGGGAGATTCAATGAATTGACAGACACATTCCGGTATCACAACTTTTCGAACTATAATCTTCTGCAATATTTCTTCAAAGGGTTGGATACACAGACACGAGAGTGGGTATTCAGCGGAGCACTGGTGACTGGGAGTCCCCTGGTTGATAGAGATGAGGACAGTGTGTTGCACCTGTTCAATGATATGGCGGACTTCGATTATCACTGGCATTGTGATCCTTCACTACAAGGTTGGAGTCACCAATACCAACCGGAGCCTCACTACCCTAATGATACGCCCCAACCATTTGAACATTACGAAGAGAGGAGAGATAGTTCTGCAGATGTCACAACTCAGTTAGAGGATACCTTAGTGAGATTCATGGCATCAACTGAGAACAGTTTGGAGTGCCAAACCAACTCTATGCGTCACCTGGAGCAGCAAATGGCGGTCCTCATGGAAACAATTTCAACTAGCTGCCAAGAGGAAGAGATGAGGGCTACAAATCAAGAGGCGACGAATCGAGTTTGGTTATATGATGACGATCACTCAACCAACCAAGTTTGGGGGAGTGATCCTCCTAGTGTGGAAGATTTAAAGGAACTTGAGCCTCTTCAAGATATTGAGCTTACGTCAGAGATGTTATCCAGGGAGTTCCTATATGAAGATGAGTCGAGTGTGATGTTGGAGAAGGAAGAGACTTTCGAAGATTCCGATCTGAGCCCATCGATGGAGACATGTTCTCTGCCATATGTGGATCCGTATTTTCCATCGATGCCAACTTCACCGCACTACATCCTCCAAGATTTGAAGCCAAGTCAAGAATCATTCTCCCATGCCTACCAATTCAAGAATGTTGTTGGAGCGACGAGCTTACACTGCTACAATCTTGCCAATCTTGAGGGCATATTGAATGAAGACCCATTAGTGGTATCATACGATACTTACTATGGGCGACAGCCGCTCTTTGATGGTTGCTTCTGATGGTCAAGCCGAAGACCAAAAATCAGCGCTTCTTGGGAGGCAACCCAAGCGTATCCTTTTGTTATTTAGTTTTGTTTTATTTTTCAGTTTTCATTTTAGTTTTGTTTATCTCTCAAGTCGAATATTTTACCATATGCATTCTTCTCTTACTAGGTACTTGGTTGGAGCGATGAACCCCTACAACAGTGGAGCTTTCAAAAGCAAATCTTCCTCAACCCTCATGCAAGCATCTTGATCAGGGGAGTTCACTGTTTCCCTTTTGATTCTTTTAAACATTGAGGGCAATGTTTGATTTAAGTTTGGGGGAGTAGTAGCTTGCATGCTTTACTTGTTTTAACCACATGTTGTGTGCTTAAATGACACTTGAATCGTCCGATTATTATGAGCTAAAAATTTTTTTTTTATGAGTTCAAACTTGAGAAAAGAATGAATTATAGTAGTGACTATTCAATGAGGATATTGATCTCACTATGCATATGAACTTGATTTGTAATTGGACTTGTACATGAATATCCTAATTTGAGTTAGCATGTCAAGAATGAGGAATACTTTGAGCACAATGAGTCATGATCTTGTGGATTGCATGTTGAATAGTGATAATTGTTGTGAACTTGATGATTTGTCTTGAGCATCTTAGAGCTATCATAGAACTTATTTGATGATGACACTTTGAGGCGAAATTTTATAGTTACAAACTTGACTTGGAAATGATCTAGGCAATCTTTGACACGTTTGAGCCTTTCAAGCTTACCTAGTCATATCAATCCCTAGTGTCCCATTTGAGCTTTATTGAAAAAAGAATGGTATATGCATTGCATATAATTAGACCCCATTCGACATTCTTGGCAAACTCATTATACTTACCCTTATTTGAGCCTAAATGAAAAAAAAAAAGTTATCCTTACCCTAAGGGAGTATAATGAATATCATTCGATGCACTTGAATTGTTATATGTTGATGAGCTTATTGAAAAAAAAATGATGAATGAGAAAAGAAAACGATAGACAAAAAGCCTTGAGAAAAAGATTGACTAAATAAGACCCAAAGTGGCCAAGGCTATAAAAGAAAAAGAAGAGAAGCTCGATGTGTGCAAAACATTTGAATTGTAAATGATTATACTCTCTTCTTTGCGCTTATCCTATCTTTTCTTTGAAGCCAACACCAAAGGCCTTACATTACAAGCTTAAAAAGTCCTTTTGATCCAAGTCTAGGGAGTAACTATCATTAGTGGAGAAGTTGTTTGAAAATAGGCCTATGTAATGCTTGATGATAATCTCGACTTTGAGTTGATTAGCATGATTTGATCTTGAATATGTGCATGAAACTTGAGATTGACTAGAGCACACACACACGTTCCGATTTTGATGTGTTGCTTGGTTTAGGAGAAAGCATGTCTTGTTTAACTTTTGTATATATGTATGAGATTTCTGAGAATAATGCAAGTCATGAAATAATTGTTTCAAGTATCGAGAATGAACTCTACCTTGTGATTTTAATGCTTGATCGAGGACGATCAAGTGATAAGTTTGGGGGAGTTGATAAGTGTCATTTTTACACTTATATTTCAGCCTTTACTAGTAGTATTTAACAGTGTTTCTTGAATGATATTACATTTATTGGTAATAATTTGCATGTTTCAGGATTTTAGGTGAAAGTATGTGGAAATGAAGAAAAGGAACCAAATGACGTTGAAAATGACTCAACCGGGCCAATACGTCAAAGGAAGGAAAGAAAGACGGTGCATGGAAACTTTCAAGATAAAATTGGTGGGATATAGTACAATGAAGTATATATTAGGCGATAGTGCAGCAGAAGGAATTCATGCACACAAAAAGTATACAACAGCTTTGGACAGCTACATATTGGAGGATATTTTATTGGAACCATATCTGGTGGAGGAGATTGAGGAATACACGTAAGATATCGTCACACGATCACACAAGAAGGAAATAAGATATATTATCATAGTAGATTCAAGAGGGACAAAGAAGGAATTTGGAGCAGATGACTTTGCAATTCAGCAGCACATATTTACGAAAATACAGCAGATCACAACACGTGTAGTAGAAAGAATTTCGCATGCACAGTAAGGAGCATTCACGTAACAGGAGAGATGCGAGCAATACACGATGCATGCCATAATTAGTGGTCGAGAGTTTGGAAGGCAACAGATGAGTTGAGATTTTGGAAGATACGGAATTCACGGAGAGAATATAATCTGACGTATGGAGATTGGCCAATAAAAAGTGGAGGTTGCCATGTTGGTTGGAAACAAATCTATCTAATATTTTATTAGAATAAGATGAAAGATATTAAAGATTAAAAAGGAATAGAAGGGGGATATATAATACACGCCCCACTCTTCTTCCGGGGGGGAATCACACGATCTTCTATCCTCACGTCTTACCATAACCTCAAGCCACCTCCTTCACTCCCATCGGACGTCCATCACCTCCACACACCATCATCATCTATCATCCTTCTAACCATATGACTTTGGAACAACTCCAACAAGGCGATTAAAGTGACGATCGAGAAGGAAGCAAGAGAAGGAGCGAGGATCTACAACCGGAGTCGACGCTGGGAGTTTATTCTTACTTTTAAACTTTAGTTTAGTTTTATTTTGATTATATCATGCTTGGATTGTTGCAAGACATGTTTGAGTATTGGTATTTATTTATGAGTATGAACTAAGTTTATTTATCGAGGCTAGGCGAACCTTTGTTATGAACCTTTGATTTGATGATTTAATGATTGAATTCTTATAGTTCTTTGCGTATGTTTTATGTTCTTCATGCTTTTAGAGGTTTGATCACCTTTGAATGATGTTAGTATCGTAATTGAGATCGAGAGATGATTTTATGATACTGAATTAATAACTCATACCATGGATTTCAGACCGAGATCGAGAGATGACGTCAAATACATGCGTGATAGCCATAGATATCTAGTAATTGAAAGCTAGGAGTTTTCATGGATCTTATGCAATATTGAGTTGTTAAATAAGTACACGAGAGTGACTTACTGCAATTTGATATTAGGTTTAATATAGCTCGAGAGAGTATATTAGATAAATTCGGAGAACTCGTCACCTTAGGAATATTTGAATTTTCAATCGAGAATTGTAGGGAATTACATTGGTCAGCCGACGCCTTGATAATCGTTTCTTGTGGATTTTTCTCGTTTCTTTTGATTGACTTGGTTGGATTAGTAGTTAATTTTAATTAATTAGTAGTTTAATTATTTAATTAATTTTCGTAGGTTAAATATAGTTAAAAGTTTCTTATTTGGTACTTACTTGTTAGTCCCTGTGGGTTCGACAATCCGTATCTTCCTATCTATACTAAAACTTGACACCGTGCACTTGCGGTCTAAAATCGCTAGATTGGAATTAATTGTTTAAAATAAAAGCGATCAGATACCCATTTAGTGCCTATGATCTTCTTTTCTGCTGGTCAGTCCACTAGTGTCCAAGTGTGGTTTTTGTCGAGTGATTTAATCTTTTCATCCATAGCTAACTTCCACTTGGACCAATCCTTACTGTACTTGGCTTCATTATAGATTCTTGATTCAATCCAGTATCTCAACTACGTTCAGGGTAATGCAATAAGATCTGCATTAGCCAATCTTGAGGGTGGCTTGATATGCTTCCTTACTCTATCTCTTAGTAGTAAGTAACCGTCAAGGGAATGTTCCTCACTCCGAGTCTCTCATTGTTCTTGTCAGTTTGATCATCATCTCGAGGCAAGTCAGGAGGATCATCATTAGCTTTGCTCCACCTTGATCATGACCTCCAACAATCGTCCTCGATCAAGCATTAAAAAAAAAGAGAGTTCATTCTTGATACTTGAAACAAATTAGCTCAAGACTAGCATTTACCTCAGAAATCTCACTTACGTACAAAAGTTGAATGAGAGATGTTTTCTCATAAATCAAGCAACACATCTCAAAGTTGAAACGCGTGTGAGTGCTATTGTCAATCTCAAGTTTCATACACATCGTCAAGATCAAATAATGCTAATCAAATCAAGGTCAACATTATCATCAAGAACCCCACAGGCCTATTTTCAAATAACTTCTTCACTAATGTAAAGCTCTCCGACTTGGATCAAAATGTCTTTTTAAGCTTGTAAGGCCATTGGTCTCAGTTTCAAAGAAAATGTAGGATAATCACAAATAAGAGATTATAATCATATAAGGTTATTATTTGCGCACAACTCGAGTTTCTCTTCTTTTTTCTTTTCTAGCCTTGGCTACTTTGCATATTATATCTATTTTTTTTCATAAGGCTCTTTTTCTTTTATGCCTTAGGTCTTTTTTGGATATTTTGTTTCTAACTCATAAGGCATTTCCTTTTCTTTTTCTCATTCATCAATATTTTTCACTAAGCTCATGTGCTTCGAATGAGATTCATTATACTCCCTTACGATAATGATAAAAATCAATTTATGCTCATATGAGGGTAGGCATATTGAATTTAAACAACAAAATTAGAATGGGTCTAATTGTATGCAATTCATACACCATTCTTTTTCAATAAGGCTCAAAATTGGACACTAGGGAATGATATATGTCATGGTAGGCTTGAAAGGCTCAAATGTGTCAAAGGCCGCCTAGATAATTTACATGTCAAGTTTGTAACTATAAAATTTTGCCACAACGTGCTGTCAAATAGGTTCTAGCATAACTGAGAAGTGTCATTTTTGCACTTACAATTCTACGTTTTTTCGTTATTATTTATCATGATTTTGAACAATTCTACGCTTTTTGGTATGATTTTGCATGTTTCAGGAATTTACGTAAAAGTGCGAGGAAATGAAGAAAAAAACGTTGAAAAGATGGAAAAAGACCAAATGAGCTAACACGTCAAATGAATGATCAAATTCATGAGTTGGAAGAAATTAATTAGCCGATCGATCCTGAGGATAATCTTGATCGATCGTGCCATGTCGTAGATTCAAGCAACGAAAATTCAGTTTTGGCGATCTGTGTGCGATTTATCGCGCTATGACGTGCATTGAAAAATAAAAGCCTTCAACTCGCGAGGAAGAAGGCGATCAATCGACCGAAACGATTTTAGAAAAATATTTCCTTTTCAAGACTTTGAGTCCAACAAGGAAATATAATTATACAATGCCTCTTTGTAAGAGTTTAAAAATGACTCTTCTTCCACTACTTAGATATACCATAAACCATCATGCTATACCTCCACAACATAATACATACGTCCCCTTCCACCACACGTCCACCACATTCATATCATCAACCACTTTCATCTTTTCACCATCTTGGAACAAGACAATAAGAGGATTCAATGAGACGTTCGAGAAGGAAGTAAGAGAGGAAGCTAGGATCTACGAACGGAGTCGACGCCGGGTGTTTATTCTTAGTTTTGTTTTGTTTTGATTATATCATGCTTGGATTCTTATAAGATATGTTTGAATATTGGTATTTATTTCTTAGTATGAACTGAGTTTATTTATCAAGATTAGAAAATCTTTTGGTTTGAACCTTTGGCTTGATTATTGGTTATTGATTGGATTCATATATCCTATGTGCATAATTTATGTTCTTAATGCTTGAAAGGGAGTAGATACTTTGAATTGATATTAGTTGTCATGATTGAAGTTGATCATACAATATTGTGATACGATCTAGTAAATTGGGCCGTGGATTTCAGATTGAGATCGAGCGATGATATAAAATACATGTGTGATAGCAATAGATTACCCAATCAAAGTCTTATAGTTTCCACAAATCTTAATGTGATATTTAATGTTCAATAAGGATACCAGAATGGCTTATTGGATGTTAATATTAGACCTGATACAGCTTGAATATAGTTATTGAATAAATTAGGAAAACTCGTCACCCTAGATGTATGTGGATATTCAGTCGATGGTCATAGAGGATTACATTTGTGAACCGACGTCTTGATAGTCTTCTCAATTGTATTTTTTTCGTTAACTTTGATTTGTTTGGTTGGATTATTAGTAGTAGTTTAATTTAGTTAATTAATATTTTATTCAATTGATTGTCATAGGTTAAATATAGTTAAAATATCTTATTGGATACTTACAGTTAGTCCATGTGGGTTCGACAACCTATTCTTCAAAATACTATACTAACACTTCACAATGGTGCACTTGCGGTATAAATCATGCTATTTGAGTCAACGCGTGGATTGATAGAATTATTGTTAAATAAAGTGCGAACAAGTTTTTGGTGTCGTTGCCGGGGAACTAATTTTAGTAATATCATACGCAATTCTTTGACTATAATTTAACAAAAAAAATTATTTATATATTTTCAAAAAAATATAATACAATATATAATTGTTTTGTTTTGTTTTTTTAGCAAGGTACTTGGGATGTTTCGTCAACATGTATTCTCAAGTTTTGCCCAATAATATTCAAAGCCATTCTATGTAGCTTGGGAGAGATTTGATGAATTGGCACACACATTCCCTATTATAAATTTTTGAACTATACTCTTCTACATTTTTTCTACAATGGTTTGGATGCAAAAGCATATGGATGGGTACTGAACGGAGCTTTGGCAACTGGTAGCACCCTGTTTTATAAAGATGAAGACAATGTGTTGCACCAATTCAATGATATGGCAGATTTCGACTACCATTGGCATTGAGATTCTTCACTGCAAGGTCGGAGTCACCAATACCCACTGGAACCTCAACCACCCGATTATACACACCAACATTTTGAACGTCACGGAGAGAAGAGAGATATTTCTGATGGAAACATGATTCAGTTGGAGGACACGTTACATAGATTCATGGCATCATCCGAGAGCATTATGGAGAGCCAAAACAATTCTATACGTCACCTGGAGCAGCAATTAATAACCCTCATGAAAACACTTTCAGCAAGTTGCATGAGGATGAGATGAGATGTACAAATCAAGGGGTGACGAATCAAGATTGCTTATATGGTAATGAATACTCCACCAACCAAATTTGGGAGAGTGATCCTACTCATATAAAAGAGTCAAGGAAATATGAGCCGGCTGAAGTGATTGAGCCTACATTAGAAAAGTTATCCGATGAGTTCCCACAGAAAGATTAGCAGAATGTGATGTTGGAAAATGACCATATTTTTGAAAATACTGATTAGCACCAATTGATAAGTGTGATTTTTACACTTATATTTCGAGGATTTATGTGTATTTTATTAAGATACCTGGACGATATTATGCCTTTTGTGTTATTTTTTGTGTTTTAGGAATAAATGTCACAAGTGCGTAAAAGTGAAGGATTTGAGCTAATTAGCGATAAAAAGGACCAAACCGAGCTAACATGTCAAGGGAAGGACAAATATTTCATGCATGGATGAATTTAAAGCCACCGATTGATGGCCGCATGTAATGTGTTGAAAAAATAATAATTCGAAGACAGCGATCGATCGCGAGTCGGGATTTGGCACAAAATCTTGATGACTAGAGCACTTGCACAAGGAAACTTTCACAACATATTTGATGCAAGGAAATATACTAGACATGCAGATTTTAGGAACATATTCACGGGACATTGCATAGCCGATTATGTGGGATCACATGAGTCACAGAATATGAGATTACGTGTGACAGTTGAGATTCATGCATGAGAAGGACATAACATCGAACAATCAGATTGCATGCAACAGCATATCAAGAGGGGACTAGAGCATAATGGGCTGTGAGATATAATTCACCAATTGAGAAGATATTATTCACAATTGAGTTATGACAGCATGTAAGGAGATTCAAGTAAATTCACACCACATTAAAAGGGATTCACGTTCATGAAGAGATTTACGTGGGACAATTCAGCGGGACAAAGAGTCATGATTTTTGGCAGATTTTTAGGTAGCAGGTAGGTCAAATTTCAACAAGGAAGCTTAGATAAATAAGGACTCTTTGTCCAACCAAGGAAGAGCATGGAGACCCATTCCACATGTCCATAAAAAAAGAGTCCATCTATCATCAAAAGAGATTCCTATATGACGTCTAGAATACACCAGATAGGAGAGGCCACGGGGGAGGCCAACACGCTAACACACCAATCACACGCCTCTATCTTTCCTAACAAAAAAAAAAACCTTACGCCTCCATCCATATGATATACACGCCTTTCTCCGCCCCTCATAAAGAAAAACACGCCCCTTCCATATATTATTCACCAACCAGACGTCCAGCCCCTTCATCACGATCACCATCATCATCCTTTAACCTTTCACCCTATGACTTTGGAACAACTCTAACAAGACGATTAAAGTGACGATTGAGAAGGAAGCAAGAGAAGGAGCGAGGATCTACAACCGGAGTCGACGCTGGGAGTTTATTCTTACTTTTAAACTTTAGTTTTGTTTTGTTTTGATAGTATCATGCTTGGATTGTTGCAAGACATGTTTGAGTTTTGGTATTTATTTATAAGTATGAACTAAGTTTATTTATCGAGGCTAGGCGAACCGTTGTTATGAACCTTCGATTTGATGGTTGAATTCTTATAGTTCTTTGCGTATAATTTATTGATCTTCATGCTTTTGAGGGATTGATCACCCTTGAACGATTGTTATACTGCGATTGAATTGACCATATGATATTGCAATACGATAGAGTAAATTATACCATGGGTTTTAGGTTGAGACGGACCAAGTAAAATCTAGCACACGTGTGATAGCAATAGATTTACCAAAATTGAAGGCTAGTAGTTTTCATAGATCTTTATTCGATACTAATTGTTCAATAAGGACACGGGAGTGGTTTATTGCAACATTAATATTAGACTTGTTATAGCTTGACCATAGTATAACGAATGCATTAGGAAAACTCGTCACCTTAGAAATATTTGGATATTCAATCGAGAATTATAGGGAATTGCATTGGTGAGCCAAAGTCTCGATAATCTTCTCTAGTTGATTTTTCTCGTTTACTTTTATTGACTTGGTTGGATTAGTAGTTAATTTATTTAATTAGTAGTTTAATTATTAATTCAATTTCGTAGGTTAAATATAGTCAAAAGCATCTTATTTGGTACTTGCTTGTTAGTCCCTGTGGGTTCGACAATCCGTATTTTTCCTATCTATACTAAAACTTGACACCGTGCACTTGCGGTAGAATCGCTAGAAATAACTGTTTAAAATAAAAGCGATCACCAATCGATATGGACATGTTCTATGCCATATGTTGATCTATTTTTCTCATCGATGCCAACTGCACCATACTAGATCATCTACGAGATAAAGCCAAGCCAAAAATTCTTCTCCCATGATTATCAATTCATGAAGAATGTTGTTAGAGCGATGAACTTACATTGTATACATCTAGCCAAGCTTGAGAGCATACTGAATCAAGACCCATTTGTGGTATCATATGATACTTACTCTTCTGATGGTCAAGCCAACAACTAGAAATCAAACTTTTATTGGGAGGCAACCTAAGCCATATCCTTTGTTATTCAGTTTATTTGATTTTCAGTTCTTGTTTTTAATTTATTATCTCTAAGGTCGAATAATTTATTATTTGTATTTTTCTCTTGCGAGGTACTCAGTTGGAGCAATGAATCCCTAAAGCAGCAGGGCTTTCAAAATCCAATACCCTTAGTCCTCATGCAAGCGTATTTGATCAGGGGAAGTTTACTGTTTCCCTTTTGATTCTTTTAAACATGGAGGACAATGTTTCATTTAAGTTTGGGGGAGTGGCTTTTATGTTGACTTGTTTAATCTGAATGTTATGTGCTAAATTGACTTTGGATCATTCGACTATGAGCTACAAAAATCTTTTTATGAGCTCAAATTTGAGAAAAGAATGAATTATAGTAGTGTATGTTATTCAATGATGATATTGATCTCACTATGCATATGGACTTGAATTTGGATGATTGTTAGACTTGCATGAATATCCTTTGTTGAGTCAGCATGTCAAGAATGAGGAATATATTGAGCACATTGAGTCATGATTGTTGTGGATTGCATGTTGAATAGTGATAATTGTTGTGAACTCGATGATTTATCTTGAATATTTTAGAGTTATCCTATTACCTATTCTAGAGCACTTTGAGGCGACATTTTATAGTTACAAACTTGATTTGGAAATGATCTAGGCGATCTTTGATACGTTTGAGCCTTTCAAGACCACCATGACATATATTATTCTCTAGTGTCCACTTTTGAGCCTTATTGAAAAAGAATGATGTATGCATTGCATACAATTAGACATCATTCGAGTTTTGTTGTTTGAACTCGTTATATCTACCCTAATATGAGCATACACTGATTTTTTTTCTTACCATAAGGGAGTATAATGAATCATTCGATGCACATGAGCTTAATGAAAAATATTGATGAATGAGGAAAAGAAAAGGAAGTGCATTTTGACTTAGAAACAAAAGGACCCAAAAAAGGGCTAAGGCATAAAAGAAAAAAACATTGTCAAAAAAAAATATAAAATGCAAAGTGACCAAGGCTATAAAATAAAAAGAAGAGAAACTCGAGTAGTGCGCATATATGAACTTTATATGATTGTACTCATTTCTTAGTGCTTATCTTACATTGTTTAAAAACTAACACCAAAGACCTAACATTACAAGTTTAAAAAGACTTTTTGATCAAAGTATATGAAGTAAGCACATTAGTGGAAAAGTTATTTGAAAAATAGGCCTATAGGGTGCTCGACGATAATCTTGGCTTTGATTTGATAAACATGATTTGATCTTGGAGATGTGCATGAAACTTGAGATTGGTAATAGCACACACACGATACGATTTGAGATGTGTTGCTTTATTTAGGAGAAAACATGTATCGTTCAACTTTTGTATGTGTGTAAGTGAGATTTCTTAGGTAAATGCTAATCATGAGCTAATTTGTTTAAGTATCAGGAATGAATTCTGCATTTTGATTTTATGTTTGCTCGAGGACGATCAAGTTTAAGTTTGGGGGAGTTGATAAGTGTAATTTTTGCACTTATAACTTTATGTTTTCTCATTATTATTAATCATGATTCTTGAACAATATTACGCTTTTTGGTATGAGTATGCATGTTTCAGAAATTTGCGTAGAAGTGCGAGGAAATGAAGAAAATAACGTTGAAAAGACAGAACAAGACCCAAACTAGCTAACACATCAAAGGAATGATCAAAATAATGAGTTCGAAAAAATTCAGTGGCCGGTCGATACTGGGGATAAGTCCGATCGATCGTGCCATGTCGTAGATTCATATTCAGTTTTGGCAATTGATCGGAAAATTGTCCGAGATCGATCGCGCTAATACGTGCATTGAAAAATGAAACCTACAACTCGCAATCGATCGTGAAGAAGACGATCGATCGGCCAAAGCAATTTCAGAAAAAACTATTTCATTTTCAAGACTTTGAGTCTAACAAAAAATTATAATTCTACAAGGCCTATTTTTAAGAGCTTAAAAGGGACTCTTCTTCTACTACTTATATATACCATAAACCATCATATCATACCACCACAACATAATACATACGTCTCCTTCCAGCACACGCCCATCACCTATATATCGTCAACCACTCTCATCTTTTCACCATCTTTGTCACGCCCCGAGACCGGAGTGCGTGACACCTGCGTTGATTCCAAAAATTAATTCAAAATCAACAAGCCTCGTGTACAGATCTATGATAGAAACCAGTCTATTTATTCCCTTAAAAATAATAATCGGCTTTTACAACTGAAAATCAACAAAATAAGTTGTTTATAAAACACCTTAGATCTAAACGGAGTTTACGGAAGCGTATCATAATAAAATCTTGAAATCTCCTCGTAGATCACCAGCCCAAAATTGATCTTGTTCTTCGTCTTCAACTTCTCCGTCCTTAACTGGGGAGGGGTGGTAAGTGGTGAGTATTTGGGAAAATACTCAGCAAGCAGGAGACAGTTGAACATGATAAAACATACATATAAAGCTTTTAAAATAACGCTTTATCAAACACACAGTAGATTGATACACATACTCATAATTGCTCACACTAGAGCATCATCACATAAACACATAATCACATAATCTCCTTCTTGGGATTAATATGTGGCTCCCGTGGCATAACACTTTGCTCTTAAGGATCAAGAGGTGACTCTCATGCATGTGGCACGCCCACATCATGTAGCACTTTGCCCCACCAAATCAAGTGGTGACTCCTACACACGTCACTTTCCCCAGCAGAGCCTTCGACTTTCGATGCACATTTCTCATAAACTTTCATAATATGATCTTTAAAATACATTTCGTGTTCAACTGGAATTTTAACACATATATAGAGTTTCAAAAACGAAATGACATTTATAGGAAAAACCCGCCCGCTTACAGTCATTGAAGATTCGAAGCACGATTGATTAATGGATTCCGGATTGTGAAGACAGTGCAAATTTCCTCATTCCTTGCTTGGAACTTTAAAAAATCAGTGTGTATAGGTTTCGAAATCTAAGGGTCTTGTGTCGTAGGGTTTGTGATGTTTTTAAAATGTAGGAGCAAGATGGGGGGCATTTACTTTGATTCTAAATCTTGGCCATTTAGTGTCAAAGAATTTGGCAAGACAATGAATGCAAATATGCATCTTGGCATGATAAGTTTTTCTTTGGTATTGTATACTATGTTTATAATGTAGGAGATGATCGCTTTTATTTTAAACAGTTATTTCAATGTAGCGATTCTCTACCGCAAGTGCACGGTGTCAAGTTTTAATATAATGGTTTAAGAGTAAGGAGTGTCGTACCCACATGGACTAGTAGTAATTACCACGTTCGATTAGAATTTCTATATTTAACCTACAATTATGAAATGATTATCAAATTAAATTGACTTAAGCACAAAATTAACCTAACCAGCAATGATGGATAATTGAAGAGAATTTATAAACGAATTATCAAGACGTCGGTTCACCCATGTAATCCCCCAAAAGTTGTCTATTAATTAAGATTCAATGTTCTATGTCTAGGGTGACAAGTTTTCCTCTTTCATTCGTTATACCTTGGTCCGGTTATAAAAAGTCTAGCATTAATCTACAATAAATCACTCTCGTGTCTTTATTGAATGATTAATACCGAAAAACGCTTTGTGAAAACTACTAGCCTTCGCTTTTGGTAAATCTATTGCTATCACACGTGTGCTAGATTTTACTTGGTCCGTCTCAACCTAAAACCCACGGCCTAATTTACTACGTCGTATCGTAATCTCCTATGGTCAATTCAATTACGATTACCAATATCATGCAAAAGGTACCTAATCTTTTACAAGCATTAAAAATATAAATTATGCTCAAAGATCATAGAAATTAAATCAAAACCGTTAATTAACTCAAGGGTTCAAACATGGGATCCCCTATGTCTTGACAAATATTTTAGCCAACAACCATAATCAAATTATAATGTAAAAACATGTCTTTAAACAAATTTAACATCACAATATGAAATAAAAATAATCAAGTTCAGAAATACTAAGATAACAAGGATATCGCTCCGTGCGTCGCTCCGTTCTTCCGTTCCTTGCGTTGCTCTTGCTCTTCAATGATTTGTGGTGGTGCTTTTGATGGAGGAGGCTGCTAGGTCTCAGTAAAAATTGGCAAAAGTCCCTCAAAATTCATCCCTAGGTCTGATATATAGGGTAACCATCAATGGGAAGGAGTCCCCTCTGAACCAAACATGGAAAGTCTTTATTTTTCTCAAAACACTTCGCGGCGATCGATCTTCGTTCCTTCGCGATCGATCTTCAATCTCTACTGGACGTGATAGCCAAATCAAACAATTCCGCGATCGATCTTTGTTCCCTCGTGATCGATCGCTAGTCTTCACTATATATTGGCGATCGATCGCGAGTTATGGCCGATCGATCGCCAATGTATTCTGTTCCGCAACAATTTTATAGCTCGGCTATCGATCGCCATGTTGTTGCCGATCGATCGCGAGCTGTATAAAAATAATACTTCGAGATTTCAGTCCATTTTTCTCACGTCTTCACTCGGTTTGGTCCTTTTTCAACATTATTAGCTTATTTCCTCCCCTTTTATCCCCTTGGACCTAGATTCCTGAAATACACAAAAATATACCAAAAAGCGTAAAATCATCCAGGAATCAATACGAAAATCAATACAAAAACATAGCAAAATAAGTGTAAAATTCACACTTATCAACTCCCCCAAACTTAAGCTTGATCGTCTCGAGCAAGAAATAAGATCAAAAAGTCGAGTTCAACATTTGAAGATTCAAATAAACCAATTCATAGTCAATCATGTAGCTCAGACATCTCACTTGCAGACGAACAATAATTAATCAGAAAGTTTAACAAGTTGTGTTTTCTCCTAGATCAAGCAACATGTCTCTGAATCAGAACGTGTATATGTGCTATTGTCACTTTCAATTTCCATGCAAATTTCATAGATCAAATCATGCTAGGTAATGAAAAGTAAGATTATCTTTGAGCACCCCATAGTCCTATTTTCAAACAACTTCTCCACTAATGTAGTCACTCCCTAGACTTGGATCAATAGGTCTTTTTAAGCTTGTAGTGTTATGCCTAGGTGTTTGCTTCAAAGAAAAGATAGGATAACACAAAGAAGAGAATATAAATATGTAATGTTCAAATTTTTAGCACAAAATCGAGCTTCTCTTTTTTTTTTTTCTTTTATAGCCTTGGCCACTTTGGGTCTTATTTAATCACTTTTTCTCAAGGCTTTTTATCTATCTTTTTCTTTTCTCATTCATAATTTTTCAATAATAAGCTCATCAAACTATAGCAATTTATGTGCATCTAATGAGATTCATTATACTCCCTTAGGGTAAGGATAATTTTTTTCAATTTAAGCTCATAAAGGTGGGTATAATGAGTTGCCAAAAAATTATTGAATGGGGGCTAATAGTATGTTAAACATACTCCATTCTTTTTCAATAGGCTCAAATTGGGATACTAGAGATTGATAAATACATGGTAAGCTTGAAAGGCTCAAACGGTCCAAAGATCGCTTAGATCATTTCCAAGTCGAGTTTATAACTATAAAATTTTGCCTCAAAGTGTCATCATCAAATAGTTTCTATGGTACTCTAAGATGCTCAAAAACAATTCATCATATTCACAAAATGTTCACTACGACAAGTGCACTTCACAAGATTATGACTCAAATGTGCTCAAAATATTCCTCATCTTTGACATACTACTTAAAATAAGATATTCACAAACAAGTTTTACAATCATCAAAACTCAAGTTGACATGCAAAGTGAGACCAATATCATCATGGAAAAGAGACCACTACTATGATTTATTATTATCTTACTAATTGAACTCATTTTCAAGAAAAATTTTGTTGGTGCTCAATAAACGATCCAATTCCAAATAAGAAGCATGACACAGTAATGCACTCCCCAAACTTAATTCATGCATTGTCCTCAATGTCCTAGGCACGGAAAATAGGACAAAACATTTACAGTTGACAACGATCGTCAGTGATCGTTGTCCAATTCCTCATCAGCTCATGGGGCATAGTGTTGGAACACGTCACAGCGCGCATGGAGTCTCGCCAAAATACAAAATAAAAACAAAACAAACCAAACCAAAATAAACAAAAACAAAGCAAAGGGTTAAGAAAGAGTTCTTGATTTATAGTCCCAAGCTGGACTTATCACCACATTTTCTCAAAGGTTGGGATGGTGTGTGGAGCATGAATCTCCGTAATCAACTGGGTAATGCCTCAACCTCTCATCATTAACGACATAAGTGCCTAGAATATGATCACTTACCTTAATGGCTCCATGAGGGTATATCTTGGTAACAGTGAATGGTCCAACCCTTGAAGCCTTTCGCTTGCTTTGGAGAATGCGAGGTGGTGGCGCTTTATGCAATTGCACTGTCTCTCCCTTCATGAATGTCCTTTTCTCCTTGAGCTTCTTAGCCTTTTTTGACTTGACCATGTCATGGTTCTTGCCTTCCTTAGGCTCTAGCTCGGACTCCACTTCTACCTCATTAGTACCTTGCATCACATCAACAAGCAAAGTGTCAATCATGTTAACTTTCAGATAATCATGCTCCTTGTGTGCGTGTGTTGAAGATTTGAACATATTGAATGTAACTCGATCCTCTCCTACACGGAGGATCAACTTCCCTTCTTCAACATCAATGATGGCTCTTCCAGTAGCCAAGAATGGGCGTCCCAGGATCAATGGCACTCACATCCTCCTCTATCCAGCACTAGGAAATCCACCGGAAAGGTGAATTGATCTATCTTCACTGGTACATCTTCAATGATTCCTAGTGGGTAGGTGATAGACTTGTCTGCCATTTGCAACACTACCCTCGTGGGCTTCGGCTCTCCTAATCCAAGTCTCTGAAAAGCAGACAAAGGCATCAAATTCACACTAGCACCCAAATCACATAATGATTTAATAGAAGAAATAGGCCCAACAATGCAAGGAATAGAGAAACTCCCTGGATCTTTTAACTTCATGGCCGATTTCTTTTGCACCATAGCACTACATTCCTCAGTCAAAAAGACAGTCTCGTGCTCTCCCAATTTCTGCTTCTTAGACAACATTTTCTTTAAGAAATTGGCATAATTAGGCATTTCTCGTAAAGCATCAATAAAAGGTATATCGATATGCAAATTTTTAAGCATGACTAAAAATTTGGCAAAGTTTGAATCAACCTTCGCCCTATTAATTGCTGCAGGGAATGGGAGAGGAATGTGTACCTTTTCTTGTGGTGAGATCGGTATAGTGGCTCCAATGGACTTACCCTTGTTGCACGGTTGCTCCTTCTCCTCTTGCTTCATTGAAATCTTTTCTGTTTCCTTCTCGGCACCAAGTTCCTTTCCACTCCTCAAGGTCACGACATTGGCTTGCTCCCTTGGATTCTTCTCGGTGTCACTCGACAGAGTTCCTTGTGCTCTTCCGGCCAAGATGGTTGCCAATTGTCCAACTTGAGTTTCCAAATTCTTGATAGATGCATCTTGGTTACTCATCCTTGTCTCAGTAGATGATATAAACTTGACAAGTAATTCCTCCATGCTCGGCTTTGGTTGGTAAACCGGTTGTGGTTAGGGGGTTTAAAACATTCTTTTGGTCGGACCAAGAGAAGTTTGGATGATTCCTCCACGGTTGGTTATAGTTGTTGGAGTAAGAATTACCCTGTTGTGGCCTGTTTCCTACAAAGTTAGCATTTTTAGTAGATTGCACAAAAGGATTACCTGCCTGGCATTCCGTGCTTTGATGGTTGCCTCCACACAAATCACATATGACCACTTGAGCTTGCATCGCTGTCATGCTCAAGCCATCCATTTTCTTATTCAACGCCTCCAATTGAGCTTTTATTGATGTTACCTCATCAACTTGGTGCACCCCAATCGGTCTTTTGGGCACACTCCTTTCGGACTGCCACTGGTAACTGTTGGTTGCCATCTCCTCCAAGAGTATGAAAGCTTCCTCAGGTGACTTTCTCATAATGGTACCTCCTCATGCTGCATCAATCATGGATCTATTAGCAGAATATAAACCATTGTAAAATGTTTGTACCTGAAGCCAAATCGGAAGGCCATGATGGGCATCTTCGAAGTAGATCCTTGAAGAGCTCACAAGCTTCATATAGAGTCTCTGATCATGTTGCACGAATGTGGTGATATCATTGCGCATCTTAGCTGTCTTGGAAGGGGGAAAGTATTTTGATAGGAATGATTGAGCCATCCCCTCCCAAGTAGTGATCGACCCTGCAGGCAATGAATTCAACCAGCTCTTAGCTTTATCGTTTAAAGAAAAGGGAAAGAGTCGTAACCTGATGGCGTCGTCGGTGACGCCATTTTACTTGAATATGTCGCATATCTCCAAAAAGTTGGAGATATGAGCATTAGGATCGTCAGTAGGCGATCCTCCGAATTGCACAGAATGTTGAATCATCTGAATTATGGCAGGCTTGATCTCGAAGTTATTAGCCTGAATCCTTGGTCTAGTGATGCTAGACATGGTGCCTTGAAAAGATGGTTGTGCATAGTCCATCATGGACCTTGTAATTGGCACTTCATCATTGTGTTGTTCACCATTCCCTCGATTATTCTCAGCCATCTCTCGAGTTTCTTTCCGAAGTCTTCTACAAGTTCGCTCAATCTCTAAGTCAAGTGGCTCTAATATAGGTCTGTCACTTCGTAGCATGCACTACAAAGACAACTCCCTGCAAAATTCAACACAACGAAGGAACAACAGTGGTGAAATCGTATAAATCGTAATAAAAGTAAAAATAAAAAAATATGGCTAAATTATAGTCAACTAATCTCCTATGATATTACTTAAACTAGTCCCCGGCAACGACGCCAAAAACTTGATCGCTTTTATTTTAAACAATTATTTCCAGTGTAGCAATTATACCGCAAGTGCATGGTGTCAAGTTTTAGCATAGATAGGAAGAATACGGATTGTCGAACCCACAGGGACTAACAAGCAAGTATCAAATAAGATGCTTTTAACTATATTTAACCTACGAAATTGAATTAATAATTAAACTACTAATTAATTAAATTAACTACTAATCCAACCAAGTCAATAAAAGTAAACGAGAAAAATCCACTAGAGAAGATTATCGAGACTTTGGCTCACCAATGCAATCCCCTACAATTCTCGATTGAATATCCAAATATTTCTAAGGTGACGAGTTTTCCTAATGCATTCGTTACACTTTGGTCCAGTTAACAAGTCTAATATTAATGTTGCAGTAAACCACTCCCGTGTCCTTATTGCACAATTAATATCGAATAAATATCTATGAAAACTACTAGCCTTCGATTTTGGTAAATCTATTGCTATCACACGTGTGCTAGATTTTACTTGGTCCGTCTCAACCTAAAACCCACGGTATAATTTACTCTATCGTATTGCAATATCCTATGGTCAATTCAATCGTAATATAACAATCATTCAAGGGTGATCAATCCCTCAAAAGCATGAAGATCAATAAATTATACACAAAGAATTAAAGGAATTCAATCAAATAAATCATCAAATCATAGGTTCATGACAAAGGATTCGTCTAGCCTCGATAAATAATCTTAGTTCCTCATAATAAATCAAAACACAACAAAATTAAGAATTAAAGGCAAAGAAAAACTCCCAGCGTCGACTCTGGTTGTAGATCCTCGCTCCTTCTCTTGCTTCCTTCTCGATCGTCACTTTAATCGCCTTGTTGGGGTTGTTCCAAAATCATAGGGTAAAAAGGTTGAAGGATGAAGATGGGTGTGAAAGGGCTGGACGTGAGTGAAGGAAGAGGCGTGTGGTGTTGGTGTGAGACTCCCCCAAAGTTTGAGGCGTGTGATGGATTTTTATTCAAGAAGGAGGCGTGTGTTTCTTGGTTCAAAGAGTGAGGTGGAATTCTGTGATTGGTTTTGAGGAAGGGTGAGATCGTGAGTGATATTCTTGGTCAATCATATATTGTTGCCCCTTATTTCCTTTTGAAAGTCACTCCATGTATCCCTCTATTTTATTCACGTCAAATATCTCTAATGATATGTGATGAATCTTCATGTCACGTGAATTCCATAATAATCGGCTGCCACCTCCTCATTTCTCTTCTTATCGGTTCATGAAAATCTTATTTGATATCCTCATATATTTTATTCCCTTATCATGCATTAGCTTGCTGAATTCATGCTGAGTCACGTGTGGATGAAATGTAGTCTGATGTGTAAAGTGGTTTGAACGTTGAATCCTTCCAGCTCATACGTGAGTTTTTGTCTAGTCTTCAACATACTAGCTCTATTGCGTCCTATTTCATCATTTTCAGCTCGTTTCCTTGGCTTTCTCGCATTTCAACATTGATTCCTGAAACATACATTCATGGTGTATGTTAAGATTGAGATCGAGAGATGAAATCGCATACGTGAGAACTTTAAATCGAGAGATTTAGAGGAACGAGGTTTTGAAGATTTATGCAATATTGGATTAGTAAATAGGTGCACGAGAGTGACTTGTTCTAATTTGATATTAGTTTCTTTACAGCTCGAGAGAGTGTATTGAATATTATTGAAAACATTTCACCTTAAGAATCAATTGTTTGGTAATTTACTATTCACACGAATCTTTGAAGAGAACATAGTTGAACGAAGCGAGATCAATTTCTCGAGCGAATTACCTTTGCATATCCGGAACCCTTTGATTTTATTTCATTCTGACGCTTTAGTTCTAGTTTTGTTTTAATTAATCTACCCCCATTTCAATCGTAGGCTAAATATAATTTTGCTAGTCTTATTTGGTACTTATACATTAGTCCCTGTGAATTCGACAACCTTTACTTCCATTTCACTATACTAAAACTTGACACCGTGCACTTGCGGTAGAATCGCTTCACACTAGTTTGAAATATTTTCTGTTTAAAAATAAAGCGGTCAAGTTTTTGGCGACGTTGCCTGGGACTAATCTGTATAATATCATACGAGATTAGTTGATTGTAATTTAGCCAATTCTTTATTATTGCGTTTTTGTTTTTGTTTTTCTTTTTCTTTTGTTGATCTTTGTTAATAATTTTGTATATTTTTGTTGTCTCCTTTTGTCTGGTCCAGTACAGGAACCACTTTTCTAGTGCATGCTCAGAAGAGAGGAGCCCATTCTCGAGCCATTTGATTCGGAAATAGAGAGAACTCTACTAAGACGATTACGAGAAGCTCGAGCAATGGCCGAAAATAATGCAGCACAGAACCCTAGATCAATGATGGACTTTGCACAGCCGGTGTTTCATGGATCTTTATCCAGTATAACGAGGCCGACGATTCAAGCAAACAACTTTGAGATCAAGCCTGCGATTATCCAAATGATACAGCACTCTGTAATGTTTGGGGGAGCTGCCACGGACGATCCAAACAATCACATCTCCAACTTCTTGGAGATATGTGACACGTTTAAACATAATGGCGTCTCCGACGACGCCATCAGGTTAAGGCTCTTTCCTTTTTCATTACGAGACAAGGCTAAATCATGGTTAAATTCACTACCTGCAGGATCAATAACAACATGGGAAGGGATGACAAAAGCATTTTTATCGAAGTACTTTCCCCCTTCCAAGACGGCAAAGATGCGGAACGATATCACTACATTTGGGCAGTTCGACCCCGAGACGTTATATGAAGCGTGGGATCGTTTTAAAGAATTGTTGAGGAGATGCCCACACCACGGTCTACCCATCTGGCTGCAGGTACAAACTTTCTATAATGGTTTGTTTTCTGCTAACCGTTCAATGATAGATGCAGCATCTGGGGGATCAATTATGCGGAAGACACCGGAAGAAGCATATGAACTATTGGAGGAAATGGCATCCAATAGCTATCAGTGGCAGTCAGAGAGGAACACGCCATTGAAACCCATAGGAGTCCATCAAGTGGATGAGATTACTGCTCTTTCGGCTCAGTTGGAGGCTATGAACCGGAAGATAGATAGCAAGGGAGCATCAGCGATGCAAGTTCAAGCTGTTTTCTGTGATCTGTGTGGAGGCGGTCATCCTAGCATCGAGTGCCAGGCAGGTAACCAATTTAATCAATCAATTGAAGCTGTGAATTTTGTAGGGAATAGGCAGCAGAACAATCCATATTTGAATTATAACCAACCGTGGAGGAACCACCCAAATCTGATGTGAGGGCCCAATCCTAAATATGTGATTAATTAGCACACAATGATAATTATAGCGTAAACAGCGGAAGATTTGTTAACTTGTGGCCCTAAAAATTTCGGCATGACCTCGTCGCACGAGAAACATACCACCAATATCAATAGTCAAAATATATATATATATATACAATCAGTTTCATATCCATAAACAAAATCAAACTCTGAAACACATATCCATACTGAGCAAATAAACTCAATATACATAAACTCCTCACACTCCAGGGACACACCCCTGGTACATATACTACTGGGATAAGAAGAAAAATAAACCTCTCAAGTGTGGCTCCCACCGGATATACCTTCTCTGGAATCCTGACCACCTGTACGGCCTGCCATTGTCCACACACAAAGACAACAACAGCCCCCCTTGGGGTGAGCAAAAACCCAATATGGAACGATCATAGAATATACAACATGTATCTATAAAATGTGATATATGATGTAATGCAATGTCATGTCATGTCGGTATCATATCGTATACCCATCCACTGGGTATATCTGAATCAATAAACGAAAGTCCAACCATAACAGAATAGCTCGAGCCTGTCAAGCCTATAGGGTATCCAGACGGATGGACGCGGCAAAGCGCCACCAACCCCAGGTCCTGACATCACATAATCATACAGGGATATCCAGACGGATGACATCAGCAAGGTGCCACCAATCCCTGTCTCAACAAATCATATCAATCAAAGGGGACCACGATTCCCTATGCCTATCGGGCCATGTAATGCCAACATAGTATCGCAGTACCAATCCCCAATGTTCGATATCAGAATCCAAGAAATATCAGGGTATTCAAGGATATAGCTCAACGTGTATGTCATGCATCGATGTATGTATAAAAATTATGTGTGTTAACAAAACATTTATTTTTCATACACCGATGTGCAATTATGAATGTCATGAATGCCACATAATTTTAAATAAAATCACGTAGCCACGTAAGTCACATAATTCAACAACAAATCATATATCAAATGATACAGATACCTGTCGTATGTTACCCGATCGCAACATACCTGTCTTTTTATCCAATTCTTGATGTCTTTTGTCCGAATCAGCAAAACATTATGCTGCAATGAATGTGTACATTAACGCTACACCATTCATTTATTCTCCAGTGGAGTACATCAAATCCCCAAATTAAATTTTCATTTGACATTGCATTTTGCCTTCCAGAGATACAAATACCTTACTGTTGATTATATGTCTTTAAATAGGTTAGCTCAACAGAAAAGGATTTTCCAATTATCTTTATATCTCTACTTCAATTATTTATTATGTACGCATCAAAATAAATTCTCTACTACCTCATGCACATTACATTAGCACCCTAGCTATCAAGTGTTTGAGTTTAATATCTACAATAACCAATATCCCTTACTGTATTCAATTTCCACCTAAACAGGGTTACTACTTTTTAGCCTTAACCATTCCAATATGTCATCTTATTTGCTTCTTACAAAAGAAATCCCCAAATTAAAAGTTTATAGAACATGTGTAAAATAAATCATACAGACTTCAAAGCTTTAGAACAATATTTAACTTTATTTCTTACTTAAAACGCAAACGCATCTCCTTTACATTATTTTACACGGTAAAATAATACTGCTCATTTTTGCAAAATCTACAAATGAAAATAAATAACTTGGCCATCTCGCACATAAATTCTAATTTGCATAATTACGTTTAAAAATGTAAATTAAAAGATATGGAATAAGTCTTATTGTTTTCTCACCTCCAATTATTGTCTCTGCAGTCTCGTGGTTGTGGAGCAAAATCTTGATGATAAAGGAGTGATAAAGTCCAGCCGAGAAGAGACTGAAATATTTCTATTTTTTTTTCCAAGTTTTAAGCTGTAAAATTATCATACTACTGCATTGCCAGCTACCTACACGTATTTAAGGTGATCACCGAAGGATCATCCAATTAAAAGAGTTTACTTCCCATTGAATTCATTATAAATCTATACATAAATAAATATACTATATATAGATATATTTATATATACCTCTCGGTCCTTATCAGATCAAATAAAACCACTTTGCTTCTTTGTCTTGTCCCACTACTATGTCTTATTACCATTCTATAATAATTATTTTTATTATTTGTATTATAAGCTACGCAAATTCCTTGAATTGATATATTATATATTTTTTTTAAGTAATTAAACCAAATTAATTTACAAATTAAATGTAATAAACGTTCATCGAATATCGGAGCATTACATTTCTCCACCACTAGAAAAGATTTCGTCCCGAAATCTCCAGCTTACATATATATTACATGACAAGTATATATCATATCACCAGTCATAATACATCTCAAAACTAAAATCAGAATACGGATCAGAAGGATACATGGAATACAAGGGAGTAGAATCAAACAAGTGTGGATAAGATTCTCGCATCTTGCTTTCCAATTCCCATGTTGATTCTTCTAAACCATGTCGTGTCCATTGTACTCGTACCAACGGTATAGATTTTTTACGTAATACTTTATCTTTCCGATCTAAAATGCAAACGGGATATTCAACATAGCACAACGAAGGATCAAGTTCAACCTCATCAGGCTGAATTACATGTGCTGGATCAGGTTCATATTTCCGCAACATAGAAACATGAAATACATTTTGAATGGCAGATAAGGCTGGAGGTAATGCCAACCGATAAGCAAGATCTCCGACTCGATCAAGGATCTCATACGGGCCAACATATCGAGGTGATAGTTTGCCTCGCATGCCAAAACGAACAGTGCCTCGAAATGGAGATATTTTCAGAAATACACGATCACCTTTCTGAAATTCTAAGGGCCGTCTTCGCTTGTTAGCATAACTTGCTTGACGATCCTGTGCAGCCTTCATACGCTGTCTAATTAACTGAACTTTTTCATTCATTTCTTGTATCATATCAGGTCCAGTCAATTGTTTTTCACCAATTTCTTCCCAGAATAAAGGTGATCTACATCGTCTTCCATATAATGCTTCAAACGGTGCCATACCAATACTCGTCTGGTAGCTATTGTTATAAGAAAATTCCACCAACGGTAAAGATTCGTGCCAACCAATATTAAAATCCATCACCACAGCACGTAGCATATCTTCAAGAGTTTGAATAGTACGCTCAGTTTGGCCATCAGTCTGAGGATGATAAGCAGTACTCATTGCCAAACGTGTACCCATAGCATCTTGAAAACTACTCCAGAATTTAGAAGTAAATCTGGGATCACGATCAGAAACAATTGAGACAGGCACACCATGCAGTCTCACAATATTCTCGATATACAATCGAGCCATTTTCTTATACGGAAAAGTCCGCTCATACGGAATGAAATGTGCAGATTTAGAAAGTCGATCAATAATAACCCAAATAGCATCACAACCTCGGGGTGATCGAGGAAGATGGGTTACAAAATCCATAGCAATATGTTCCCAATTCCATTTGGGAATTTCAAGACTATGAAGTAACCCTCCAGGTTTCATTCGTTCGGCTTTTACCTGTTGGCAAACCAAACATTTGGAAATAAATTCAGCTATATCCTTCTTCATACGTCTCCACCAGAATTGAGGTCTTAGAGTCAGATACATCTTTCGGCCTCCAGGGTGGATACTATATTTGCTACAATGGGCTTCACGAAGAAGAGCAGATTTCAAATCAGAATTATCAGGAACAACTAACCGACCATTAAGTCGTAAGGAACCATCAGAAGATATCTGAAAGCCAGAAGGATGTCCTGCAGACACAAGTTCTTTAGATTTCTGAGTTTGAGAATCATTTCGTTGGGCTTTCTTGATTTTAGAAATCAATTTCGGCTCAATCTGTAATGCAGAAACAGTGACAGAATTTCCATGTGAGTGAAAAGTCCAACCAGAAGTACAGATATCATCATGTACTTTCGCGATACGAACAGAAGCTAGAACAGAATCATGAACTTTACGGCTGAGAGCATCTGCAATAACGTTCACTTGTCCAGGGTGATATTGAATCTCACAATCGAAGTCCTTCAAAAGATCCATCCACCTACGTTGCCTCATATTAAGATCAGATTGAGAGAATAGATATTTCAAGCTCTTGTGGTCCGAATAAATAACAAATTTTTCCCCGTATAAATAATGGCGCCAAATTTTTAAAGCAAAAACAATTGCTGCCAATTCCAAATCATGTACGGGATATTTATTTTCATGAGATTTCAGTTGGCGAGACGCATAAGCAACCACTCGGCCATGTTGCATCAATACACAGCCCAAACCTTTTAAAGACGCATCTGTGCATACCACATATCCTCCGGTACCTGAAGGAATAGTAAGTACAGGTGCAGTGGTCAGTCTCGTCTTTAGTTCAAGAAAACTTGCTTCACACTCATCTGACCAAATAAATTTCTGATTTTTCTGTGTCAGTTGAGTAATAGGTTTAGCAATTTTTGAAAACCCTTTAATAAAACGACGATAATAACCAGCTAAACCCATGAAACTTCGGACCTCAGGAACATTGGTAGGTCTCGGCCAGTTTAACACTGCTTCAACCTTAGTTGGATCAACAGAAATGCCATGTCGAGAAATGACGTGGCCCAAGAATACCACCTTGTCCATCCAGAATTCACATTTGGACAATTTGGCATAAAGATGTTCAGTGCGAAGAGTTTGAAGTACCAACTTCAAATGTTCAGTATGCTCCTCTTTGGATTTCGAATAAACAAGAATATCATCAATAAAGACGATAACAAATCGATCCAAGAAATCTCGGAAAACTCGATTCATTAAATCCATAAAGACTGCAGGAGCATTAGTGAGACCAAATGGCATGACCAAGAATTCATAATGACCATACCTAGTACGGAAAGCAGTTTTAGATACATCTTCCTCTCGAACACGCACTTGATGATATCCAGAACGAAGATCAATTTTTGAGTAGATAGAAGTGCCTTGAAGTTGATCGAATAAATCATCAATACGAGGCAATGGATACTTATTTTTCACAGTTGACCGATTCAGTTGCCTATAATCGATGCACATTCGCATAGTACCGTCTTTCTTTCGAACAAACAGAACTGGAGCTCCCCAAGGCGATACACTCGGTCGAATATATCCCTTATCGAGAAGATCTTGTAATTGGTCTTTCAATTCTTTCAATTCCAACGGTGCCATACGATAAGGAGCTTTGGAAATAGGTGCAGTACCCGGAACAAGATCAATACTGAATTCAACTTCTCGATGAGGAGGAAAACCAGGAATCTCATCGGGAAAGACATCAGGAAATTCTTTTACTACAGGAATATCCAACAAAGAGGGCTCTTTTTTCGATACATCAACAGCATAGATAAGAAAACCCTCATTCCCGCTACATAAAAGTCTGGACATTTCAAGAGACGATATCAATGGAATTTTCCCTTGGGAACCCTTACCATAGAAATTCCACTTAGGTCCCTCAATTGGTCGGAATCGAACTACCCCATGACAACAATCCACCGTAGCTCGATTGGTAGAGAGAACATCCATGCCAACAATGCAATCAAAGTCGTGCATAGGGAGGACAATCAAATTTAAAAATAAAACGTTGTCCTCATAGATTAACACACAATTATGCACAACCTGCTCAGATAAGATAATTCTTCCTGCTGGCGTAGCTATCGATAAGGTATTATCTAATGAAGTACAGATAATATCATGCGATGCCACAAATGCATGCGATATGAATGAGTGGGATGCTCCTGTATCAAATAACACACGTGCAGGATAATCACATAACATGCAAATACCTGCAATAAGACCACCAGGAGCCTCCTTCGCCTGATCCTCAGTCATGGCGTACACTCTGGCCTGAGGAGGACCCGAAACAATCTGACCTCGAGATCCTCGATAATGTGGAACATTTGACTGCTGAAATGATGGCATAGGAGTAATAGGAATAGTAGGAGCAGTAGGTCTATAAGTACTGGAGCCACCAGGAAATCGTGGCTGAGGTTGCAAAGAACCCATGCCTCGGTTAGGACAAATACGTGCAAAGTGACCTTCCTGCCCACATATAAAGCATGTACCTCGTACCCTATAACACTGTTCTGTCATATGTCTTCCACCACAATGACTACAAGAAGGACCAGTATAAAACCTTCTTTGTCCAGATCCACTGGAACCGGATGATGAGGAAGCAGAAGAGCCTTTCTTTTTGAATATTGAACCTTTAGGACGCAAAGCATGTTGCTGAGTAGGTACTGATGGCGGAGGAAGAAACTGTGGACCTCCCCTTCTAAGTCCTGATTCTACCATCTTTGCTCGCTCCACTGCATCAGCATAAGTAGTAGGGGAGCCAGCAGTCACTAAAGTAAATAGGGTAGGCTGCAACCCATTGACAAACCTATTAAATTTCGCCTTTGGATTTGCCGCTACATGTGGTGCATATTTCAGCAGGATAGAGAATTTGGAGGCATATTCTTCAACTGTCATGTTTCCCTGCCGCAAATTATTAAATTCATTCTCTTGAGCAGTATAATAGGATGGAGGTGAATACTGCTCCAGAAACTGAGCTTTGAAAACATCCCAAGATACTTCAATGCCAGCCTCAACTAACCCAATCTCAGCGGCTTCCCACCAAGATTGTGCACTATCCTTCAATTGATATAAAGCAAGTGGCATTTTACGATATTCAGGATACTCAATCAGTCTGAATAGATGTTCAATCTCTTTCAACCACGATTCAGCTCGTGCAGAACCCTCCGTTCCACGGAATTTGGGCGGATGCAAATTCTGAAATCGAGCCATGACAAGATCCATGGACATTTCTTCAAACTGATCAATCACACGCTCAACACTGGTACTATTGGCAGCCTCAGCTTCCATAGCAGGTGCCTTGCCCTTACCCCGACTTTTTGTTTTTCTAAACATCTACAAAATCAAGTGTCAACAACATAAATCAAAACAAATATACAAACAATACATATCAATTTATCTCATGTTTAATCAAACAACTGCAAAGAATTTCAAATAATTCAAACACATGCGCACATATATTTTTGTGCCTATTTCAGTGGACACAAAACTCAAGAGCATTCCCAGTTATACTCTGATACCATACTGTGAGGGCCCAATCCTAAATATGTGATTAATTAGCACACAATGATAATTATAGCGTAAACAGCGGAAGATTTGTTAACTTGTGGCCCTAAAAATTTCGGCATGACCTCGTCGCACGAGAAACATACCACCAATATCAATAGTCAAAATATATATATATATATACCATCAGTTTCATATCCATAAACAAAATCAAACTCTGAAACACATATCCATACTGAGCAAATAAACTCAATATACATAAACTCCTCACACTCCAGGGACACACCCCTGGTACATATACTACTGGGATAAGAAGAAAAATAAACCTCTCAAGTGTGGCTCCCACCGGATATACCTTCTCTGGAATCCTGACCACCTGTACGGCCTGCCATTGTCCACACACAAAGACAACAACAGCCCCCCTTGGGGTGAGCAAAAACCCAATATGGAACGATCATAGAATATACAACATGTATCTATAAAATGTGATATATGATGTAATGCAATGTCATGTCATGTCGGTATCATATCGTATACCCATCCACTGGGTATATCTGAATCAATAAACGAAAGTCCAACCATAACAGAATAGCTCGAGCCTGTCAAGCCTATAGGGTATCCAGACGGATGGACGTCGGCAAAGCGCCACCAACCCCAGGTCCTGACATCACATAATCATACAGGGATATCCAGACGGATGACATCAGCAAGGTGCCACCAATCCCTGTCTCAACAAATCATATCAATCAAAGGGGACCACGATTCCCTATGCCTATCGGGCCATGTAATGCCAACATAGTATCGCAGTACCAATCCCCAATGTTCGATATCAGAATCCAAGAAATATCAGGGTATTCAAGGATATAGCTCAACGTGTATGTCATGCATCGATGTATGTATAAAAATTATGTGTGTTAACAAAACATTTATTTTTCATACACCGATGTGCAATTATGAATGTCATGAATGCCACATAATTTTAAATAAAATCACGTAGCCACGTAAGTCACATAATTCAACAACAAATCATATATCAAATGATACAGATACCTGTCGTATGTTACCCGATCGCAACATACCTGTCTTTTTATCCAATTCTTGATGTCTTTTGTCCGAATCAGCAAAACATTATGCTGCAATGAATGTGTACATTAACGCTACACCATTCATTTATTCTCCAGTGGAGTACATCAAATCCCCAAATTAAATTTTCATTTGACATTGCATTTTGCCTTCCAGAGATACAAATACCTTACTGTTGATTATATGTCTTTAAATAGGTTAGCTCAACAGAAAAGGATTTTCCAATTATCTTTATATCTCTACTTCAATTATTTATTATGTACGCATCAAAATAAATTCTCTACTACCTCATGCACATTACATTAGCACCCTAGCTATCAAGTGTTTGAGTTTAATATCTACAATAACCAATATCCCTTACTGTATTCAATTTCCACCTAAACAGGGTTACTACTTTTTAGCCTTAACCATTCCAATATGTCATCTTATTTGCTTCTTACAAAAGAAATCCCCAAATTAAAAGTTTATAGAACATGTGTAAAATAAATCATACAGACTTCAAAGCTTTAGAACAATATTTAACTTTATTTCTTACTTAAAACGCAAACGCATCTCCTTTACATTATTTTACACGGTAAAATAATACTGCTCATTTTTGCAAATCTACAAATGAAAATAAATAACTTGGCCATCTCGCACATAAATTCTAATTTGCATAATTACGTTTAAAAATGTAAATTAAAAGATATGGAATAAGTCTTATTGTTTTCTCACCTCCAATTATTGTCTCTGCAGTCTCGTGGTTGTGGAGCAAAATCTTGATGATAAAGGAGTGATAAAGTCCAGCCGAGAAGAGACTGAAATATTTCTATTTTTTTTTCCAAGTTTTAAGCTGTAAAATTATCATACTACTGCATTGCCAGCTACCTACACGTATTTAAGGTGATCACCGAAGGATCATCCAATTAAAAGAGTTTACTTCCCATTGAATTCATTATAAATCTATACATAAATAAATATACTATATATAGATATATTTATATATACCTCTCGATCCTTATCAGATCAAATAAAACCACTTTGCTTCTTTGTCTTGTCCCACTACTATGTCTTATTACCATTCTATAATAATTATTTTTATTATTTGTATTATAAGCTACGCAAATTCCTTGAATTGATATATTATATATTTTTTTTAAGTAATTAAACCAAATTAATTTACAAATTAAATGTAATAAACGTTCATCGAATATCGGAGCATTACATTTCTCCACCACTAGAAAAGATTTCGTCCCGAAATCTCCAGCTTACATATATATTACATGACAAGTATATATCATATCACCAGTCATAATACATCTCAAAACTAAAATCAGAATACGGATCAGAAGGATACATGGAATACAAGGGAGTAGAATCAAACAAGTGTGGATAAGATTCTCGCATCTTGCTTTCCAATTCCCATGTTGATTCTTCTAAACCATGTCGTGTCCATTGTACTCGTACCAACGGTATAGATTTTTTACGTAATACTTTATCTTTCCGATCTAAAATGCAAACGGGATATTCAACATAGCACAACGAAGGATCAAGTTCAACCTCATCAGGCTGAATTACATGTGCTGGATCAGGTTCATATTTCCGCAACATAGAAACATGAAATACATTTTGAATGGCAGATAAGGCTGGAGGTAATGCCAACCGATAAGCAAGATCTCCGACTCGATCAAGGATCTCATACGGGCCAACATATCGAGGTGATAGTTTGCCTCGCATGCCAAAACGAACAGTGCCTCGAAATGGAGATATTTTCAGAAATACACGATCACCTTTCTGAAATTCTAAGGGCCGTCTTCGCTTGTTAGCATAACTTGCTTGACGATCCTGTGCAGCCTTCATACGCTGTCTAATTAACTGAACTTTTTCATTCATTTCTTGTATCATATCAGGTCCAGTCAATTGTTTTTCACCAATTTCTTCCCAGAATAAAGGTGATCTACATCGTCTTCCATATAATGCTTCAAACGGTGCCATACCAATACTCGTCTGGTAGCTATTGTTATAAGAAAATTCCACCAACGGTAAAGATTCGTGCCAACCAATATTAAAATCCATCACCACAGCACGTAGCATATCTTCAAGAGTTTGAATAGTACGCTCAGTTTGGCCATCAGTCTGAGGATGATAAGCAGTACTCATTGCCAAACGTGTACCCATAGCATCTTGAAAACTACTCCAGAATTTAGAAGTAAATCTGGGATCACGATCAGAAACAATTGAGACAGGCACACCATGCAGTCTCACAATATTCTCGATATACAATCGAGCCATTTTCTTATACGGAAAAGTCCGCTCATACGGAATGAAATGTGCAGATTTAGAAAGTCGATCAATAATAACCCAAATAGCATCACAACCTCGGGGTGATCGAGGAAGATGGGTTACAAAATCCATAGCAATATGTTCCCAATTCCATTTGGGAATTTCAAGACTATGAAGTAACCCTCCAGGTTTCATTCGTTCGGCTTTTACCTGTTGGCAAACCAAACATTTGGAAATAAATTCAGCTATATCCTTCTTCATACGTCTCCACCAGAATTGAGGTCTTAGAGTCAGATACATCTTTCGGCCTCCAGGGTGGATACTATATTTGCTACAATGGGCTTCACGAAGAAGAGCAGATTTCAAATCAGAATTATCAGGAACAACTAACCGACCATTAAGTCGTAAGGAACCATCAGAAGATATCTGAAAGCCAGAAGGATGTCCTGCAGACACAAGTTCTTTAGATTTCTGAGTTTGAGAATCATTTCGTTGGGCTTTCTTGATTTTAGAAATCAATTTCGGCTCAATCTGTAATGCAGAAACAGTGACAGAATTTCCATGTGAGTGAAAAGTCCAACCAGAAGTACAGATATCATCATGTACTTTCGCGATACGAACAGAAGCTAGAACAGAATCATGAACTTTACGGCTGAGAGCATCTGCAATAACGTTCACTTGTCCAGGGTGATATTGAATCTCACAATCGAAGTCCTTCAAAAGATCCATCCACCTACGTTGCCTCATATTAAGATCAGATTGAGAGAATAGATATTTCAAGCTCTTGTGGTCCGAATAAATAACAAATTTTTCCCCGTATAAATAATGGCGCCAAATTTTTAAAGCAAAAACAATTGCTGCCAATTCCAAATCATGTACGGGATATTTATTTTCATGAGATTTCAGTTGGCGAGACGCATAAGCAACCACTCGGCCATGTTGCATCAATACACAGCCCAAACCTTTTAAAGACGCATCTGTGCATACCACATATCCTCCGGTACCTGAAGGAATAGTAAGTACAGGTGCAGTGGTCAGTCTCGTCTTTAGTTCAAGAAAACTTGCTTCACACTCATCTGACCAAATAAATTTCTGATTTTTCTGTGTCAGTTGAGTAATAGGTTTAGCAATTTTTGAAAACCCTTTAATAAAACGACGATAATAACCAGCTAAACCCATGAAACTTCGGACCTCAGGAACATTGGTAGGTCTCGGCCAGTTTAACACTGCTTCAACCTTAGTTGGATCAACAGAAATGCCATGTCGAGAAATGACGTGGCCCAAGAATACCACCTTGTCCATCCAGAATTCACATTTGGACAATTTGGCATAAAGATGTTCAGTGCGAAGAGTTTGAAGTACCAACTTCAAATGTTCAGTATGCTCCTCTTTGGATTTCGAATAGACAAGAATATCATCAATAAAGACGATAACAAATCGATCCAAGAAATCTCGGAAAACTCGATTCATTAAATCCATAAAGACTGCAGGAGCATTAGTGAGACCAAATGGCATGACCAAGAATTCATAATGACCATACCTAGTACGGAAAGCAGTTTTAGATACATCTTCCTCTCGAACACGCACTTGATGATATCCAGAACGAAGATCAATTTTTGAGTAGATAGAAGTGCCTTGAAGTTGATCGAATAAATCATCAATACGAGGCAATGGATACTTATTTTTCACAGTTGACCGATTCAGTTGCCTCGAACAAACAGAACTGGAGCTCCCCAAGGCGATACACTCGGTCGAATATATCCCTTATCGAGAAGATCTTGTAATTGGTCTTTCAATTCTTTCAATTCCAACGGTGCCATACGATAAGGAGCTTTGGAAATAGGTGCAGTACCCAGAACAAGATCAATACTGAATTCAACTTCTCGATGAGGAGGAAAACCAGGAATCTCATCGGGAAAGACATCAGGAAATTCTTTTACTACAGGAATATCCAACAAAGAGGGCTCTTTTTTCGATACATCAACAGCATAGATAAGAAAACCCTCATTCCCGCTACATAAAAGTCTGGACATTTCAAGAGACGATATCAATGGAATTTTCCCTTGGGAACCCTTACCATAGAAATTCCACTTAGGTCCCTCAATTGGTCGGAATCGAACTACCCCATGACAACAATCCACCGTAGCTCGATTGGTAGAGAGAACATCCATGCCAACAATGCAATCAAAGTCGTGCATAGGGAGGACAATCAAATTTAAAAATAAAACGTTGTACTCATAGATTAACACACAATTATGCACAACCTGCTCAGATAAGATAATTCTTCCTACTGGCGTAGCTATCGATAAGGTATTATCTAATGAAGTACAGATAATATCATGCGATGCCACAAATGCATGCGATATGAATGAGTGGGATGCTCCTGTATCAAATAACACACGTGCAGGATAATCACATAACATGCAAATACCTGCAAGAAGACCACCAGGAGCCTCCTTCGCCTGATCCTCAGTCATGGCGTACACTCTGGCCTGAGGAGGACCCGAAACAATCTGACCTCGAGATCCTCGATAATGTGGAACATTTGACTGCTGAAATGATGGCATAGGAGTAATAGGAATAGTAGGAGCAGTAGGTCTATAAGTACTGGAGCCACCAGGAAATCGTGGCTGAGGTTGCAAAGAACCCATGCCTCGGTTAGGACAAATACGTGCAAAGTGACCTTCCTGCCCACATATAAAGCATGTACCTCGTACCCTATAACACTGTTCTGTCATATGTCTTCCACCACAATGACTACAAGAAGGACCAGTATAAAACCTTCTTTGTCCAGATCCACTGGAACCGGATGATGAGGAAGCAGAAGAGCCTTTCTTTTTGAATATTGAACCTTTAGGACGCAAAGCATGTTGCTGAGTAGGTACTGATGGCGGAGGAAGAAACTGTGGACCTCCCCTTCTAAGTCCTGATTCTACCATCTTTGCTCGCTCCACTGCATCAGCATAAGTAGTAGGGGAGCCAGCAGTCACTAAAGTAAATAGGGTAGGCTGCAACCCATTGACAAACCTATTAAATTTCGCCTTTGGATTTGCCGCTACATGTGGTGCATATTTCAGCAGGATAGAGAATTTGGAGGCATATTCTTCAACTGTCATGTTTCCCTGCCGCAAATTATTAAATTCATTCTCTTGAGCAGTATAATAGGATGGAGGTGAATACTGCTCCAGAAACTGAGCTTTGAAAACATCCCAAGATACTTCAATGCCAGCCTCAACTAACCCAATCTCAGCGGCTTCCCACCAAGATTGTGCACTATCCTTCAATTGATATAAAGCAAGTGGCATTTTACGATATTCAGGATACTCAATCAGTCTGAATAGATGTTCAATCTCTTTCAACCACGATTCAGCTCGTGCAGAACCCTCCGTTCCACGGAATTTGGGCGGATGCAAATTCTGAAATCGAGCCATGACAAGATCCATGGACATTTCTTCAAACTGATCAATCACACGCTCAACACTGGTACTATTGGCAGCCTCAGCTTCCATAGCAGGTGCCTTGCCCTTACCCCGACTTTTTGTTTTTCTAAACATCTACAAAATCAAGTGTCAACAACATAAATCAAAACAAATATACAAACAATACATATCAATTTATCTCATGTTTAATCAAACAACTGCAAAGAATTTCAAATAATTCAAACACATGCGCACATATATTTTTGTGCCTATTTCAGTGGACACAAAACTCAAGAGCATTCCCAATTATACTCTGATACCATACTGTGAGGGCCCAATCCTAAATATGTGATTAATTAGCACACAATGATAATTATAGCGTAAACAGCGGAAGATTTGTTAACTTGTGGCCCTAAAAATTTCGGCATGACCTCGTCGCACGAGAAACATACCACCAATATCAATAGTCAAAATATATATATATATACCATCAGTTTCATATCCATAAACAAAATCAAACTCTGAAACACATATCCATACTGAGCAAATAAACTCAATATACATAAACTCCTCACACTCCAGGGACACACCCCTGGTACATATACTACTGGGATAAGAAGAAAAATAAACCTCTCAAGTGTGGCTCCCACCGGATATACCTTCTCTGGAATCCTGACCACCTGTACGGCCTGCCATTGTCCACACACAAAGACAACAACAGCCCCCCTTGGGGTGAGCAAAAACCCAATATGGAACGATCATAGAATATACAACATGTATCTATAAAATGTGATATATGATGTAATGCAATGTCATGTCATGTCGGTATCATATCGTATACCCATCCACTGGGTATATCTGAATCAATAAACGAAAGTCCAACCATAACAGAATAGCTCGAGCCTGTCAAGCCTATAGGGTATCCAGACGGATGGACGTCGGCAAAGCGCCACCAACCCCAGGTCCTGACATCACATAATCATACAGGGATATCCAGACGGATGACATCAGCAAGGTGCCACCAATCCCTGTCTCAACAAATCATATCAATCAAAGGGGACCACGATTCCCTATGCCTATCGGGCCATGTAATGCCAACATAGTATCGCAGTACCAATCCCCAATGTTCGATATCAGAATCCAAGAAATATCAGGGTATTCAAGGATATAGCTCAACGTGTATGTCATGCATCGATGTATGTATAAAAATTATGTGTGTTAACAAAACATTTATTTTTCATACACCGATGTGCAATTATGAATGTCATGAATGCCACATAATTTTAAATAAAATCACGTAGCCACGTAAGTCACATAATTCAACAACAAATCATATATCAAATGATACAGATACCTGTCGTATGTTACCCGATCGCAACATACCTGTCTTTTTATCCAATTCTTGATGTCTTTTGTCCGAATCAGCAAAACATTATGCTGCAATGAATGTGTACATTAACGCTACACCATTCATTTATTCTCCAGTGGAGTACATCAAATCCCCAAATTAAATTTTCATTTGACATTGCATTTTGCCTTCCAGAGATACAAATACCTTACTGTTGATTATATGTCTTTAAATAGGTTAGCTCAACAGAAAAGGATTTTCCAATTATCTTTATATCTCTACTTCAATTATTTATTATGTACGCATCAAAATAAATTCTCTACTACCTCATGCACATTACATTAGCACCCTAGCTATCAAGTGTTTGAGTTTAATATCTACAATAACCAATATCCCTTACTGTATTCAATTTCCACCTAAACAGGGTTACTACTTTTTAGCCTTAACCATTCCAATATGTCATCTTATTTGCTTCTTACAAAAGAAATCCCCAAATTAAAAGTTTATAGAACATGTGTAAAATAAATCATACAGACTTCAAAGCTTTAGAACAATATTTAACTTTATTTCTTACTTAAAACGCAAACGCATCTCCTTTACATTATTTTACACGGTAAAATAATACTGCTCATTTTTGCAAAATCTACAAATGAAAATAAATAACTTGGCCATCTCGCACATAAATTCTAATTTGCATAATTACGTTTAAAAATGTAAATTAAAAGATATGGAATAAGTCTTATTGTTTTCTCACCTCCAATTATTGTCTCTGCAGTCTCGTGGTTGTGGAGCAAAATCTTGATGATAAAGGAGTGATAAAGTCCAGCCGAGAAGAGACTGAAATATTTCTATTTTTTTTTCCAAGTTTTAAGCTGTAAAATTATCATACTACTGCATTGCCAGCTACCTACACGTATTTAAGGTGATCACCGAAGGATCATCCAATTAAAAGAGTTTACTTCCCATTGAATTCATTATAAATCTATACATAAATAAATATACTATATATAGATATATTTATATATACCTCTCGGTCCTTATCAGATCAAATAAAACCACTTTGCTTCTTTGTCTTGTCCCACTACTATGTCTTATTACCATTCTATAATAAGTATTTTTATTATTTGTATTATAAGCTACGCAAATTCCTTGAATTGATATATTATATATATTTTTTAAGTAATTAAACCAAATTAATTTACAAATTAAATGTAATAAACGTTCATCGAATATCGGAGCATTACATCTGAGGTGGTCAAACCAGGAGAATGTGTTGAACCCACAACCACAGGCGGGGTTCACACAAAAACCAAGTATGGAGGAACTGATGGCCAAGCTGATTTCATCGACTGAGGTGGGGATGCAGAATCAGGATGCATCGATCAAGAACCTGGAGGTACAGATAGGGCAGTTGGCCACATTGATTTCGGGAAGGACGCAAGGTACGCTCCCGAGTGATTCTGTGAAGAATCCGAAGGAGCAGTCGAGTTGACAGACGAGGAGGTGACAGTCCAGCTTGGGACTATAAATTAAGAACTTTCTTTTCCTTCCTCGAGTTTTTGTTTTAATTCCTTGTTTTAGTTTGATTTGTTTTTATTGTGTTTTTAGTTTTTCCGTGAATAAGTTCGTGAAATTTTAGTGTAGGTGTAAAAACAAGAGCAATAAGGATGTAGGCGAGGCAACCCGAGAGAAATTTTTTGAGAATAATTTCATTTTTTGTCTTCTGGTACTGGCGATCGATCGAGAAAAATTCTCGATCGATCGCCCGAAACTTTTAAAATATGATTTGAGTTACTGCATTGCTCGATCGATCGTCAATTTTTTTTTCTCCTCTTCAGCATAGAAAAATCGCCTCTTTCAAATTTTTTCATCTTCTCTCATCCATATTCTCTCAAATTTTCAGATTACTTCAAATCATTGAAGTAAGAATTGTTCTGATGAGATTTCAATTGCAGATTTGAAGAATTACAAGCCAAATTGGGTAGAAGTGCATCCAAAAGAGAATTCCACGCCAAGTGCCAAATTCTTCAAAGATCAGAGTTTTTGATTGGTAATTGGTTTCAAAACTCACATCTTTTCATCTCTTGGTGCAAATTGTTTGTTGTAGTTGAATTGGGTTAGGAAAAATCAAAGTTTGGGGGAATTACTGTTTGTGTTGCGGGGTGTTGGCATTGCAGTGTTTTTGGTGTGGTGTTTAGTTGCAGTTAAGTGAATTAATTGAGAACAACTTAGCAAGACAATGGCTCCAAGAAAAGAAGGCAAAGCAGGCAGAAGCCGCACAGAAGCAAAAACAGACCGAGGCCACCACTTCTGAGCCAGGGTATGACGAACAGAAGTTTGAAAATGCCACAACAGCTGAGTTGTTTTCCAGTTATCACAAGAAACACCTCAGTCGTGAAAGGGGCATGAGCTTAGACAAGATTGAATGTCCAGTCATAAGGGCAGTTAGGAGACGAGGTTGGTTTCAGTTTATTCAAACACCGATTGATGCTGTGGTTCCACTGGTAAGAGAATTCTACACAAATCTCCGAGTCATTCCACCAGGCCACAGAGCAAATGTTTTTGTCCGAGGGAAGGATGTGCTTGTTGATCAGGCAGCAATCAATAATATTTACCGGATGCCATTCATACATAACTGTGCGTACCAATCCTTTCGAAAGAGTACGATCAATTATGATGAGGTACTCGCAGTTATTGGCATGCCGGGAGTAGATTGGCAGCGGAACGACAAAGGAGAGCCACGGGTGGTTCTCAAGAAACATTTGACACCAGAGGCCCAAGCATGGTTCTCATTTGTCGCCTCACGGGTCATGCCTTCGACCCACACTTCTGAGGTGACAAAAGACAGAGCGGCCCTGGTTTTTGCCATTCTCACAGGGCAGGACGTGGATTTGGGTGAGATCATTAGTGATCACATCCATGAGATTGGTAGCAGCCCACCTACCTCCGCACTGCCGTTTCCATCTACCATCACGGCTTTATGCAAGAGATGCGGAGTGCAATGGGGAGAGGACGAGGAGCTACTTCCACCAAAGACCCCGATTGTTGTTGACGGTCCACCACCACCTACAGGCCGAAGAAGGGCTGCACCATGACCCTCGGACACTAGACAGGCCGGAGCATCATCATCCTCTGCTGCAGAGCATACACGCATTACATTGGACTCTCTTCACAGGGATCTCCAAGATATTTGCCTGGAGCAGCAGAGTATTCATAGCATGCAGCAGGACATTCATAGCATGCAGAGAGCATTGCAGATGGACCATGAGCAGGTAGCTCAGCGTCAGATGGAGTTCATGCACTACCAGAGTGCATGGAACACTGCCATGGCCCAGGGCTTCCCAGGTTTCCAGTTCCCGCCAGAGCCACACTTTCCACCATATCAGTCGCATGCACCCCCACCTTCTGAGTACCCACCATTTCCGCCATATCAGAGCGAGGAGCATCATTACACAGTTCACCCTCCGGAGCATGATGAGGACGACGATCAGTGACGATCGTTGTCATGGTATGTGTTTTTGCCATTGCATTTATTTTCTTGTTCATTGAGGGCAATGCACATATTAAGTTTGGGGGGGTTTGTATATTTGTATATATCTTGTTTTTGCATTCTGCTACTTGTCTTGTTTCTTTTCCTTGCATGACTGCACATTTCTGAGACTAATTCGTCCTTGAGCGCTATCACAAATTTTTTTTTTTTAGAAAATGAGTTATACTTGAAAAATGATGAGTTGGATTTGCAATGGTACTACATGATGAAATTAATCCCCATCTAGATAGGAGTTATGAAAATGTTTAACTTGTTTGTATTGATCCTTTGTTGAACTTATATCAAAATTGAGGAATACTTTGAGCACGATTTGAGTCATGATTGAGTGAAGTATGTACTGAATAAAGTGAAAACTTGTGTTAACTAGGATTTGTCTTGAGTATCTTAGAAAACTCTACAATCTATTTGAAAGCACTTTGAGGCGAAGTTTATAATTAGGAACTTGACTTGGAGATGATTTAGGTGATCTTTGGACCGTTTGAGCCTTTCAAGCTGACCTTGTGTACATCATTCCTTAGTGTCCCCTCTTGAGCCTTATTGAAAAAAAAAAGAATGGTATATGCATTGCATATAACTAGACCCCATTCGACATTTGTGGCCAACTCATTATACCTACCTTGGATTGAGCCTAAATGATAAATTCTATCCGTCCCTAAGGGAGTATAATGAATCTCATTATGTGCACTAATTTGTATATGTAGATGAGTTCATTGTGAAAAACAAAATGAACAAAAGAATGAGCAATAAGAAAAGATGTAGAGAAAAGCCTTGAAAAAAAAATGAAAACATTCAAATAAGACCCAAAGTGGCCAAGGCTAGAAAAAGTTGAAGAGAAGCTCAATGTTGTGCGAAAAAAAATTGAACTGATTCTATTATACTCTCTTCTTTGCTTTCATCCTACCTTTTCTTTGGAGCCGACACCAAAAGGCCTAACGCTATTAAGCTTTAAAGACCTTCTGATCCAAGTCTAGGGAATAATTACATTAGTGGAGAAGCGCTGGATAGTAGATTTGTAGAGTAATCCAAAGTAATCTTGACTTTGAGTTTTTATGGCACATGTTGATCTTAAAGATATGTATGTAACTCATGTTTGACAATAACACACATGCACGTTCCGATATTGCGATGTACTGTTTAGCTTAGGAGAAAGTGCTTCATGTTGAACTTTGAATGACTCTCATTGATGTGTAAGTGGGATTGCTGAGCTTGTACGCTATGTTGTGATGATGATTTATTCAAAGTATTAAGTTTAACTCTACTTTTTGAGCTTATTGCTTGCTCGATGACGATCAAGTCCAAGTTTGGGGGAGTTGATAGACTTAGTTTTTACGTGTTTTTAGCGGTAATTTCTTCCCGTTTTTCGTACTTTTTCCTGGATGATATTATGCTTTTTGGTGTTTATTTGTTTGTTTCAGGAAAATAGGTCGGAAATGGAAGAAATGAGCTAAAATGAAGAAAACGGGTGAAATCGAGACGAAAAAGAGATCAAATGAAGAAGTTGGATTTTTTGGAGCTTCGATCGATCGAGATTATTTCTCGATCGATCGAGCCAGGCAGTGTGTTGAGAAGCAAAGTTTTCAAAGCACCGATCGATCGAGATTTTGTCTCGATCGATCGATCGAGGCAGAGACATCAGCACCAATTTTATCGAAGGATCGATCGATCGGAAGGATAATCTCGATCGAGCGAGCGAGGCAGTGATTTCCAAAGACTGAAGTGAACAGTGCACCGATCGATCGGACGAAATTCTAGATCGATCGATACACAAATTCTGGAAAATCTTATCTTCCATTTTTGAATTGATTCTCGGTGGCTACAAATATGGATCATTTCCATATCATGAGATATCAGATCTAAGAGGCGAAAACCACCGAAAAACACACACCCAAACCCTAGCCGCCGCCTGGAAGACCGAGAGGAAGCCATCTTCTCCATTCTTTGTCCAAGCTTGAGCCAATAATTTCCGGAGTGCAAGGAAGGAGCAAGAGAAGAAATCACGGTGCAACGCATGGATTCATTCCAGCCGTTTGTCGTATTTCTAAACTTTGATTTATTTTATTTTCATTTTAATTTGATGTTTTTGAGGTCGAGAGACGATTAAACTTCTTATGTAATTGACTTGAATTGAATCTAGTTTATTTTATTGAGTTTTAGTGAAATTATGTTTCATTTATTGATTCGTTCGTGTTTGAGTGGATTGAGTTCTTATGTTCATGAATTAAACGCTTATTAAGATCAAAGCCTAGCTAACTTTGGTTGAAATCTGTGAGTTATAACCGAGATCGAGAGATAACGTTATAATACGCTAAATTAATTCATGGTGTATGTTAAGATTGAGATCGAGAGATGAAATCGCATACGTGAGAACTTTAAATCGAGAGATTTAGAGGAACGAGGTTTTGAAGATTTATGCAATATTGGATTAGTAAATAGGTGCACGAGAGTGACGTGTTCTAATTTGATATTAGTTTCTTTACAGCTCGAGAGAGTGTATTGAATATTATTGAAAACCTTTCACCTTAAGAATCAATTGTTTGGTAATTTATTATTCAAACGAATCTTTGAAGAGAACATAGTTGAACGAAGCGAGATCAATTTCTCGAGCGAATTACCTTTGCATATCCGGAACCCTTTGATTTTATTTCATTCTGACACTTTAGTTCTAGTTCTGTTTTAATTAATCTACCCCCGTTTCAATCGTAGGCTAAATATAATTTTGCTAGTCTTATTTGGTACTTATACATTAGTCCCTGTGGATTCGACAACCTTTACTTCCATTTCACTATACTAAAACTTGACACCGTGCACTTGCGGTAGAATCGCTTCACACTAGTTTGAAATATTTTCTGTTTAAAAATAAAGCGGTCAATATTCAATCGAGGGTCATAGAGGATTACAACGATGAACATGAATCTTGATAATCTTCTCAATTGTATTTTCCTCGTTAATTTTGATTTGCTTGGTTGGATCATCAGTAATAGTTTAATTTTAGTTAATTAATATTTTATTCAACTCATTGTCATATGCTAAATATAGTTAAAAGCGTCTTATTTGGTACTTACAGTTAGTCCTTGTGGGTTCGACAACCTGTTCTTCAAAATACTATACTAACACTTGACAAACATGCGCTTGCGGTATAATTCGTGGTATTGAGTCAACGTGTGCTTAGAATTTATTGTTAAATAAACCGTGATAAATAACTCTACGATGTTCAAGAAGAATCATCGAGTTCACAAACTATCATTATTCAACATGCAATCCACAAATATCATGACTCAATGTGCTCAATATATTCGTCATGACATGCTACTCAACAAATGATATTCATGTACAAGTCTAACAAGCATCAAAATTCAAGTCCATATTATAGCAATATCAATATCCTCATTGAATAACATCAACTATTATAATTCATTCTTTTCTCAAGTGTGAACTCTTAAAAAATAAAATTTAGCTCATAATTGGATAATTCAAGTTCTTATTTCAGCACACAGCATTAAACACGTAAAATATGCAAGTCACTCCCCCAAAATTAAATGAAACATTGTCCTCAGTGTTGAAAAGAATCAAAAGAGATATGGTAAACTCTCCTGATCAATACGCTCCCAAGAGGACAATGGGTGATTGGCTTTCGAAAGTTCCGCTACTGTAGGGATTTATTGCAGGGAAATGAGACTCTAGCATGAGTGTGTTACATGTTCAAATTTGAGTTGGACTTGCAGGATCCAATTTTTATGAGGATCCTATATACGCAAAAACAAATTTGGACCATTTCATGAATCATGAAGTCAATATCCTTATGCTAGGTTGAACTCTCCAATACTACCGATGGATATGCCACTTGAAAGAATAATAAATATTGGGTAGCATTTGAATTGAATGATTTGATTTGAAGGAAAGAATTAAAAATCTAATCATCTGAAATTCATGGATTTGAGATGACATATAGTTTGTTATCATTTCAAATCATCCTAAAATGGAAAGGAAGCAAGAGGAATGGGGAATTTGGATATCTACTTCAAACTCAAACATAACCGATAAATTTGAGTTCATTTCAAATCCTTTAATCCAAATTCAACCTTAAAGTTTTTATGACTCTCTCAAGTCATAATATTTTCATAATAACAAAATTAATTTCATCCTAATATAATCATATATTCATAATTTCATTCCAATGACACGAATTAGTGAGATTAAATGGTGTATAAAATTGTGCAAGCACAAGTCATGTCAAGTTTTAATAGCCAATATAGTTTATGTGGCTTCCCTACTGCAATAGAACTCAAAAATTATTAAATATGTATTTTTCCTAAAGTCAAACAACACATGTTTTCGTGTTGAATATGTGTCGAATATTATTTTCGACACATCACATGGTGTGATGGTGTATCAAAAAATCGAATTCTTGTTATGACAAATATATGGGTATATTTGATAATTTGTGAAAGGGAGTACGGATATGGAGATGGAGGTGGAGAAAAACTTGTTTCAATAGGAATCAATTAGGAATTAATTCTATTATCTTATTCAACAATTTTTTTGAAGGTTATCACCCTCATGCAGGCATGGCTGACAGATGTGAATGGAAGCACGACTCTTCGAAGATATATACCGTGCAATCAGCGTACTACTTACTAATGCAGATGAAAAACATCGCCCAAGTTTGTGTTCTTATGGAAGTTAATGCATAATAGAATCCCAACTAAACATAATCTTTTAAGGAGAGGAATTCAACTCGATCAAGCGCAATCACTTTATGTTTTTTTGCCAACAAGTCGATGAAGACACATCTCATTCTTCACCTGTAGCTTTGCAAACAAAGTTCGGATCTATTGCTATTCATGGCTCGAAGTTCAATCTATGAGATATCTTATTGAAGCGGAACACATTGGAAAACACTCAGGATGAATACAAGAAACATAGGGAACAAAGATGGATGTCCCTCTGGCACAGCATTGTTTGGGGGCAGCTGGAAATTAAGAATGCCATTATCTTTAAGAAATAAGAATATGTGGTGCATCGTCATCTTAATCATTATCACAGTCTTTAAGTGTTAGGATTAAGATCCTATTACTATTGATCAAGATTTTTAACTGAATTTTGTGCTTACACTATTCATATACATCACATCTTGTGTATCATTTACATAGCACAAATCATCCAATCTCGATCAGTTTAATTCCTAGCAGCAGAAAGTAGGCTCACAATGCCGGCTTTCCCCCAGCTATGAGTTCCTACAAAAAAATATAGAAATGATGTTTACAATTCAACATCAATATAATACATAAAACTGGATAAGCAACTTCCTGTAATTTTATGCATTTTTAATACTCCTTCCTGGTTGTTCCTGTATATACCCCATGTATATACCTTGAAACACAATATACACGCTCAATATGTCCTCACATATTTCAATCAATATCATGTTATAACGGGACCGATATGATATGCCTCTTAGCGTCATATGTCAGTGGTTCAGCCTTCACGTCCCATATTCTCGGCACATATCATATTTCCTTCCTCACACGTTATAACAGTCATAGCATATGCCCAACAAGAGCATACCTCACATGCCAAAGCATATGCTCAACAGTAGCATAGCTCTCATGGCATCAACCTCAATAACTGCCAAAGCATATACCCAACAATGACATACCTCTCATATGGCGTCAACAAATATATGGCATCAACAAATAACAGCCAACGCATATGCCCAACAATGACATATCTCTCACATGGCATTAATCAGCAATAATATCCAAAATAGATAGAGCTATAACTAGCAATAACTCTTTACCCTGCTCGATGTTATGTGTTATGTGATGGCTCTACACACATATAAGATATTAGTGTCATGATATCTCAATATCTTATTATTAGCAATCATAATCACATTTCTTATGAAAATGTATCATATAATACATCTAGGCATGCCATAAATCGAAAATAGCAAAATGTAATAAAAATCCCATTTTTACACTGCCCGATCGATCGGTGATAATGGTTGATCGATCGCGCAACCTTCCTCGATCGATTACCCATCTCGCTCGATCGATTGCCAAAGACAGAAATTTTTATACACTTCACTCGTTCGATCGGCGCAACTTATCGATCGACCGCTCGGGCCTGTAACTCGCATTTCACCATTTTTTTAACAACTTCCATTTTCACTAACAAGTATATCATCACATACCTCAAATCATTCAACCATATAACATCAAAACATCATAATCTACCTGTTTTCTTCATATCACAAATTATTTCATCCTTGCTCAACTGCAACCAAATTTCATCAAAAGATAAACACACCAATAACATACACAACATCAAAACAGATAAATTCTATTCAAACAGGTTTGAAGGTATAAATTACTTACCCAAAGCTTTCTTGCAAATTTCTACAAGAAAAGATGAAGAATTGGTCAAGAATTTTAGGAATTGAAGAGAAGAGAAATTTGGGGTTTTGGTTTAATCGTTATCTCATTGACAAATCAGATTTTGAGGATTTAAAGAATATTATTTGCCATTTAGTCCTTCACGTCTAATCATCTTATCAATGTGACCCTCCCCCACTTGCAAGTTAATCCTTTTTATATTTGGTGTGAAATTGAGTCCTTTCTCTTTTCTTCTTAATAGTTCATCCCCCACATCAATCACTACTATAAACCTTCCACATCAAACATCACTTAATATGATGATTAACCATTTCATATGATAATTAAATATCAGATTCATATGAGATATCACACAATTGCTGATTGGATTGAACCACCGGTTGGAGTGATGGCAAGCCCAAGCTTCTTCGATGTCTCCTCACGAATGAAGTTGTGTGTGGTTCTTGTCCACCAATGCCTGACTTGTTGTCCCTTGCCCAAGGCATTCACGAACGTATACCCACCCTTGAGTCTTTTGGTTGGCTCCACCTTTGCCTTGACGACATTGAGGAGTGGTAGAGATCCGATTTGTATGCTTCCTCTTACGGTTCCATCTCTTTGTCTGTCAGGGTTGCTAGCTTGTCCACCATCGAGCAATTGGCCATGATTTGGTCAGTCTGGTAACAAAGGTAGTGAGTCCAGCCCTGGTCATTGGACTTGTTGCTCGACGGTCACAGTGTATTGTCTTTGTTGTGGTTCTGGCTTGAGCTTGACTGGTTGATTCCCACAACTTTGACCTCATCATCCTTCTTGCTTTTGTTATTGTCGTCGTTGGAGGGGTGCAACTCAATAAGGATATTGGCAAATGCAATTGCCGTAGTAAAATCTTGCACGTGACGGCGTTGGAGTTCTTGCCTTGCCCACGGCTTGAGCCCATCAAGGAATACGAATAATGCCTCTCGATTTGTCAACTTCGGATCTGCAAGATGATCTCCTAGAACTCATTGATGTACTCATTTCTGGTTTTGTTGTGTGTGAGTCGGCGTAGCCTACCATGACCAATATACTCCATATTCTCGGGGTAGAATTGATGTTTGAGCTCGGCCTTAAAATCTTCGCATGTTTCCATGTGGCATGTGCCTCACTAAATGTCAGTGTGACGCCTCCTCCACCATAATGTTTCTGTATCGGCCAAGAATAAGGGCGTCGTGCTAGTCTTGGACTCATGATCCCGTACATTCAAGGCAGCAAAATATTGCTCCAAGTTCCACAAAAAGTTGTCGAGTTCCTTGGCATTTCAATCCCCATTGTATGGTTTTGGCCTTGGAAAATCGATCGGTGCTGGTGTCATGGGCACATGATCCCCTGCATAGGTCATGGCTCGCTTGTATAGGACCATATCGTCCTTGATAGTTTGGAACTCCTCTTGCAAGGCCTCAATCATGCCCCTAAATGCATCAAATTGATTCTTCACATCAAAATTGGCAGAGTTAATTTGTTGGAGTAATTGGCCTTGAAACTCCTCCCATGAGGTGTTCTCCTCAAAGGCTTGGGAGTGATCCGCCATGATTTGCTCTAGTTGGGTCATCTGGTTATCCATGCCACCCATAAAGTCGACCGATGGTTCCCTCGACTAGCCTTGGGCCTTTCTTCGATGCCTTCTCATGCCTCTCAGGTTGCTGGACCACCCTTGAGCCTGACATTCTTCCTTCTAGCAACACCATCAATACAACCTTGAGTGTGGAAGCTATAAGAGCCGACATAGGCTCTCATACCACTTGTCACAGGATAAGAAACGTTCACCCAAACTTCCTTGAACCCGTGCGGCACTTGACTAGGAACCCCGCGTTCGCTAGCAAGTCTTGAGTTGGTTGCTAAAGTGTTAGAAAGGAAAAAACACGAAGAGAGTTGGAGAGATTGCTTGATTGAAACTTGGATGATTACAAATGAACTCCTACCCGCTATATATACATGTCAACATCATCAATGGACGGTGGTGATCAATTCGATCTAATGGTGGAAAAAGATCTTTTAGGACCTTCTACAATTCTACAAGCTTCTACAAAATTCTATATACATCTGCAAGATTCTAGAATACAAAATAATGTACGATTGAAGTCAATAGTCTTCAGTGTTGATCCAAAGTGTTCTTCAAACTTTCTAGAGCTTCCAGAATGTCCCAAAACCACAAAACTATGTAAAATTGCAATATTTCCACATGTTTCAAATGAATGAGTTGGAACCTCTGCAATGCTTGGCCGGCAAGATCGTGGGTCGTGACACATGACCGAGTTCGTGAGTTGTCGAGCCGATGAGTAGAAACTAACAGCTTGTTGCGAGGATTTGATGCGCATTTTTATGTCACTCATGGTTCAGAAAACAAGTCCTAGCAATAAGACAAATATATAATGAATGCTAAAATATATAATTGTATCACAAAAATGTGATGCCCCGATGTTCGATTAACGATAATTACATTTAATTTTGTTAAATTAGGACGAGATTAATGTTATAAGTTGTCGATTAATTGGTAAATTAATGATAATTGAAAAGTAGCAAATGAATACTACCAATATTGAATATGTTTAGGGTATTTTTTTTTAGTAACATGAAAATCTTTTTTTTAATAATTAATTAACATTAATGTTTCATATCCTCTGTACGTGCAACAAATTCAGAAAAGGATACAAATTATTGATTTATTGAGTTGTAGTGAGTCATCATTCACTTTCTTTAAAAATTGAACGTGTGTCTAAATGAGTTCAGAATATCTAACCTCATTGTTTTATCATCGTTTTTATCCCTACTGTAAATCTTCGATCTATGCTTGAAAACACCCAATTTTATTTCAAATCTTGCATCGAAAATCAGCAATAACAAAAAGAAAAGAAATGAAGACTTGAGGTAATTTCTTCAACAAATTTATGTGTAATTTGTTTGAGAAACGGAAGGATGGAACTAATAAAATGATTAGCTGATTTTAATTAGAGGTTGAATTGATCATTACTAGTGCTATAGAATATAATTTTAGTGCTGTATAATATAATTTAGGGTTGTTCATGTAATTTAAGAAATCTGTTAGATATGTACTTGCATATTTATCATTGAGTATAGAATGGTGCATTGTTATTTTAAATATGATGACACCCCAAGTAAAAAGGTATTTAATTTGCTTGATGAAATAGACTTCAGTAGTATTATCCTTCAATATAGTTTAAGTATTGAATCATACATTTAAATGGTTAACGGGAATTCTGATTTTGGTTACTGTTTGTGAGCTGATTTTTATTTTTTTTAGGGATAAAGTCAATTATTAGTTTGGTATTGGTGTGAGTGGTAATTTGATGACGAAATTATCAAATTTTATATTAGAAAGATGAAGTAACTTTATTAGTACAGAATTACATAACATATGTGTTGTTTGATTCTATGTAGTTAGCAATTGGAGATATCGGTTCTCTCGTCGATCAAAATTAACTAATAAAGGTATGTTGCGATCGGGTAACATACAACAGGTATTCTGTATCAGTTGGTATATGATTTGACGACTTCTGTGAATTACTTGATTTTATGTGGCTACGTGATTTTATTTAAATTATGTGGCATTCATGGCATTCATAATTGCACATCGATGTATGAAAATAAATGTTTTGTTAACACACATCAGTTTTTATACATACATCGATGCATGACATACATGTTGAGCTACCATTCTTTGATACTCTATTATTTTGGATTCGATCAATCATAAGGGTTGTACACGGTGCTATGACTGGCATTAAGTGGCCTGAAAGGCATAGGGATTCGTGGCCCTTATGATTGCTATGATTTGTGGATATGGGGATTGGTGGCGTTTGCCGACATCATCCTCTGGATTATCCCTATTTATTGAGACTGGTATAAGGTGGCGCCTTGCTGACGTCATCTGTAAGGACCCTAATCCTTAAGTGCGGAATCAAGGCATAATAGAGCTAAAGTAAATCAATCAGAGCATAAAGAACATGTTGAGTCTATGAGCTTAAGCATTACATGCCATAAAAATAAGGACTTCCAAAAAGAATGGATTAATTACATTCCTCATCAATGAATGCTATCAACTAGTTTTACACTACTCCTAGAGTAGACACTAGACAAAATAATCCTGTCCTTTAATCCTCAAAAGAATGCTTCACAAGCTCACCACCTCAACCCGTTCAAAGCTTGCTATCATGCCAAAAAGGTACCTACAAGGACAACCCCCAAACATGAGCAATAATAATCATTCATATTCAACACAATATGAAGATAAAGCGTAAATGCATAATCAATATAAAACACTTCCTGTTTTCCCATGCATTTCAAACGCTTCCCGTTTGGTTGTCCCTGTACCATAACTCATGAGTATAATCAACAGATTATTTTTAATGGCCAAAACATGTCATGACATCATATACCATCTCAACTGTACCACATATTGGTCACCATTCCCTAGTCTGTCCATCACAGTGTATTTTAATGCCCCTCGCTTATTTTCATATGGGCGGCATAGGATAACCTCGCTACAATGGACATGCGGCGCTCCCACCCCTCGCTTCACAGAGAGCGGCAAATACCCTTTCCTCGCCCCATATGACAACCACGCTCAAATGTGACATGCGGCGCTCCCACCCCTCGCTTCACATTTAGCGGAACCAATACAAAAAGCGGCAAGCATTAAAATCATCAAAGGATGACCACGACTCATGGGATGTGCATCCAATAATCATAATATGCATCTAACATCAATATGCATAAATTACCATGTATATGCATCCACAATGCAATACCTCATATGGCATAAATCAACATGTATATGCATCCACAATGCAATACCACATATATACTCGCATCCACAATGCATAAACAATGAGTATATAAAATACATGTTACCGTTGGGTGCCCGTACGTCCACTACGTACCTTTCCAAAATGTGGAATGTGGTTGGACCTCAATTCCTTGGCTGCGTTGCCACCTGGGTTGGTTCTACATATTCACAAATACCAATATTAGAACCCAATAATAGTCCAATACTAAAAATCCCACAAAAATAACCAAAAACATCATTTTTGGCATCTCGCGATCGATCGCCATCAAGCCCCGATCGATCGCGAGATCACACTGCCTCGCCCAACAAAATTGTACAATCCGCGATCGATCGCGGAGCTAGCGCCGATCGATCGCGGCCTCGCCGATCGATCGCGCGCATCTCGCGATCGATCGCTGAAGCCCTCTGCCTCAGCACTGCTGCTCGCGATCGATCGCGAGAAAACGCCGATCGATCGCCGAGCTCTGGGCATGCGGGGTTTGGGCACTATTCACCCATCTTCAACCCCAACTCATACACACCCACATACACCAACATAAATCAAACTCAACAACTCAAAACCACCCATAAACCTCAACATAAACCCATATAAACAACATCCAACCAAAACACTACCAAAATCACAACACCCAACACAAACCCATTTTAAACCCTTCAAAACCAAACCAAACTCAAATAAAACCTTACAAAATTAAAACATGAGGTACCCATACCTCTTGGGGATCTCAAATCACCCAAAATGCTCCACAAATCAAGATTTTTGAAAGGTTTCTCCTCAACCCTAGGCTTGAGCTCGAAAATATAGAGAAGGGAAGGGTTTGGTGTGATATTGGTAAAGTAAGAGTGAGGGATGTAAAGTGGGGTTTGGGTATTAAAATGTGAGGTAATTTAAAATGATACCAAAATAATTCCATGGTGTATAAAACACCCCAACATGATATTTTTCAAAGCATTTACTCAAAATGCACCATAATATCAATTAACACATGATTTCCAATTAAATTGCTAACCAATGCAAATAAATCATGCTTCCAATATTATTTACCCAACATGCATTACATGCACCCTGAAATGCAACCCCGGGTCACCCTATCCACATGACCATGCATTTCCACATAAGGTAAATAAATCCAACATATAATTAATTACCACATAATTAATCATAATAAACACAATTAAAGCCAAATAGCAATTAACCATTTCGGGGATGTCACAATACTCCCCTACTTATAAGATTTCGTCCTCGAAATCACATGCACTTACCCCAACAGAAACTAAACATAAACTCCTACCAGAGAATAGTTCCGGGTAGTGCTGCACCATATGCTGCTCCGTCTCCCACGTAGCCTCCTCGACACCCCTGCGATCCCACTGAACTTTGATCATCGGTATCACTTTGTTCCGAAGTCTACGGTCTGCTCTGTCCAGAATTCTAACAGGCCGTTCCACATAAGATACATCTGACTCTAACTGAACTTCGGAAGGCTGTAACACGTGAGACGGATCCGGTTCATACTTTCGCAGCATCGATACATGAAACACATCATGTATACCAGATAAAGAAGGCGGCAAAGCCAGTCGGTAAGCTAAGGTGCCAATGCGCTGTAAAATCTCGTACGGTCCAACGTACCTCGGAGACAGTTTCCCGCGCATTCCAAACCGTACAACGCCTCTGAAAGGCGAGATCTTCAAAAAGACCTTATCTCCCAACTGAAACTATAACGGTCTCCGCCGTTTATTTGCATAAGCTGCCTGTCTGTCTTGGGCTGCTTTCATTTTCTGCCTTATAGTCTTTATCTTCTCTTCCATTTCCCGGATCAACTCAGGCCCTCCGACTGATCTACTGTCCAAATCATCCCAACACAAGGGCGATCTACATCGTCTGCCATAAAGAGCTTCATACGGAGCCATCTGAATACTTGCCTGGTAGCTATTATTATAAGAAAACTCTACCAGAGGCACTGAATCCTGCCAAGAAGCATCGAACTCCAATACACAAGCTCTCAACATGTCCTCGAGCGTCTGAATAGTGCGCTCGGTCTGGCCATCCGTCTGAGGATGATAAGCAGTGCTCAATCTGACCTCAGTTCCCAAAGCTGACTGAAGGCCTTCCCAGAAATGAGATGTGAATCGCGGATCTACACAATAGAAACGGGGATCCCATGCAATCTCACCACATCTCTAATATACAACTGCGCCATCCTCAAAAATGTGAAAGTCATGCTATAGGGGATAAAGTGGGCTACCTTAGTCAATCTGTCCACAATCACCCAAATAGCATCGAAGCCTGAAGCACTCCTCGGCAAATGAGTCACGAAGTCCATGGAAATGTGCTCCCACTTCCACTTCGGTATCTCCAAGCTTCTCAACTCGCCGCCAGGTCTCTGTCTCTCTGCCTTAACCTGCTGGCAGATCAAACACCTCTTCACAAAAGCGACGACATCTGATTTCATTCTCTTCCACCAAAACTGACCACGCAGATCTCTGTACATCTTCTTCCCGCCTGGGTGGATGCTAAGTCTGCTACTTTGAGCTCGCTCCAAGATTCCCTTACGCAACTCCGGCGTACTCGGAACTACCCAGCGGTTACCCAATCTCAAAGATCCGTCGTCGGCCACTCTGAACTTCGTCGGCTGACCAAGATGCACTATAGACAACCATCTCTGAACCTCAGCATCTGACCTCTGAGCTCTCCTGATGTTCTCATAAATATCTGGCTCAGCTAATAAGGTAGAGACATACACTGGTGATGCATCTATATCAAAATCATAGCCGAGATGACAATAGGAGGTCATCATAGCCGACAAATGGATGACGTCCTCAGCAGAACTCCTCACTTTCCGGCTCAGAGCGTCTGCTGTCAAATTGGCTTTCCCCGGATGGTACTCTATCTCGCAATCATAGTCCTTGAGTAGGTCCATCCATCTCCTCTGCCTCATGTTCAGCTCTGCCTGAGTGAATAAAAATTTGAGGCTCTTGTGATCCGTGTATATGGTGAATGAAGTACCATACAAATAATGCCTCCAGATCTTCAGGGCGAAGATGATAGCCGCCAATTCCAAGTCATGAACTGGATATTTGGTCTCATGCGGCTTCAACTGCCTCGATGCATAAGCTACCACATGCTTATCTTGCATCAGAACACATCCAAGGCCCTGCAGTGATGCATCAGTATACAGAACAAATCTGGAGTTCTCCGTAGGGATCACCAATACTGGCGCCGTCGTCAACCGGTGCTTCAACTCCTGGAAGCTCTCCTCACAAGCTTCTGACCAAAAGAAAGGCACTCCCTTCTGAGTCAACTGAGTCAGCGGCTCGGCAATCTTCGAAAAGCCCTCGACAAAGCGCCGATAATACCCGGCCAAACCAAGAAAACTCCGAATCTCAGGCACAGAAGTGGGGGCAGCCCACTCCATCACGGCCTCAATCTTCTTGGGGTCCACTGATATCCCACTGCTCGAAATGACATGCCCCAGAAACACTACACTGCTCAGCCAAAATTCACACTTACTGAGCTTAGCATACAACTGATGCTCTCTAAGAATCTGAAGCACTGTCCTCAAGTGTTTCACATGATCTTCCTCACTCCGGGAGTAGATAAGAATGTCGTCAATAAACACGATGACGAACTGATCAAGATACGGCTGAAACACTCTGTTCATCAGACTCATGAAGACGGCCGGGGCGTTCGTCACACCGAACGGCATTACGAAGAACTCATAATGCCCGTATCGAGTCCGGAACGCTGTCTTCTGCACATCTTCCTCTCTGACCCGAATCTGATGATACCCGGATCTCAAATCAATCTTGCTATACACCCTTGTACCTTGCAACTGATCAAACAAGTCGTCTATCCTTGGGAGAGGATACTTGTTCTTCACTGTAGCCTTGTTCAGCTGCCGGTAATCGATGCACAACCGCATCGAACCGTCCTTCTTCTTCACAAAGAGGACTGGTGCGCCCCATGGCGACACGCTCGGGCGTATATAACCCTTGTCAAGGAGATCCTGCAACTGCTCTTTCAACTCTCTCAACTCTGCCGGTGCCATCCTATAAGGTGCACGAGAGATAGCGGATGTCCCTGGCAACAACTCGATCCCAAATTCAACTTCCCTGGCCGGTGGAAATCCTGGGATCTCTTCTGGAAATACATCAGCAAATTCTGCCACAACTGGTACATCCTCAACTCTCAGTTCTTTACTCTTTCCAGACGTGTCCACGGCATAAATAAGATAGCCCGTGTGCCCACGTTCCAACAGCTGAGACATCTTGATCGCTGAAATCAACGGAATCTTCGCACGAGACCCGTTGCCAAAGAAAGTCCACTGACTGCCCAACTCAGGTCTGAACTTCACTGTTCTCTGTCGGCAATCTACCACTGCCTGATATTTGTTCAGAACATCAATACCCAAGATGCAGTCGAAGTCTGACATACCCAGCACAATCAAGTCTGATCTCAACTCGTTGCCCTCAAAATAAATGAGGCTATCTGCCAAAAACTGATCAGCAACGACGTTTCTTCCAGTGGGTGTCGAGACCAATAGAGGCGTGGGCAAAGAAGACGTGCGCATATGGTGTCTTTCCACAAATCCCACAGACACAAAGGAATGGGAGGCACCTGTATCTATCAAAACAAAAGCAGGGTACGTAAATAAATGACACGTACCGGCAATCACCTCCTCTGGAGCTGCCTGAGCCTGCTCCCTGGTCAGTGCATATACTTGTCCCTGGGGTGGTCCCACTGTCTGACCTCCCGATGGACGAGGCCCAAACTGCTGCCTCTGCTGCACTGTCCTGTCCTCAAACCTTGGCCTGTTGCCCTGATACTCTGACTGGCCTCCCCTGGTGGGACAATACCGAGCAATGTGGCCCATCTTGCCACAGAATAACATGCAGGACACTTGTTTGAAGAATGTGGCCCTCCACAATTGTTGCACCTCGGCTCTCCCGGCCTATCCCCCTGTGAAGATCCTTGACTGGCGGACCAATTCCCCTTCTTGCCATCCTGTTTCTGGCCAAAGTATTTCTTTCCACCATACCGCGAAGATGAAGAGGCACCACGGGGTTTAAATGGCTCACCCCGAGGCCTCAAACTGTCACTAGTCTGCCTCTGTTGCGGTACCGGTGGTGGCATGGCATAAGCTCCCACTCCTAGCTCAGCAAGCTCCGCTCTTGTGAGAGCATCATCAAAAGAAGTTGGGTTATTGATGATAACCCGGTCATAGAGCTCCGGTCGCAGTCCTTTCATGAAATTTCTCATCTTGGCACGTCCATCAGAGGCAATATGGGGAACATACCTCAGTAGTGATGAGTACTGTGTGGCATAGTCTGCCACTGTCATGTTCCCCTGCCTCAGACTTGTAAATTCATCCTCCTTTGTCTGTCTTGCTGCCGCGGAGAAGTATCGGTTCAAGAACCTGGTCCTGAAGAGCGTCCAATCAATCACAGTACCTAGTGCTCTCATCTCCATCACTGTGCTCCTCCACCACATCAATGGTTTCTTAGCCAACTGGAACTCCGCCAGCCTCAGCCAAGCAGTAATAGCACAAGGAGCCGATACAAAGATCTGCTCAAGTCTCTCCAGCCACTCTTCAGCTTCTTCTCCGGACTCTGTCCCCTCAAACCGGGGCGGATGATAAGACAGAAACTGAGTCAAGCTAATCTCACCCGGTAGCAATAACTGGACCACTGGTTCCATTCCTACAGCCGGTGGAGGTAGAGGATTAGCCTGTCCAATACTCGCATTCACACTACCAACGTCGCCAACTTCCTCATTAGCAGCCATGCTGTAACACAAATGTTAACAACAATCCAAAGCAATATATATATCATGTCGTTAGATAACAGGAGTGATATAAGCATGTTAGTATAACCAAATATACACCAATATGCACCACATGCATAAACATGCTTCAAATGTAAGCACCTAGCCAAACATGCTAAGGCTACCCTTCACTCGTTCCCGGGTTCTCTAACCACTGCTCTGATACCACTAATGTAAGGACCCTAATCCTTAAGTGCGGAATCAAGGCATAATAGAGCTAAAGTAAATCAATCAGAGCATAAAGAACATGTTGAGTCTATGAGCTTAAGCATTACATGCCATAAAAATAAGGACTTCCAAAAAGAATGGATTAATTACATTCCTCATCAATGAATGCTATCAACTAGTTTTACACTACTCCTAGAGTAGACACTAGACAAAATAATCCTGTCCTTTAATCCTCAAAAGAATGCTTCACAAGCTCACCACCTCAACCCGTTCAAAGCTTGCTATCATGCCAAAAAGGTACCTACAAGGACAACCCCCAAACATGAGCAATAATAATCATTCATATTCAACACAATATGAAGATAAAGCGTAAATGCATAATCTATATAAAACACTTCCTGTTTTCCCATGCATTTCAAACGCTTCCCGTTTGGTTGTCCCTGTACCATAACTCATGAGTATAATCAACAGATTATTTTTAATGGCCAAAACATGTCATGACATCATATACCATCTCAACTGTACCACATATTGGTCACCATTCCCTAGTCTGTCCATCACAGTGTATTTTAATGCCCCTCGCTTATTTTCATATGGGCGGCATAGGATAACCTCGCTACAATGGACATACGGCGCTCCCACCCCTCGCTTCACAGAGAGCGGCAAATACCCTTTCCTCGCCCCATATGACAACCACGCTCAAATGTGACATGCGGCGCTCCCACCCCTCGCTTCACATTTAGCGGAACCAATACAAAAAGCGGCAAGCATTAAAATCATCAAAGGATGACCACGACTCATGGGATGTGCATCCAATAATCATAATATGCATCTAACATCAATATGCATAAATTACCATGTATATGCATCCACAATGCAATACCTCATATGGCATAAATCAACATGTATATGCATCCACAATGCAATACCACATATATACTCGCATCCACAATGCATAAACAATGAGTATATAAAATACATGTTACCGTTGGGTGCCCGTACGTCCACTACGTACCTTTCCAAAATGTGGAATGTGGTTGGACCTCAATTCCTTGGCTGCGTTGCCACCTGGGTTGGTTCTACATATTCACAAATACCAATATTAGAACCCAATAATAGTCCAATACTAAAAATCCCACAAAAATAACCAAAAACATCATTTTTGGCATCTCGCGATCGATCGCCATCAAGCCCCGATCGATCGCGAGATCACACTGCCTCGCCCAACAAAATTGTACAATCCGCGATCGATCGCGGAGCTAGCGCCGATCGATCGCGGCCTCGCCGATCGATCGCGCGCATCTCGCGATCGATCGCTGAAGCCCTCTGCCTCAGCACTGCTGCTCGCGATCGATCGCGAGAAAACGCCGATCGATCGCCGAGCTCTGGGCATGCGGGGTTTGGGCACTATTCACCCATCTTCAACCCCAACTCATACACACCCACATACACCAACATAAATCAAACTCAACAACTCAAAACCACCCATAAACCTCAACATAAACCCATATAAACAACATCCAACCAAAACACTACCAAAATCACAACACCCAACACAAACCCATTTTAAACCCTTCAAAACCAAACCAAACTCAAATAAAACCTTACAAAATTAAAACATGAGGTACCCATACCTCTTGGGGATCTCAAATCACCCAAAATGCTCCACAAATCAAGATTTTTGAAAGGTTTCTCCTCAACCCTAGGCTTGAGCTCGAAAATATAGAGAAGGGAAGGGTTTGGTGTGATATTGGTAAAGTAAGAGTGAGGGATGTAAAGTGGGGTTTGGGTATTAAAATGTGAGGTAATTTAAAATGATACCAAAATAATTCCATGGTGTATAAAACACCCCAACATGATATTTTTCAAAGCATTTACTCAAAATGCACCATAATATCAATTAACACATGATTTCCAATTAAATTGCTAACCAATGCAAATAAATCATGCTTCCAATATTATTTACCCAACATGCATTACATGCACCATGAAATGCAACCCCGGGTCACCCTATCCACATGACCATGCATTTCCACATAAGGTAAATAAATCCAACATATAATTAATTACCACATAATTAATCATAATAAACACAATTAAAGCCAAATAGCAATTAACCATTTCGGGGATGTCACATCATCTGTATGATATGATCTGATGTCAAGAGCTGGGATGCGGTGACGCTTTGACGACGCACCATATAGACATTCCTTTGCTTGACATGTAGTATTTGGACTTTCATTTATTGGCTCTGAGATACCCAGCGGATGGGTGTATGATACCGACATGACATGACATGCATTGCATTTCATTTCATATATCATTTTCTAGATACATGATGTATATTCTATGATCGTTCCATATTGGGCTTTTGCTCAACCTCAAGGGAGGCTGTTGTTGTCTTTGTGTGTGGACAATGACAGGTAGTACAGGTGGCCAGGACCCCAGAGAGTACACATCTGGTGGGAGCCACACTTGAGAGGTTTATTTTCCTTCTTATCCCAGTCGTATATGTACCAGGGGTGTGTCCCTGTAGTGTAGGGAGTTTATGTATATTTAGTTTATTTTGCTCAGTATGGATATGTGTTTCATAGTTTGATTTGTGTTGATGTAGATGAAACTAATGGTATCTATATATATTTTGACTATTGGTATTGGTGGTATGTTTCTCGCGCGACGAGGTCATGCTGAAATTTTTAGGGCCACATGTTAAAAGTTAAACTAATCTTCCGCTGTTTACGCTATAATTATCATTGTGTGATAATTAATCATATTATTAGGATTGGGCCCTCACACAAAATCCTAGCAAATACGAAAATGTGTGTATAGTTCGACATATTTATGCAAATCCCAATATATTAAACCAGATCCTGCAGATAAAAAAATCTCGGACCCATGCTAAAGAACAATGGGACAGTTGAAACAATTTTTTTTTTAAACAAATGACCTCCCTTAGTGTTGTTCTTAACACAGGGATGTCATTTTTTAATTTTTTTTGCAATAGGCCAGTTGCCAAAATAACACAAAGAACACTCCCTCTTCATATCAATAAATATCTTATGTATGGTACAGGTGAATCCAAATCATTTTCTTTGGAGGCTTTTCACTGAAAACTCTCGGTGCTTTCTCACCTGTTTTGTTTGTGTTTTTCATGCTTCTATTTGCCCTACCGTCGTCGAATCAAAGCTTCTGAATGACTCAAAAGTATAGCATGCAACACCATTTACCATATACGTATCACATCCCATTTTAGCTAGCTTCATACTTATACCGTTCTATTCTATCATAAGGGCATCAACGTCCTGTCATATCCTGAAAATTTCGAACAAAATTTACAGTGTTGTATACTTGTATCCGTATTGTATAGTATCTGCATAAGTGAAACCTGAGGAACTATCAAGAGTGATCAGTACCTTCGCATATTAATTATTTCAAACTTTCTTATGCTTTAAATTTTAATATTTCGTCAAGATGGAAGCATTGAATAGCTGGGGCCATTGCGACTTAATAGCTATACCAATATGTGGAATGGGATTAAATCCCATGATCCCACAACCGAGAGTCGCTGCATGTAAGGATTCTGCTGAAAAATTTATGTCTAAAACTAAATGCAGACTCCATGTAAGCATGGGATCAGACTGCCTTCAATACTCTTCCCTCGGGACTGAATACTTGATAGATAATTTAGCATAGAGTAATTAAAGCTGTTTCATTCATTAATGTTTTTTTTTTAAATATAATTTATTCATTGGCTGAGCAAGGAAAAAAAATTAGGGAGGCGAAAATAAAATATTCAAATATCTAATTATCAAAAAATATATAAATATTTAATTAACATAGATGTAGAAAATAATAAATTGTACATATATTTTAATAAAAAAATGATGATAAAAAATAATTAATATAATAAAAAACTATAACATAAAATAAATTATCTAAAAATATTATTTCATCCCAAATATAATTCTTAGCAATCGAATTTTCAAAAATAACAAATTAATCATGGTAATCCAATTATAAATAACTAAATTTGAGTAAATAAAGAAAAATATAAATCATTATTTATTAACTTATTTATCATGTTTAATAATTTTGATAAAAAAAATAAGTTTATTTATCATGTTTAATAGTTTTAATAATAAAAAAAAAGTTTATTTATCATTTTTCACTGAACTTTTTAATAAAAAAAATAAACTGCAGGTAAATAATGAGAGATGGTGGGTTGTATAGTAGAAAAGTTTTGAACTTGCATCACCTGCTTGACAAAGCAAAGTTCAAACCACTGTTCCACAATGATTTTGGTATACCTGCTTGACAAAGCAAAGTTCAAACCACTGTTCCACAATGATTTTGGTATAATATTAATATATCATATATATTACAAATGTGTTAGCTAGGGTGTGCGGCTGTCTCCTGCGCACCCCTCGCTCCGCCCCTTGATTTATTGAACATAAATAAATTATATTTCACTGATATTGAGGCTTTGAACGTTTTTTGACGTTGAATAATGTTGTTACAAATATCATATGTGCAATCGAATTTGAGTCATGTTCTCTTGTTGCTTAAAATTCTCACAAGAAAGTATATAAATACTTAATAATTGTTGATAACATTATTTTGGATTGTTTATTTTTTACTTATTTTATGTTATTAATTTTATTGAAAGATTTCTACTGACTTTTATATAACCATATAGATTTACAAGAAAGGGTTTTATAGATTGTATACTTTTTCATAGAATAATGTGAAATTTTATTACAATATTTTAGATATTTGTAAATATGACATTTAAACCAACTGATTCCGTGCATAACTTTTTCTTCGTGTGGATTTTTTAATCCACATTATAAAACATTCTTTTTGTAGGAATGTGAAAAGAAAGTTTATGTTTTGTTTTTTATCTATACTATTTATTTAATACTATAATATGATACAAATGATATACAGTTAATTATGATTTTTTATTTCAAAAGATGAAACACCATAAATGATTTTTGAATTTAACGTCCTCTCATTTATGTGTTCTTCCCCGACTGATCTCTTCATCCCCGTCGAAAAGAGAGAGAGAGGGAGTTTTAAATTAGAAGTCAATCCAAATCTTAAGGGTATGTGGGAGAGAGTTTTTTATGTTTTTTATTGAACATAGTGCTTCAGAAGTTGTACTACAGAATTTTATAAGTCATCGTAAATTTACTAAAATTTTGGATACAATAGACTTTTATGGAGTTTTTAAAAAATCAAATTTGAATATCACCCGACCTTTTAAAACTCTACGAAAATATTTGGATATCGTTACTTATATGAAGTAAATAAAAGTCTAGATTATATACCACTAAAATTTTAAAGTATATAAATGTCAGTAAAAATCGATGAAAGTCAAAAATGAATATATCACATAATTAAATATTTAATAATTGTTTGGTTATATACACATATAAATAAATAAATAAATATACATAATGATTTATTTTTTGGTTATTTTCAGAACGTGGTGTAAAAACAGGTCATTTAATTCTGAAGTGATCAGAACATGCATGATTCCCACGGGTAATCACAAGCAAAAGGAAGGGGCCAATAATTAAGTTGCTACCGACTCGCTGGAAAATTATATTAAATTAAATTCCCAAACAGTGATTTACTAATTGAAATGATAATAAGAATTGCATTATGTGAACTGAGATTATTCATTAAATTGGAGTTGGATCATTGATTATTTAACAATCAACTAAGACATACATCTATGATATGTATTTCACATAATTATAAATAATTGAACAGAAGGTTGCTGTGTACAGGGGCAGACGCAAGTGAAGGTAAGGGAGAACAAGTACCCTGCCTCAAATTTATTATTTTTTGAATTATCCCCTAAAATTGCATTCTGTCACCCTAAAAATTGTTTCTCCTAATTTTTTATGTCATTATTTTTTGCCTCCTCAACTTAAATTATAAATCTGTTCATAAATGTGACGCCCCGCCTCTACCGGAATCATGGATGTGCGGTGGGAACAAAAAAATAAATTAAAATCTAGGGACTAATATATTCAGCAATGCAAAAAAAAAAAATTGAAATAAAATTTATTTAATTCAACAGTATCAGAAATTAAATAAACATTCCCAACAAAATATTTTGTTACGGCACAGATGCAACCTCACTGCTTCTCCTACATTAATCTTCTTTAGGAATTAAACACTCACTCAAGTGTTAGTCAATAAGTTCCTTGATTTCTTCAATTGTCAACAATTGTATTATAGGTATGAGTGCATGAACTCTTGGTAGAATATATACACATTTTGCACATTTAGAATTCATTGTTATTTGTCTTAAACGCATGTTTGTTGTTTCTCTCAATGATTTAATCTTAGGCTTGTTATGCTTATTACATGCTTGATGAGGAATATGTGTAAATTGTTAAAATATGGCTATGTGTCAACATATAATTATGCTATGTTTAATTGAATTTTGTGTTTTTTGATTATTACAAAAATGGGGAGAATTCTGTGATAAACTTGAAACTTAATTCATGCATAGTTTGATGGGGAGAGCTTTTGTATACATGGTGTGAGGGGGAGAGTTGTTTACCCTCTGCTTAACTTGGTAATTTTGTATGTGCTATGCAATTGTTAAGGGGGAGTCATGTTTACTCACATTTCATGCATATTACATATTCAAGTTTATCAAGTTTTGTGATCATCAAAAAGGTGGAGATTGTTGAGCCTTAAACGCATGGTTGTGTTTAATGCTTTAATTTATCTCGGATTATTTTTGAGTTTTGATGATCAACAAAACTTGTGTTTGTTATACTAATTGGTCTACTTAGTGTGCAGATTTATTAGTTGAAAAGTGAATTAATTGAAGAAAATCAAGTGTGCATATTCTGGTCTGGATCGCCCCAGACGATGGTGACTATCGCCCCAGGCGATGGCAGCCAGGTAGGCATCGCCACGCACATCGAAGGAGGCGACGCCGAGGCTCGCGCGCAGGGGGAGTTCGCCCGAGGCGATGGCCTGATCGCCTGAGGCGATCGATGCTTCGCCTGAGGCGATGAAAGATTTGGAGCAGCTGAGGCTACGGCATTGATTTGTGGAATTGATCGCCTGAGGTTATGCGTGCATTCTGGTGACCGTTGGGGCGCGGCGATGGTGATCGCCCGAGGCGATGTCCGAGGCGATCGAGGAGTGATTTCAGCCTTATGTGTAGCAACGGCTAGTAGGAACCTTGGGGGCCTCCTACACTATAAATATGGATGCTATGGAGCATTTTGAAGATAAGAAACAAGTCTACAAACTTCAACAAAGCTTTGCTTATTCAAATTTCATATAGCATTGCAATCTCCAGACATTTGTGTTGTATTAGAGTTTCTGATTCTTTTCTTTTGTGAGAGTCTTGGTTTCTTCGTGTTGTTACACCGTAAAGGTGTTGTTGTTTTATTTGTAAGGTCCTCCAACACCGACGCTAGTTGGAAATTGTAAAGTCATCAACAAGTAAAGTTGGTGCGTGTGTTGTGGCTATCCTTGGAGCCCTTAAGGCCAAGAAGACTAGTGAAGAGGTTGGTAACTCGGGAAGAGTTTTGTGTTGGCTATCCTTAGAGCCCTTAAGGCCAAGAAGACTCGTGGAGAGTGTGGTGCTCGTGAAGAGCTTTGTGTACTCGGGAAGAGTTGTATTGTGGCTAACTTGCAGCCCTCAAGGCCAAGATCATTCGTTCTAGTGGAACCTCGGTTGGAAGTTATCTAGCTGGGAAGAGGAGATGTTGGCGATTCATCGCCGAACTTCTATAACAAATTCTCTTGTCTTTTATCGCTTTATTATTTACGCATTTATTTATTTATTCATTTTATTTATTTATCGATTGACTTAAGGCTTCCGCAGCGCAAACTCAATTATTTTGCAAATTCATTTTAAAAAGCTAAAGTAGCCAAGGAACCTCATTCACCCACCCTCTTCTGTTCCAACAGCTGGCACAAATGATCCCTCAATGGATCTGATACAGCAAGAAAAGTGTGCCTAAGAATATGGGCTTGCTCTCATTTAAGCTTGTCTTCTCTCTTAAACTGTCCATTTTGAATCCCCAAATGGGTTCTCTTTAATCTCACTTGGATTGATCTTCAATCAAGTTATTTGAGCTTCCAAGACTTGTATTTATAGGCCAAACAATGATTTGAACGTTAGACACAAGAATATGCCCATTGGACAAGGTTTTGTACGATTCCCGAGCTTGCAACGATCATATTCTGGTTTATGGGCTACTTTTGTATTTCGGATCGGACTAGCCAGATCAGTCTTTGACAAATCAGTCTGGCCGGATCAGCTTGAACAATCAGCTTCGACAGATCAGTCTTGGTCGGATTAGTCTGGTGCAAGACAAGCTTGATACAAAACAGTTTTATAAACTTGCTCTTCCGATCTGTTTCTTGTAGCTCTTGATTCATTGATTTCTGGGCTAAGTGATGAACATGAAAGTTGTAGCTCTTTGTCTTGGCTTTCCAAAGAATCAAGAATCACTCGATTCCGAGTTTGTATGAGGTCGGGCTGCTCGATATACCAGACCATGCGAATGCTGAAACATTCCATGTTTCAGCAGCAAAACCATCAACTTGCAGACATTTTTTGGCATTCTTAAACTCTGATTCAGCTCTCAACTCCTGAAGATGACTTGTAGGTATTCTTCTTAGCTTTCCAACCCAGACTGAATCGTCTCGTTCCGGTAAGCGAGATAAGAGTTATGTCCAACTGACTGACAATCGCATGCTGTAATAGCTTGTTTCTTCGCGGTCCAGCTTGATCTTCTAGGCGTCTTTTCTCCTTGATAACATATGAACTAGCCATTCTATTGTAATATATGACTTTTAGTATTTTGAGTTGGTTGTTCAACCTCTTTGGAAGCAAGCCATTTCGATATCCGAGCTATGAGATATGATCGAAACAATCCGCTCTGCCAGTATTTCAGTCTTGGTTCAGCTTGATATTTTCAAGCTACTTCTTTGTAATTCATCAAGCTCTTAATCATGATCTATTCACTGCACACTTAATGAATTATGTTAACAACATAATAACAAGTTTTGTTAACATCAAAACCAAGATTATTCAAGTTTCCAAAACCCAACATTTCTTCAACATTAAGGTGAAGAAACCTTTTCCCCTCTTTTTGTCACGAGCCTTAATTTTGCTCATTGAGAACATTGAGTGTGAAATAATTATAAATAAACGATGATTTGAGGCAATTTTTATGAAGGAAATTGGATTGATTGTTTTTATTACTATTTGTGGAAGAGCGAGTTTCAAATTTTTTGATTATATATATTGATGTCATAGGATGAATATGTTTCTTAAGGTAAAATCTCATATAAGTGCCGAACAAGAAATACCCCGAACACAGAACCCCGAACACGGGATGCCCGAGGAGATCAACACATGCTCAATTTACTGGTCAAACCTATAGCGATAAAATCGAGAATAATTGATAATTAACGGGCGTGGACGAACGTGCGTCGCGCGGATCTATCGGACACTTCTGAAGTCAATAATGCCACGATCAGGGGAAATCGTATCCCGGATTTAACGCGCATTAACCACTAGATTCAACACTATAAATATCTATGTTGCACCGATACTGCAAAAAACTTCACGGTCAAGTATCGGATATCCGCATTAACCACCAATTTCATTCATAATTAGTACCCAAATTATATAGGTTTAGTACCAATTTTATGTATACTAAGTACCAAAATTGTATAGGTTTCATACCAACTTTATGTATAATAAGTTTCGAATATAGTATAGGTTTCATACCAACTTCACGTGTAACTAGTGCCAAATTTATATAGATTTCATACCAATTTTATGTTTACTTAGTACCGAAATTGTATAGGTTTCATACCAACTTCACGTGTAATAAGTTTTGAATATAGTATCGATTTCATACCAACTTCACGTGTAACTAGTACCAAAATTGTATATGTTTCATATCAACTTCAAGTGTAATAAGTACCAAAATTGTATATGTTTCATACCAATTTCATGTATAACTGTACCAAAATTGTATATGTTTCATATCAATTTCATGTGTAAATAGTACCAAAATTGTAAAGATCTCATACCAATTTCATTTGTAATAAGTACCGAAAATAGAATAAGTTTCGTACTTTTTTTATTCATAATTAGTACCAAAATTATATGGGTTTCATACCAATTTTATGCATAGTTGGTACAGGAATTGTATAGGTTTCATACCAACTTTACGTGTAATTAGTTTCGAATATAGTATAGGTTTCATACTAACTTCACGTGTAACTAGTACCAAAATTGTATATGTTTCATACCAACTTCAATTGTAATAAGTACCAAAATTGTATATGTTTCATACCAACTTCATGTGTAGTAAGTACCGAAAAAAATATAGGTTTCATACCAATTTCATGTATAACTTGTACCAAAATTGTTATAGGTTTCATACAAATTTCATGTGTAACTAGTACCAAAATTGTAAAGATTTTATACCAATTTCATATGTAACAAGTACCAAAAATAGTCTAAGTTTCGTACCAATTTTATTCGTAATTATTACCAAAATTGTATAGGTTTTATGCCAATTTTATGTATATTTAGTACCGAAATTGTATAGGTTTCATACCAATTTCACGTGTAATAAATACCGAATATAGTATATATTTTATACCAATTTCATGTGTAATTATTACCAAAATTTTATTGGTTTCATACCAACTTCATGTGTAACTAGTACCAAAATTGTATATGTTTCATACCAACTTCACGTGTAATAATCACCAAAAATAGTATAGCTTTCATACCAATTTTATGTATAACTTGTACCAAAATTGTATAGATTTCATACTGATTTTATTTGTAACGTGTACCAAAATTGTATAGGTTTTGTACCGATTGTAATGATTTCTCAAAATAGAAGTTTAACTTTTAGTAGAGGGGTATTATCGTCATTTTAATAAAATAGGGAGTTAGAACAAAAATTTTAATGACAGTAGGGAGTTTGAGTTAAGTTTTTCTGACATGGGGACTGATTCCATATTTAAGTTTGACAATGGGGATTTTTCAGAAGGGGGTGGTAAATAAACAAAAAACTGAACGAGATAATGATAAGAAATCAAATTTACACTTTTTGGCCCAATATTAAATTAGGTTGGAGACACCAAGAATATGACTTTCACCTAGCTAAATCATGCAAATATTGTCGAGAAAACGATTTCAAGAACCTATACTCCAACTACTATTCCACTAATATAACCAATCATCCACTAAATAAAGGACAATTTAATTTTTCAGGATCATTTCATATTATATAACATGGAAAAGGAGGGAAACCTTTTAAGAATATTTGTAGTGTTTTTTTGCATGTTAGCTTCATGGATTTTCATCCACAGATGGAAGCAGATGAATGCGAAAGGTCCGAAAACGTGGCCGCTTTAGGAGCTTCCATCGAACAACTGATGAATTACAACAGTAGTCGTGCCAATGCCATTCACGACTTACACATACATTGCAGATCCAGCTAATGTGGAGCATGTGCTGAAGGCAAACTTTAGTAATTATCCGAAGGTAGTGAAGTAAAATTTTGTTTCAACATTTAATGTCACTTTCCCGAAAATGTTAAAAGCAACAAAATAGTTATAGTTTCACCAGATTTCATTAATCAATATCGATCCAAATCTATCAGAATTCTCACAGATCATATCCCAAACAAAGGACTACAAGGAAGAATCTCGACTGACAAAAGATATAATTGAATGCAAAACTTTTTTAACACTGTCCCTAGAATTTTTCTGTATTATTTTCACATTTCCTAATGAGTTTTTCACTGAAACAATGGTCGCAATATCAAATTTTGTGTGTCGCGGAAAACTTTTAACAAAATTATACAAGAGGTTTAATGATTTATTAACATGAACAACTACAACCACTTTTTTTTTCTGCTAGGTCTATCTTGCCCGTTGTGGTGCATGTTGAATATATAATTTTTTATGTTTACCTAAGCTTTATCTAACGTTGAGAACATCTTTCTTTCTTTATGCTTTTACAAAGAAAATATATATTGTTTGAAGGGTGAAGCATACCATTCATATATGGAAGTCCTGCTAGGAGATGGCATTTTCAACGTTGATGGGGAGCTTTGGAGAAAACAAAGAAAGACAGCTAGCTTGGAATTTGCTTCCAAGAATTTGAGGGATTTCAGCACTGTGGTTTTCAGAGAATATAGCCTAAAGCTTTTTGCAATTCTAACTCAATCAGCTTACAATAACCAGAAAGTAGACATGCAGGTAAGATAATCATGTTTGGACATTATGAACACTTGAAGACAAGAACTCATTTGGTTAAGATTTTCAAATGGAAAACTAATAATTGAAATTACAAGCCCAAACTATCAAATTATTTGATTCTTCAAGTATGATCACACAAAATTGATCCCGTATCAGTCTGGTTTTGAACACTTATTCAAAATTATCCAACAATTTGAGCTTAGAATTATCATTCTCCAGGATCTTTTGATGAGGATGACCCTTGACTCGATATGTAAGGTTGGTTTTGGGGTGGAAATAGGCACATTGGCTCCCGAGTTACCGGAGAATCAATTTGCAAAGGCCTTTGATACAGCAAACATGATAGTGACTCTTAGATTCATAGACCCTTCGTGGAAAGTACAGAAATTCTTTAACGTTGGATCCGAATCCATGCTTGATCAAAGCATTAAAACAATCGATGATTTTACATACTCTGTCATCAGGACAAGGAAGGCAGAAATAGATGAAGCCAAAGGGAATAATAAAGATGACAAGGTAACTAGATTTCAGCTTAGTCACAATCACAATAGAGGCGCTCTTCTGATTTTCACAATTTTTTTATTTGGCTTTTGGAAAACTATTAGATCAAGCATGACATACTTTCAAGGTTCATTGAGCTAAGCAAAGATCCTGAGAGTAACATGAACGACAAAAGCCTCAGAGATGTTGTCCTAAATTTTGTTATAGCCGGTCGGGATACAACTGCTACAACTCTTGCATGGGCGATCTACATGATAATGACTCATGAAGACGTAACTGAAAAACTTTACTTAGAATTAAAAAAACTAGAAGAAGATCGTGCAAAAGAAGAAGGTGTCTCATTAAACAAGTATCACAAAGAGGATCAAGAATCATTCAACCAGAGAGCAGCACAATTTGCTGGGCTTTTGAACTATGATTCATTAGGGAAAATGTATTACTTGCACGCTGTGATAACGGAAACACTTCGATTATACCCAGCTGTTCCTCAGGTTAAGTATTTCTCAGTTAATTTAACACAACTTAATAGCATTAACAACTATTATAAATGTAAAACATTTGATTTGCAGGATCCAAAAGGGATTTTAGAGGATGATGTTTTACCAGATGGAACCAAAGTAAAGGCTGGAGGTATGGTGACGTATGTCCCGTACTCAATGGGAAGAATGGAGTACAATTGGGGTGCAGATGCAGCTTCATTCAACCCTGAGAGATGGATCAAAGATGGAATCTTCCAAAATATATCTCCTTTCAAATTCACCGCATTCCAGGTACACGGGATTATCGTAATGCCCTAAAAATTGATTCAAGCAATGTGCTAAAAAGAGGAGTATAATCAATGATTAACAAAAGGAACCCTTAATTCTTTTCCTGAAATAATTATCCAAATTATCATTTTAAGACAGATTGATAAATCATCATGATAATACAGTATTCAACTGTATGCAGGCAGGACCAAGGATATGCCTAGGGAAGGACTCTGCATATCTACAGATGAAAATGGCACTTGCCATTTTGTGTAGATTCTATGAATTCAGATTGGTTCCAGGGCATACAGTGAAATACAGGATGATGACAATTCTATCCATGGCGGACGGATTGAAACTTACAGTTTCAAGACGCCCACAAGTTTCTTAATGTATTCATTTATTGACATCTAACGAAATCATTCATTCAAGTTTATGCATAGAGAGATTTGGTCTGAATTTATTATTCATATCAGAGTTGGACCAAAAAGGAGCCAAATGCCACAGAGAATATTTTGGCAGTGGAAAGAAAATTTAAAGTAGATTGACACCCAAAAAAAATTTCCGATAAAGAAATTTACTCATCGTTCACTGCGAATAGTGAGAATCACAGAGTGTATAATCTTATGCTACAAATCTGCTTGTTTAATGCTAAAAGTAATTACCTTTCTGTAGTGGCAGATGATCACTAAGGCTCTGCAGCAAATACATGATTATCACCTCGAAATTACACAATCATTCCTTGTTCTTGCTGGGGAGGAAGCTAGGTAAATGACTTCTAATGTCGCTTCAATGTGTTTGAAAGATGAATTTGTAATATTAATCTTTTTGGGTCTCGTCCCCATATATTCTATTTGAAAGTCATTTTATTTTTACTCTTAAATATTACAATTTTTTAACATGATAATTAATTGTATGAGATCTAGATCACATAAGTCCGGTGCGTGAGCGGATGCGGATGCGGGTGCGGATGCGCGAGTGCGGCAATTTTCAAAAAATTTGAGTGCGGGTGCGCCTTAATGCGCCTATTAAAAATTAATAAATAAATATATATATATATATGCACACTGATGAAATGAAGTTAAACATACATAATATACATTATATTTAACGAACTCACATTATTATTATATTATTTACAAATTTACAATATAAAGTTCTTAACAACTTTGGTGTTTGCAGCTTTATCATTCTTAAAAAGCATTAAAATTAGATTTTTTTGAAGGATCTAACATTGCAGCTTTGCAAAATGTTATAGCAAGTCATACAACGTAATCTGAATCTTGTATTTGATCGTTCGTCTAGTAAGGATTCCCCGAAAAATATATTTTAGAAAAGAAAATGAAGTATTAAAGCTTTTTTTTTTTTAAGATATAAAATAACGAATTTGAAAAATGAAACCAAATTGTTCATATTTATTTCAACATGTTTGGTAATAGTATGAATTTATTAAAAATGACTCATATTATTTTCGGAGACTTATATTATTACCTTATGAAATGACTAATATAAACATTTAAATTCACTCAATAAAAATAAAAGTTCATTTTATTAATTTTCATGCAAAAAACTAAGATATCAAAATTTTTATTATTTACTCCGCAAAAATGTTACAAAATCACAGATTTATCATACTTTCTTTTATCACATATTTTAATCTTTCATATGTTATTATGCCTTTTCATGATTCATTATCTATCTATTTACCACATGATATAATTTTCTTACCAACCCGAAATACCTAGAAATCATAAAAATTCATCTAAACCCAAAACCGGAGATTTTTTTTAGAATTACAAAAAAAAAAAAAATCGGAGAATTAAGGAGGATTAACAAGACTTAGTAACTTAGTGCGCGACTTAATAAATCTTAATGCGCGAATTATGAATTCTTAGTGAGCGAATTATGAAATCTTAGTGCGCGAATTATAAAATCTTATTGCGCGAACTAGAAATTCTTAAAGCGCGAACTAGAAATTCTTAAGTCGCCTTAGTGCGGCGCACGCGCACCCAGTTCGCCAGATCGCGGCCGGAGCGCCAGTGCGTGGAGGGGGGTAGGAGGATTATGTGACTTAGTATGAGAGCACTCATTTGGTATACGTCAACTTTTATTGGAAAGTGCAAATTATAATTCAACGTTTTATATTTTAATTTATTAAAAAATTATATCAAACAACACGGATAGTTTGTTTGATATCGTTCTTGAGACGAGCACATGTACTTATAATTTTATTTTGTTATAAAATATGGTAATGTCAACCCAAAAACACCATCTTTAATAGTGGCATTAAAAACATCTCCACAACCCCATTTTTCGACCAAAAATAAAAAAACCATCAACCTTTCATCAGAAATGATAACCCTTTTAAGGAAAATACTTAAATAAACGGTGTTTGTAAAGATCAAGATACATAAATATATATGTATATATATATGTGCTGGTGTTTGTAAGATCAGATATATTTAAACACAATATAAAGAAGATAATGAAATGACATGTCACGAAAATCAAAGGTCCATATTGCACTTATTAAACAACAAAACTCATTCACTGTATTTCCTATCTGTATGCCCTTTTCCCCTTACCCTCCATCAAACGACACAACAAACCATGACCACCATTCCAAACCCAACCCCTTGCCATCACCACATCACCAGCGTGCACCACCGCCACCCCGCAATCCAAAGAATCCGAGCAACATTATTCAAACAAGAAAATCGTCGAAAAATCGTAACGACGTTCTTAACCACTTCATTGGCACTAGGCCTACAAGCCACGCCACTAGCACAAGCTCAAAATTGGGGCACACGTTCATTTTTATTGGAAAAGTTCTTTCAGCCGGGGCTATCGCCGGAAGATGCAGTGGCCAGAATCCGGCAGACGGCGGAAGGGCTACATGACCTTAGGGGCATGCTGGAGACCATGTCTTGGAGGTATGTAATATTTTACATACGGCTAAAGCAATCCTATCTCTCTCAAGATATGAAGACTGCGATGTCTACTTTGCCCGATAACATGAAGAAATCCTATGTCAAAATTGCTAATGAGTTGGTCGACAACATGTCTGAGGTATGTCTAATTTGGTAATTCACTTTTAACTCTTTACATCTCATCTTTGATATTATGTTTGTTATTTTATTTTTAATTCTTGTGCTATTTTTTTATGTTTGTTATTATTATTCAGAAAATACTTTTACACACCAAGTTTGGGTCTCACTTATATTTTAATTCAATATTAAAATACAATATAAAATGACATACCAATCATTTTGAACCAATCATATTGAGTTGATTTATAAGTTAGACTCAAGCCGGGTCCACACAAGTATTTTCCTTATTATTGTTTATAATGAGTTGAATATTTCTCATGACAGTTCGACTATTATGTTCGGTCACCAAAGGTTTACGAGTCATATTTATACTACGAGAAGACATTGAAATCAATCGATGATCTTGTGGCAATACTCGCTTAATGGACGTATCAGCATTCTACCCTAAAGATGTTATCCTTAAGAGTAGCATAAAGAAACTACGGTTTGGAAGAATTTGTAGATTGTTCCGTGAACTGTAGAGAGACAGCTTATGATCACAGATCATTGACTATAGAAAGTCTACTTATTATTTTTATCTGCATTTTGAATTTTGATAAATGACATTATAGGATGTTTATATAATTATTACTGAATGTATATGTTTATTATAGGACTCTGTCACGTGTTGAATGAGAAAGAAAACTTGGAACAAATTATAGATTTGGATTGTTAAATTTCGGCAGTATTGAAATATTTGGGTTTCTTGTAAAATATTAGTTGCATAATTAAATCGATATAAACATTATTTGAAGGGAATTGTCCAGTCATTGTGAAATTACAGATGAAATTCATGAAAGAAATGTGTAAATTTATTAAATTTAATATGAACTGTGAAATTAATGAAAGAAATTCTCGTTTTCCTAATTATATTTCAGAAAATTTAAAGATTACTCATATCTCTCTGTTATTAAGTGGAAAAATTTCATTGGGGTTTCAAAATAACATGGATGGATGTTTTCGAGGAGTCCTGGTTAGTTGAGCATTGGTGGTATTATCCGCGACCATTAAGGTTCGTATTCTAACTCAAATAAATGTATTAAAGCTTGAGTTCGATTCGAAACTCGAAAATTTTAGTATTCATGGCTTGAGTTTGATTTCGGCTTTAATATTCAAACATGTAGCGATCTATTTGAACTATTACTCAAAAATAAAGGCTCGAAAGGTTCGAACTATTTTTATTTAATATATAACTATATTATATTAATAAAATATTAAAGGTCGCGAGTGGCTCGTAAACTATTGAACAAAATAATTTGGACTCGAGTCGAGCTTGAAACAAGTTCGAACATCTTCGAGTTCGGTTCAAATTCGATAATTTCGAATTACGAATCAAAAAAAAAAAAAAAATCGAGCCATCTCAATTTGTTTACACCCTTAGTTGTGCATCTTGCTTAATAAGGACTTGATTGAGCCTCGTTCCAATCTTGAACCAGAATTATTGGTTATATTAACGGGATTTGATCTCTGTTAGCAATAAGATCGGCTCTCTTTGGCTTGATTTAGACTATCGAGTGTCTCTTCTGATTATCCGCTCAAGATGGATTGAAAGGGAGATTAGCCTTATTTTGTGCAGGATATGCGGTATCATTTTGGATCTCCTAGTTTTTTTATTCACGATACTTATTGAGAGGAAAATAGTAGTTTTGAAAGCTTTTAGCTAGTGCTGCTTTTGAATAAAATAATAATTTAGATCAATTATATTAAATTGGTCCATTGGTGGAATCCACGACTATTATGTTGAGAGAAATTGGAAGTGAAAAGCATTTCTATTTCACTGAATGAATAAATCAATCTACAATGTTTGCAATACAAGGTTTATATAACAAAGACAATAACCAACTAACAGCTTAAATAACTAAGTGAACTGGATGTTAATTAAATAATAAGAATGCCAGGTGGCTAACTGTGAAACGCCCCCTCAAGATGGACTGTATATGTCTTGGACCGCCATCTTGGACAAAAGTGGAAAGAGCATCGTTAAAGGTAATGGTTTGGTGAATATATCTGCAAGTTGAACATTGGAACGGATAGGAAGTAATTTGATGAAACCCGCATAAATCTTGTCCCATATAAAATGGCAATCAAGTTCAATATGCTTGGTCCATTCATGAAAAGTATGATTGGTAGCAATGTGAATTGATGCAGTATTATCACAAAAATTGTAGAGGGCATCTGTGTATAAACCGAGAAATCATTGAGCAACTGTTGAAGCCATATTAGTTCACTAGCAGTGGTAGCAAGAGCTCGATGCTCAACTTCAGCTGATGAACGAGCAACCGTATTTTGTTTCGTGGACTTCCATAAAATTAAAGAGTCACCAAGAAAGATGCAAAAACCAGTGAGAGATCTTCTAGAATCAGAACATGTTGCCCAATCAGCATCAGAGAATGCACGAAGTTGAGGAACAGATTTGGCATAAAGAACAGACCCTGACCTGGATGTCTTTTGAGATAACGAAGTAAATGATGAGCAGCCTGGAGATGTGGAGTCCGTGGTTGAGCCAAAAATTGACTAAGCTTGTGAACTGTAAATGTAATATCAGGACGAGCAAAATTGAGATACAAAAGTCTGCCAATAAGTCTTATGTATTCTGTGGAGTCTGGAAGAAGATCCCCATCAACAGCATTAAGATGAATCTTCGGATCCATAGGAGTGCTAACCGGTTTACAATCGCGAAAACCACTATCTGTAAGCAATTGAATGGTATAATGTCGTTGAGACAAAGTAATACCAGAAGTTTCCCGAGCCACTTCAAGGCCTAAAAAGTATTTTAAATCACCCAAATCACGAAGCTTGAACTGTGATTGTAATCGAACTTTCAAATCATCAATGTGGATCAAAGAAGGACCTGTAATGATAATATCGTCAACATACACCAAAAGAGCCACAAAAATCAAACGCTTGCCTTTAGTGAAAAGAGAATAATAATATTTGGATTGAGTAATCCAATTTGAATTAAGGCATGACAAAGTTTGGCATTACATTGACGAGAGGCTTGTTTAATACCATATATAGACTTGTGTAGCTTACAAACCATTTTAGGTTGTTGATGACGTAGCTCCATAGTTCCATAACCCAAAGGAATGTCCATATAAACCTCTTCAAACAAATCCCCATTGAGAAAAGCATTATGCACATCTAACTGAATCATATTCCAAGAATGAGTTGCTATTAAAGCAAGAAGCACCTTGATTGTAACTAACTTGGCAACAGGCGAGAAGGTGTCTATGAAATCGATGCCTTCTCTTTGATTATAACCTTTGGTAATCGGGTTTTGTGTCTCTCAATAGAACCACCAGATTTCAATTTAGTCTTGTAAATCCATCGACAACCAATTGGAGATTTATTTGCAGGAAGTGGAACAATAGACCAGGTTTGATTGTGATCCATGGCTGTTAATTCATCGTTCATGACTTGACTCCATTCCGGATGTTTCACATCTTGATGATAGTATTGGGGTTCAGCATGACAAGACACAGAAAGTGTGAAAGCTTTAAAAGAAGGTGACAATGAGTGACTTGTATGAGAAAGATTTTTAGGCTGGGAGCATGAAGAGGAAAGATTACAATGATAGTCTTGTAATCTAAGAGGTAATCTAGAAGGCCTAGATGATCGACGAAGGGATTCAGTCTGTGATGGAGTTTGAGATACTAAAGATGAATGATCAGGATTAGAAATGTCTTAAAGAGGAGGAATATAATGTGAAGATGGAACATGAGAAGGAAGTGAGAAGTCAACTGGAACAGTAGGAAAAACCATATCAGGAAAAGGATCAGGTTGAGTGACATTAGAATCTAAGGAATGAAATGGATATATTTTCATGAAAAAATGACATCCCGTGATAGAATATCATACATTTTGTAACCCTTAAAACCAAGAGGATATCCAAGGAATACACACATACGAGCTCGAGGTTGAAATTTTGTACAATGGGCAGCCAAGGCAGAAGCATAAGTTAATCATCCAAATGTTCTAAAAATGAAAAATCGACTGGCTTATGATATAGAAGTTCAAAAGGAGATTATTGTTGAAGAATTTTGGATGGAGTCCTATTAATCAAGAATGTGGCAGTAAGCATACAATCATGCTAAAACTTTAAAGGAACATGGGACTGAAAATATAGGGCTCTAGCAACATCGAGTAAATGCTGATGCTTTCGATCAACTACCGAATTTTGTTGAGGTGTTTGAACACGTGAAAATTGGTGTAAGGTACCTTGTTTAGCAAAGAATTCAGAGAAGAAAAGTTCCTTTGCATTATCTGACCGAGAACATTTAATATCACTGTGAAAATGTGTTTTGATACAGCAAAAAATCGTGGTATAATCAATGCAACATCAGACTTATGAGAAAGTAAGAACACCCAAACAAATCTTGTACAGTCATCTACAAGAGTTAAAAAATATCTATGACCACAGAGATATTTCATTAAAAGGACCCCAAATGTCAAAGTGAATTAGTTCAAAGGGAAAAGATGACATATTATTGTGTGAAAGAAAAGGTAAACGTCTCTGTTTTGCAAGAGGACAAACAAGACAAGGTGTATCGACTTTTGTATCTAAATTTTTATATCCTAACTGAGTATGAAGTTGAATTAAAACTTGACAAGATGGGTGTCCAGTCTGTTATGCCGTAGAATAGGAGTAATTTGAGTGAGACAAACAGAGGTGTTAGCTGCAGTGTGATGACTGTCAAGAACGTAGAATTCTCCTATCTTGTTACCCTTGCAAATCGTCCTCGATGTGTGTATGTCCTGGATAAGAAAATGATCATGATAAAAGATGACCATGAGATGATTATCGTGAAGTAATGCACTCACTGAAATCAAGTTGAATTTGAATTCAGGAACAAAGAGTGTATTGAATAAAATGAGGCGAGGACAGTACCAGATGAATGAACTGGAATACTGGAATAATTGGGAAGAGTACCTAATGAATTTGTTAAAGGTGCGAGACAAGAAAATAATTGTGAAGTAGCAAAATATGAGACGAAGCACCAGAGTCTAAGATCCATATGTTTCCAGCAGATAAATTCCGATTACTTGTGGTAGAAAAGCAAGTACCTGGAATAAAGGAAGATGGAACAGAACTTGAAGGTTCTGGAGCAGCAGCTGGAGTAGACATATGAGAAAAAAACATATGCATCAGTTGTTGATATTGACCTTGACTAAGGTTTTGGAAGAAATTCCCTTGTGATGCAGAGTCGGTATTGAGTGGACTCTGGAAGCTTGGTTAACATGAGCATGAGATGAATTATATGTGCGAATGCAATGCCTAGATTTGTATCCTGGGGGATATCCATGGATTTTATAACAAGTTTCAATAGTGCGTCCATGGATGTCACATTTAGTGCATAAAGGACGTTCTTTGCGTTGAAACTTGACTCGAGTGGTTGATTCTGGAGGATTGAAGGAAGAGGATTTGCTAGAAGTAACTGACTCCTTATCTGAGCAAACCATGGTTTGCAGTATCGGTATCGGAACGGCCGTTCCGGCCGTTCTGGAACCGGAACGACGCCCACCGCGACAAAGTTCCGGCTTGTGAAGAGGGCTGCATTGTAACGGAGTTATACAACCAGAAATCGCCGATAAATCGGTTTCGCGGAGTTGGAACGGCGATTTCGCGGAGTTGGAACGGCCGATCTGTTTGTTTCTGTAAAAAAAAATTTTGAGCGTGTATTTGTGTGGAAGAGTGTTGAAGAAGAAGTGTGTGTGTGTTAAGGAGAGATGAGGTATTTAAAAATAATATAAATTAATAAAACAATTCAAAAAAATGGTAAAAACAAATGTTACCAACTTGCTTTAAGAAACGTGAGACGACTCTGTGCACGTTTCATATTTTAGTTTTTTAATTTTTTATTCACATTTATTTTTTTTAAAATATTTGGTTGAATATTTTTTTTAAAGAAATTAAAGTAAGGAAGGTGCACAATTATTTATGTTACTTGAAAGAGTACATAATATTTAGTCATTTTATAAATGAGTTGAAAACTTAACTAATTAAAAATTAAATAAAAATATTTTATTTTGTTTGGTCGTTTTATTTTTTATTAATGTTATGATTTGAAGGTAAAATAATTTTGATATAATTATAAAAATTATATTATATATTGAAGATAAATGCATGTTTAATAAAATGTACATAAGATTAGAAAAAAAAATTAAATATTTTCTTAAAATAATCTTTTTCTTTTGAATTTTACTAATTTTCTGATTTTTTAACATTTTAAAACTAATATTTTTTATGCACCAATTTTTTTCAATGTCATGAATTACGATGAAAGGACCGTAAATATTTGATGTATATAAAATTTATATTTTAATGATGTGTATATTTAAAATATAACTTATTTTTTCAAAATAATCTATTTACATGTTCATTAAGATTTACATATTTTTAAATATTTGTTCAAAATATTCAATTTTTTATTTTTAATATTATTTTTAAAAAATCTGCGCCGTGACCGTTTCGTGAAATGTCATTGGAACTGGAATAATGACCTTCGTTCCGGGCACCGTTCCCGCAACGGTGAACCATGGAGCAAACGACTCATTAAGTCCGATCAGAAGTCATCACATGCTCGTTGCGATGTGATACCCGCTAGAAGATACCACCTGACGAGACGACCTGGCTCCAAGGTATGTTACTCGCCTTTCTTCGCGAGACCTCGCCTACCTCTCCGAGCTCTTTGCGAAGTCCGGCCTGTTTGGCCGACCTGTTTCACCTCACATGTTGCCCCTCCAGTACCTCGACGAGCGACCTCTTTTGGGACCCCGAGCTGATAGGCCGAGCTCTCCTCATTTCCCTTGTTGCTGCCGGCGCTCAGCAAGGAAACCAGTCCCCCAAGATATCTAGTCCTAGATCTGCGGAGCAATATCAAGGATTTGATTGTATTCTCAGGATCTTGACATATCTGGGTAAGATTTGGATAAACATGGAAAGAGTCCTTGTTGCAATACAACTCTTAGGTCTCCACCTATAAATACCAGGTTTGGGGTATCGATTAAAGACTAATTTTATAATTGCTTTCACTTACCGCATATATTCTCTTCATATTCTCTCACCTGACTTGAGCGTCGGAGGGGACCCGTCGGAAAAACTTCCGGCACCCTTCTCACCTTTGCTTCGTATTTTCAGGTCATTGCAGAAGATATTTACTGATATCCCTGTTGTTATATTGAGTGTTGGAGGAGAAAGAGAGGTGAACCCCCTCTCTATTGATATCAGCAAGTCATCGCAAAATTTGGTGATATCAATTGGCGCCGTCTGTGGGAAGATTTACTGAATTGAAGACGTTGATATGGCTGGACGACGGGGACGTGGGCGTGGAGTTAGGAGGAATTAGGGAGAAAGAGAAAATCCAACGGAGTCTGCTATGAATGTGGGAGATCAAGATGTTCCTCCACAGCAGGAAGATCAAACACCTCCATCTGTTATGAATGTGGGAGGCATGACTATGGAGCAATTGGCACAATTCATCAGTCAGACCATGCGAAATACTTTTTTCCAGCACCAGGTTCAACCACCAACGGAGTCTAACCAACCTCCACCCCCTTCACAAACAAATCAGGCGCCTTCGCCTGTTCAACCGGAGCGGGTCCCTGAAAGTAATAGGGTAGCAAGTGTTGTGGCAGATACACAAGTAGAGCCTCCGTTAGTAGATCCAATGGAAGCTGTATGGGGAGAGTTAAGGTGATTGGGTCAGCATCTTGGTGGCCGAACTCCAGTGGCCAGGAGAGAAAGTCCATTCTCCCTAATTATTCTAGGAGAGGAACTCCCGCCAAATTTCAGACAACCTGCAGTGGAGAATATGATGGAAGTACAGACCCGGAAGAGCATCTTGGAAGATTTGAGAATGCTGCTCTGTTGCATAGGTATTCTGATGGGATCAAATGCCGTGTTTTACTTACCACCTTGGTTAGATCGGCACAACAGTGGTTTAATTTACTTAAACCAAACACTGTACGATGCTTTGAGGAGTTCAGTTCGGCTTTTCTAAACCAGTTTGCCAGCAGTAAGAGATATCAAAAAACTTCTTTAAGTCTGTTTACTACCAAGCAGAATGAACAGGAGTCCTTGAGGGAGTTTGTACAACGCTTTAACGGGGCAGCCTTAGAGGTCCCAACTGCAACGGTGGATGTCCTTATTAACGCCTTTACACAAGGGCTTAAGGCAGGAGAGTTCTTTAAATCCTTGGTAAAGAAACCTCCTAGAAGTTATGACAAACTTCTAGGAAGACCTGAAAAGTATATCAATCTAGAAGATGCTCAGAGACAGAGAAGGGCTGATCTGCGGCCATCAGAAAAGAAGGATAAGTTAGAGTTAAGCAAGAAAAGAACTGTTGATAGGGCTGATGAAAGTGGTCGAACTATAAGTCAATTTGCATCAAGCATACCTCTATCCATGAGCTTGGAAAGAGCTATGGAAATATGTGGTGATAGAAAGAAACTGGAAAGACCAAGGAAGTCGGATAACGGGTCTCGTACGCCTATTTCTGATAAGTATTGTGAATTCCATAGAGAGTACGGTCATATAACGAATGAGTGTCAGAAGCTTGAAGATGAGATAGAAAGAATCATCAAAAGAGACTCTGAAATAAAAACTCTGCTAACAAGGAAGCAGGAACCTTCTCAGAAAGGACAGGGTAGAAGCCGGTACCGAGGTAAAAGAAGAGAGAAGACACCATATAGGGGCCGAACCAGGTCCCGTGAAAGGGGTATTGCTCCTAAAGAAACAGATAATCAAAGGAGAAGGGTAGAACATGTGGATAATAATCCCACCCGAGGAGCTATTAATATGATCTCAGGGGGACCCACTGGTGGAGACTCGGGTAGAGCTCGGAAAAGTCATGGTAGAAGAATGGAAAATTTTGAAGTATCGGAAGAGTTTATTGCAAGAGATGAGCCTGTCATAAGTTTCGGGCCTGATGATCTGAAAGGAGTTGCAACACCACACAATGATGCCCTAGTGGTCACTGTAACCATAGCTAACTATGATGTAGCAAGGATCTTCATCGATACTGAGAGTTCAGTCAATGTCTTGTTCAAAGATACCTTAGAAAAGATGCAGATAGAGGGGTCAAAATATGAACATATTGCAACTCCTCTGTATGGGTTCACTGGGCACGCAATTCAACCACTTGGACAGATCAACCTGCCCTTATCTCTGGGTCATGGGATGTCTCGCATTACAAAGATGGTTAATTTCATTGTGGTAGAGGCACCTTCATCATATAATGCAATCTTAGGCCGACCTGCAATGAAGGACTTCAAGGCGGTAGCTTCTACCTATCATCAGAAATTAAAATTCCCAGTGGGTAGAGAAGTTGGGGTTCTTTGTGGTGACCAGAAGACAGCCCGCAGATGTTATGTGGACGAAGTAAAAGAAGACGTTAAGCGAGCTCGTCGGGAGGTTGGTTGTATTGAAAGAGCTGGGTATAGTGTTGCGAATGACAAAGGCATTCCCAACAGCTTGGATGAAGAACCTGAAATGATCGAGCTCATCTCTACTAATCAAAAAGTAAAAATAGCCAAGGACTTGGAAATAACTATTAAAGCCGATCTCATCTCATGTTTAATTAAAAATGAGGATATCTTTGCCTGGAGTGCTCGGGATCTAAAAGGAATTAGACCAGACGTGCTAGAACATCATTTGAATGTGCTCTCGGGAGTACAACCTGTAAAACAGAAGAAAAGACATTTTGGACCTGAAAAGGATAAGGTCATAAGAGAGCAGGTGGAGGAGCTCCTTCGGGCAGGTCAAATTAGAGAAATACAATTTCCAACATGGCTCTCAAATGTGGTCTTAGTACCAAAGAGCTCTGGAAAGTGGAGGATGAGTATAGATTTCAGAGATATTAATAAGGCATGTCCGAAGGATTGTTACCCATTACCAAGGATTGATCAGATGGTTGATTCAACAGCAGGACATCAGTACTTGTGCTTAATGGATGCCTACCAGGGATATCATCAGATTCCTTTGGCTAAAGAAGATCAAGATAAAGTTAGTTTGTCACATCAGATGGGACGTTTTGCTATGTTGTTATGCCCTTCGGGCTCAAGAATGCAGGAGCTACTTACCAGCGTTTGATGGACAAGGTGTTTTCAAAACAGCTAGGCCGCAATGTGGAAGTATATGTAGACGACATTCTTGTAAAATCAAAAAGTGGCACCGATCTAATTGCCGATCTGACTGAGACTTTCTCCACCCTTAGGTCTTACGGGTTAAAGTTAAACCCCCAGAAATGTGTGTTCGGGGTAAAAAGCGGAAAATTTCTAGGCTATATAGTGACAGAAAGGGGGATTGAAGCTAATCCAGAAAAGGTGAGAGCTATCTGTGAGATGTCTCCGCCGAAGAACCTTCAAGAGGTGCAACGCCCGGCAGGAAAAATCGTTTCTTTATCACGATTTATTTCTAGATCAGCTCATAGAAGTCTCCCATTTTTTAAGATACTCCAGAAGGCTGGGAAATTTGATTGGAACGAAAAATATGGGGAAGCATTTGAAGAATTGAAAAAATACTTAGCTGAACTTCCCATTTTGGCCAAGCCTCTGCAGGCAGAGAGGTTATACGTCTACCTATCAGTGACTGAGGAAGCAATCAGCTCGGTTCTCGTCAAAGAAAGGGAATCAGAACAGCAGCCTATATATTTATCTCATGCCTTGAAAGATGCTGAGCTGAGGTATTCGGAGATCGAGAAGTTGGCTCTAATGTTGATCATCACGACTAGGAGACTCAGGCCTTATTTCCTATCTCATCCTATAACGGTGCTAACAAACAGTTCCCTGGGAAAAATACTCAGCTACGCGGATGTCTCTGGACGACTTGTTAAATGGACAACTGAACTAGGTGAGTATGATATACAATATGAGCCACGCACAGCTATCAAAGCTCAGGCCTTAGCAGATTTTATTGCGGAGACTGTGCATCCCGAAAAAGAAGAATTATGGAAAGCATTTGTAGATGGTTCTTCTTGTAATGAGGGAAGTGGGATTGGGGTTGTGCTGATCTCTCCTACCGGAGAAGAAGTATGTTTGGCAGTTCGATTGGATTTCCGAGCTTCCAACAATGAAGCAGAGTATGAGGCAGTATCGACTGGATTAAGGGCTGCTCGAAATGTTGGAGCTAAGCGTATACATGTCTTCTCTGACTCACAGATTGTAGCCCAACAAATGAATGGCGCTTATGAGGTTAGAAATGAGAAGCTAATCCATTATGCAAGTACCATAGAAAAAATCAAGGAGGGATTTCTAAAGGTAACATTCAAACAGATCCCAAGAGAAGAGAACAGAAAGGCCGACAGTTTGGCACGAATGGCTAGTGCTCTCCGTGCTTGGCAAAATAGAGATGTGGTGTTTCAAATTGAATTAACTCCTAGTCAGGATGTTCTGTCTGAATCTGTGGAAGAAAATGATTGGAGACAAGAACTCTTAGACTATCTTATCAATGCTAAGCTCCCTTCTGATACCAAAAAAGCTTATAGACTCAAAAAGAGGAGTCAGAGATTCATACTCATCGAGAGAGTCTTGTACAAGAGGTCTTTTGCCCAACCACTTCTGCGTTGTTTAGGTTCGAAAGAGTCAGACTACGTTTTAAGGGAAATTCATGAGGGGTGCTGCGGAAATCACCTAGGATCATATTTCTTGGCAAAGAAGGTGCTCCTTGCCGGATATTTCTGGCCTACGATTCAGAAGGATTCTACTGCTATGGTTATATCATATGATAGTTGTCAAAGACATTCCAGGCTCCAGCATCATCCAGCTATGATGATGAAAGCTATTGTGGCGGCATGCCCATTTGATCAGTGGGGCATTGATATAGTAGGACCTTTTCCAACAGGTAAAGCTCAGAAGAAATTTCTGATTGTTGCCATTGATTACTTCTCTAAATGGATATAAGCAGAGCCATTAGCCAGAATCACTGAGAAAGAGGTCTTCAACTTCATCTGGAAAAACATTGTTTGCCGATTTGGTGTCCCGCGGAAGATCATCTCGGACAATGGAAGGCAATTCCAAGGAGCTTTGCTCAGGGCATGGTGTGAAGAATTAAAAATCCATCAGGCTTTCACTTCTGTTGCATATCCTCAGAGTAATGGTCAGGTAGAAGTTACCAACAGGTCTCTCGTACAAAGCATCAAAGCTAGGTTGGGAAAAGCTAAAGGAAATTGGGTGGAAGAACTACCTAATGTTCTATGGTCATATCGAACTACACCAAGAACTGGAACAGGTGAAACCCCATTCAGTATGGTCTACGGAAATGAAGCGGTACTCCCAGCTGAAATTGGAGCGGAATCATCAAGAGTGCATTTCTATGATGAACAAAACAGCGATAGAAGAGTTGCTGACCTGGACCTGATTGAAGAAGTAAGGGAGGCTGCAGCTATCAGAATGGAAGCCTATCGTAATCGTGTGACGCGGATGTACAACAGACGAGTCATCCAGAAAACTTTCTAGGTCGGCGATCTCGTACTAAGAAAGGTGCAAGAGGTTCAAGTGGGCAAGCTAGACCTTAAGTGGGAGCGTCCCTTCAAGATTGTTGAAAAGCTAAGCTCAGGAGCTTACTACCTAGAAGGTCCTGATGGGAAGATGTTGAAAAGACCATGGAACGCTTACCATCTCCGAAAATATTATTCTTAGTTCAGCTCTTTAAAATTTTAGCAAAGATTGTTTTTGTTTTTGGATGATATACTCATTTATTATACAAAGTTTTATAATTTTTGCCAGATATTGTACAACTAGGAAAAGGGTTTTCACCCTACCTCAGGAGCACGAGCTCAGCCCTGGTCACACCAGGAGCATGGGTGTGCAACCTGCCTCAGGAGCACGAGCTCAGCCTTGGTCACGCCAGGAGCATGGGTATGCAACCTACCTGAGTAGCACGAGCTCAGCGCTGGTCACGCCAGGAGCATGGGTATGCAATCTGCCTCAGGAGCACGAGCTCAGCCCTGGTCACGCCAGGAGCATGGGTGTGCAACCTGCCTCAGGAGCACGAGCCCAGCCATGGTCACGCCAGGAGCATGGGTGTGCAACCTACCTGAGTAGCACGAGCTCAGCCCTGGTCACGCCAGGAGCATGGGTGTGCAACCTACCTGAGTAGCACGAGCTCAGCCCTGGTCACGCCAGGAGCATGGGTGTGCAACCTACCTCAGGAGCACGAGCTCAGCCCTGGTCACACCAGGAGCATGTGTGTGCAAGTCAGGCCGAGCTGCATCGCTCTCGGTCCCAGCTGTTTAATGTTTGCCATTACGTGGTAAATTATTAAACTAGGCCGAGCTGCATTGCTAAGGTCCCAGCTGTTTAATGTTTGCCATTACGTGGTAAATTATTAAACTAGGCCGAGCTGCATTGCTAAGGTCCCAGCTGTTTAATGTTTGCCATTACGTGGTAAATTATTAAACCAGGCCGAGCTGCATTGCTCTTGGTCCCAGCTGTTTAATGTTTGCCATTACGTGGTAAATTGTTAAACTAGGCCGAGCTGCATTGCTAAGGTCCCAGCTGTTTAATGTTTGTCATTACGTGGTAAATTATTAAACCAGGCCGAGCTGCATTGCTCTTGGTCCCAGCTGTTTAATGTTTGCCATTACGTGGTAAATTATTAAACTAGGCCGAGCTGCATTGCTAAGGTCCCAGCTGTTTAATGTTTGTCATTACGTGGTAAATTATTAAACTAGGCCGAGCTGCTTCGCTCTTGGTCCCAGTTGTTTAATGTTTGCCATTACGTGGTAAATTATTAAGCCAGGCCGAGCTGCATTGCTCTTGGTCCCAGCTGTTTAATGTTTGCCATTACGTGGTAAATTATTAAACCAGGCCGAGCTGCATCGCTCTTGGTCCCAGCTATTTAATGTTTGACATTACGTGGTAAATTATTAAACTAATCCGAGCTACGTCATGCTTGGTCCGCCACACAAAAATGACAAGAATGGTAAAACAGAACTAACATTAAATAGAAGAACAATTCTGAGGAAATTACATCTAAAGATCAGGGGGGAGAGAGGCAGCTACTTTCTCTACATCTAGAAAATCCAAAGAGACGTCAGGCACAAGACAGCCACGTTCTTTAATCTGGCTAAGACATCCCTGGAAACCAGACTCAATAAAAGTAAGGAGTTTTTCCCCTACCAACTCCTCAGACTTTTGCTTCTCCTCGGCCGCCTCCTTTAGAGATTTGGCAAGTTCCTGCTCAGCAGAATTAGCTAGCCCTTTAGCTAAAGCTAACTCATTACGCAGCTCCCGGAGCTCAGCTTCATGTTGACGTTTCTGGACCTCAACCAAAGAGCGAGCCTCGGCCACAGCGACGGTCCCCTTATCAACCTGAGCTTTCAGCTCAGAGATGTCTTTCTCATAAAGAGATTTGGCATCAGCAAGGGTGTCTTGCATACTATCAAAGACCTTGGCATCTTTCAAGGATTGTCTTCGGAAGATAGACGCCCTTGACATAAACTCCCCCATCAAGAGCATAGCCTCGGTCAGACGGCTCCCAGTTTGGGTCATCAGGTCCCCCCAGCTCAGTTGGCTCATATAAAGGGCATCCTCCGTATTAGGAAGATCACGAGCCACAGCTAAGGCGGCTGTGCTCGGTCCTTCCCCAACTAGTCTGACACCACCTCGGTAAGCATCCATCACCCGCTCACGACACCTCTCCACACGAGCTGGTGCACCCCCTTTCTCGCCCGTCGAAGGGAGGTCGGACGGATCTGCGCGTGACCGAACTTGCCTCAGAGGCTGAGCTTCAACAGCAGTAGACCCTGACGAGCCCCCGGGAGCTGCCGGTCTTTTCCGGGAGAACTGGGCTACATCTTCGGTGGGGCTCTCACCTCCTACATCCACAATGGTGACTCCCTCGGCTACTGGGGGTTGGCCCTGTTTTTGCTTCCTTTTCTGAATAGCTTTCAACACTAAGGAGCTCATAACTCTGTCTTCTGTATAAACAGATACATAGTTCAGTCACACCGAACAAAAAACACTTGTGAGTAAAATAATTGTTAAAACATGCTAGAACAAGTACCGGCTCTCCCCCTTAAGGTCAGATCAGCCGGACTCAGCCCAGCAAAACAACCACCAGCTTAGATGAATTAAAACAGTGACCTCCTATGGCGTTCATTACATCTAAGAAGGCGGTGCTCTTTTTGAAATTTTTAGGAGGAGAGGTGAGAGCCGGGAGATGTTCAAGCCAATCAGAGCAGCAGACCCAGGGCTGAGAAGGCTTTACAAAAAAGAACTCATTTTTCCAGTCTTTGATTTTGCTAGGATAACCCCCAACAAATGCACAGCTAGGTCGGCTGGTGACATACCAGGGGCCCTCATCCGATCTCTTAAATATGAAAAAAATAAGAGAGAGTGGGGTGGTCATAAGGTAAGTCTAACGCCTTAAAAATAACTACTAGACTACACAAAATTCGGAAGGAGTTGGGAAAGAATTGGCTCGTCAGGATAACTCAGCACATACGAGCTTCTGGTCTACAACGTCAGCTCGACAGGGAGGGGGGACTGTGATACCCGCTAGAAGATACCACCTGACGAGACGACCTGGCTCCAAGGTATGTTACTCGCCTTTCTTCGCGAGACCTCGCCTACCTCTCCGAGCTCTTTGCGAAGTCCGACCTATTTGGCCGACCTGTTCCACCTCACCTGTTACCCCTCCAGTACCTCGACGAGCGACCTCTTTTGGGAGCCCGAGCTGATAGGCCGAGCTCTCCTCATTTCCCTTGTTGCTGCCGGCGCTCAGCAAGGAAACCAGTCCCCCAAGATATCTAGTCCTAGATCTGCGGAGCAATATCAGGGATTTGATTGTATTCTCAGGATCTTGACATATGTGGGTAAGATTTGGATAAACATGGAAAGAGTCCTTGTTGCAATACAACTCTTAGGTCTCCGCCTATAAATACCAGGTTTGGGGTATCGATTAAAGACTAATTTTATAATTGCTTTCACTTACCGCATATATTCTCTTCATATTCTCTCGCCTGACTTGAGCGTCGGAGGGGACCCGCCGAAAAAACTTCCGGCACCCTTCTCACCTTTGCTTCGTATTTTCAGGTCATTGCAGAAGATATTTACTGATATCCCTGCTGTTATATTGAGTGTTGGAGGAGGAAGAGGGGTGAACCCCTCTCTATTGATATCAGCAAGTCATCGCAAATTTTGGTGATATCACGATGATAAGTTTGGAGAGAAGTAACACCAGTGCATGTACATTTACCACAGCTACACGTAGGTCGAAAATTGTTCAATTCATCCCATAATGATTTTACTTTAGTGTAATAGAGACTAACAGAGTCAGATCCTTGAGAAAGCATCATCAAATCACGGCATAATTGAAACACACGTGGTCCATTGGTTTGTTGAAAACGTTCCTTGAGATCTCCCAAATATCAGCAGCACATTCAGAAACAAAATATTTGCTGAAATTTCCTTGGATACGGAAGTAATAATCCACGAAACAACCACATTATTATTTCGAATCCAAGCATTGAGTAGATTAACATCAGAATCATCCGGTCGTTTGATAGTACTATTAACAAAACCTAATTTTTTTCTTGACTGATAAAGCAATCAGCATTGCTCTACTCCACGAGATGTAATTATCACCTGCGAAAGGTTGAGAAACCAGTGACAAACCTGGATGATCTGCATGATGAAGAAAGTACGGACTGAGTGGATCATCAATGGCGGACTTGCCAGATGACGGAGACAAATATTCTGAAGCTGGAGAAGTCGTGAATTTGCACACGCGATGAACAATTTGATCGAAACTGAGAGAGAATCAATCGATCTGCAGAAAGTGAAATCACTTTATGAAATCGATCAAAAATGCGATCGTAGATAGAAAAATTTCTACAACCCTTAAGAGCATCATCAAACAAACCGTGTTTAACGGGTCGGTCATCAGCAGGCACAACATTCATGTACATTACAATTAACATACACAAACTAAATCACTCTCAATTTCACAGCTAAAAAAGCGAAAACTTAACTAGCTTTTTTGTTGGAATAAAATTAGAGCAACAATACTCTTTAATTAAATAAAAGTTCAATTGACTGCTCTGCTCCTTTCACATGAGAACTATGTAAAAAACGAAATATTATATGCTACCCTATGGGGTAGTGTCCCATAGGATACATCCAATCATTCATTGGGAATATTTTTAATGATGTTATGTGGGAATATTCTCAATGAATGGTTGGATGTACCCCATGGAGCACGACCTCATGAGATAGCATAGAATAAATCGTAAAAAACATTATCGACGTTCTATATCTTATTCAATCATTTCCATATAATTATATTATATTTATTTGTATACATCATGTCACTCAAAGTAAACACCACCTTATGTATTAGCGGGGAAAGAGCTTTATCTATTAAACTCGAAAAGTCCCGAACTAAAGAAAATGATGATTTTTTTGTGGAATACAATTAAACAAGTACTAACAAACACATCTGGAACTTCACTAGCAATATAATTTTTTCAAGAATCAAATTATAAAAAATAGTATGTTAGGTATGTCTCCAAAACATGATCCTTTTACAACTTTTTCTTCACATTACAAAATAATAATGTGTTTGTGCCTAAACAACAACCAACACATAGAATTTATAGTCATTATTATATCCAAAACATGCTTGTATAAATACAGCAACTGGGGTTTCCAAAAACTTTAAACTTCCAAGAAATGTTATAGAAAATGGCCCTTCATCTATTTGTGACTTTACTACTTGCTTTCTCCTTCCTTGCTTCTTCTCGCAGTAATCTCCCACATTCAAGTATATATATATTTATTTATTTATTTAATAGTTTTTGTAACTTGTTATTATTAGCTATAACATTTTTTTCTTCTGTAACTTGCAGGGAATATTACGCCTATGGTACATGAAAACGAGGTTTTAGCCTCACCAAATGATGCGTTACAGGTAGATTGTTTTGTTGATTTTTTTTTTTTTGATACTGGATAGGGGTGGGAAATCTCGAACTCGAGTCATCCGCCCTCACTTAAGGAGTGAGAGATTGATGCCACTTGAGTAAAGGGGTCTTGGCTTTTTTGAACTTTTCATGTTGCTATATCACCCTCCAAAAAATTAGTGATAATGTCGATGATATGGTAAAAACAGTTTAAAAGAAAATAATGAGATCACATGAATTTAAGCATATTTACCCTTTCAAATCCCATCTAACTTATGTTTGATCATAGTTCTAAATCCGATGGTCCCTATTTCAATAGAATTCGGAACCAAAATCGAACCTTTTGGATACGGTTTTGGTTCCTATTTATGATGGTTTTGGTTTCAGTTTGGTATGGTTTGAACCGATTTTAAACGTGTTTTGTTATACACAATTATAACTAACAGATAATAAAGTAATTAACTAATTATTCAACTATTATACTATAAAATATAATGAATATTTATTTTTTATGAAAAAGAATAAAATTAGGCTTTAAATTTATTTCATATGTTAAATGAAGTAGTTTAGTTATATATATTAAATTTGTTTATACATACTTATAATACCGTAAAATTTAAAATTGGTCTCCTCATCTTAAAAAACGTTACATGCTGTATATACAAATCCAAGCCTTTAAATTTGAAATTAATATTTTACTATTGTTTAAAAACCAAATATTTTTTTTCTAAAAAAAGTTACATTTTACCCACTAAAATTACATTGACCTCGTAAAAATTTTTTTGTCCTGGATTTTTTATGTTATTATTACCAAAAAAAAGTTGAGATTTGCCACTGGTGGGAGAAACCTTGTTTTCTCCTCTCCATAACTGTGTGGATTTGATGTTGTCTCTAAGAACGAATCGAATCGAATCGAATCTTTGAATATATTATATTAAAATATGATTACACCCAATGGCACTAGGGATGGCAATGGGGCGGGTCCAAACCCGGACCCATATTGAACCTGACCCGCCGGGGCGGGTCCAAACCCGCTTCAACCGGGTTTGGAAGCGGGGCGGGGCGGGTCCTGGGAATGGCCGAACCCGCCCCGCACCCGCCCCGCTATGCATTTTTAATTTTTTAAAAAAAAAAATTAATATTGAATATACATTTCACTTATTTGATTGTACAATAATGTGTTATTGTTTAATTTCATATCAAAATTCATGTGTTTATGGTAAAGAAGTTGAACATTTTGAATGGAATAAAAACTAAATAATAAATATTTGATAGTTTAAAGATAGTTTTACGATGCTTATTGTAAATATTTACTAGAGGAAAACATTAAATTCAATCTCAAAACTCAATTTTTGTGTTTCAAAATTAATTTCTACCAAATTTTTTTTTTTATAAAAAAAAAAAAATGTTTGCGGGGCGGGGCGGGTAAACCCGCTAACCCGGCGGGTCTAAGCGGGGCGGGGCGGGTATGGGTTTTATGTGTAGCGGGGCGGGTCCTTGGATTGGCCAAACCCGTCCCAAACCCGCCCCGTTGCCATCCCTAAATGGCACTGCTCCTAAAGTAACAGCAGCACCATCCAAAATTTTGTGCTTGTGTGTGTGTTTACCTTTTCTTTGATTGATGGAAACAGGTGGAAAAAGCAGGAAATGGTGAGGAAAGTGTGGAAGTAGTAGAAAATGTATTGATAACGGGTAGGATGGATCTGGAAACGAACAGGGACTATCCGGGATCAGGAGCAAATGATCGTCACACACCGCATCCACCACTTAATTAATTATGTCTTTATTTTATAATAATTTGCATACTAATAGTCAGCTTTTGTTCCTCGTATATCTAATATGTATGGTAATTATTGCATTTTAATGGAGTTTACCTTTAATTGCTACAAATCAGTGTTTCTTAAATTAATTAACTGTTTTTTTTATAATAAAAAAAAAACCTTAAATGGGGAGATTTTTCTCTTCGTAGGTTAAAAAAGCATGTGGTTGTCATAAAAAAAAAAGTGCCATATTATATTTGAATGATATTTATGTAAATTATGATTTGAAGTTACTGCAAAATATAGTGTATTGGAATAAAATATAATATAATATAATAGTAGAGTGTTTGTTTAGAGTAAAAAATAAATTATGTCGAGGAAATAATTATGATATAATAGCAGAGGTTTTTTTGTTGACACAACATTATTTTGTGGAAAGGATTAAAAAATGTTTGGCATAGAAAAATACAAAAAATATTGTGGAAACATATTTTTTCTATACATTATAAGAGTGATTTATCTCAGTTGGATTGTCGTCTCATCTAAAAGCTCGAAACTTGTATAGAATTTGAACAATTTATTATTTATTCTCTAACACTTCTTCATCACTTGTGAGTCAGTTTTTCTTCTTTCTTTAGGAGGCTCGTCAAGTGGATATTTAAGCTAGGTGGAGTTGTTATTTACGAGTTCAGAGCATCAGTACTAGCCAAAGGCTTTGATACCATATTTAATTGTTGTCTAATCCAAAAACTCGAGCTTATAGAGAGATTGCATAATTTATTATTTATTCTTGAATACCCTTTTAATTAAGTTTCTTGTCGTGCTACCGAATTAGCCCTAAAAATAATAGCAAGTTTATTCTTCTTAAGGCCGTGACCGACAAGTAGGGGTGAACATTTTATATCTAGTATTGTTGGGTCGGGTATTTAAAAAAAAAATAAAGTTTGGTTATACCCGAACCTGAATTTCTTGTTGTGTTGATTTCGGGTTTTAAATGTATATTAATTATTGTTGTTATTTATATTACAAAAAATATATAGTATTATCCACTACCTCAAATTTTGGATACCCAAACCCAAAAAACAGATCCATATCCACCCCTACCGACAAGTCCTAAGTTTCATGTGTTTAATATTTTATAACTTTATTATATTTGCTGTTCGGCAAACCATGTTCTTAAATTATAAATAAATCATTTAACAAGACTTTTTCATTTTTTTAATGAAAAGAAAGGGAAAAAGTGATCAGGGCATCTAATATATATGTATACTAGTTTCTTTTGTCATCATGCCAATGGCATGTAATCTGACATATGTAAAAAGAGTTCATATGCACAAAAACAATACAATCATGGTTTCAACGAGTAGGAATCTCATACAGAAAGAATCAACAACAAAAAATATGATGGACAATGTAATCTAAAGTGATTTACAATTTTACCAAGAGCATCGTCTTATTCTATGTAACATAGAACGAAATATCATTCAGAATAATGATTCATCCTCAATATGATGATGTATATCAACATAATATATTATCAACTCAACCGTTGAAAGGGGGCTTAACAATACTGTGATACGTCATCATATTCAGGTCTTTAGAAGCATATTAGGAGAAAACTATAATACCAAACACGACAGAAGGGCCTTATTTGTGCCTTATCTGCTAGATAACTAAACCTTGCTAGATCGCACATTATATATCTAGTATATTGGAGGAGAGGTTTTAGGCTTTGTTTTTCAACAAAAAATATATCAACATATTCTTGTAGCATTGTTTTTCTTTATAGTTTCCTCTCCAAGACAAGGGGACCAGTTTCACTTTCTTCACCTTAGAATTTCTTGATGCATACATATGCCCTGTAAATCAAAATGCCAAAAGTTGGATTCGATGGCAAAGTGAAATGTTTTTGGATCAGTAATACGCACACCTGAAAATGTGCAACCATTTGGTTATAAATGGGTCTTTGTGCAAAAACGAAATGAGAAAAATGAAATTGTGTGGTATAAGGCACGACTTGTTGAACAATGTTTTTCCCAAAGACCTAGGTTGATTATGAGGAGATATATTCTCTTGTGCTGGATGCAACAAATTTTTGATATTTGCTTAATTTGGCGGCAAATGAACGACTTGAAATGTGTCTTATGGATGTTATTACTGCATATTTGTATAGCTCACTTGACAATGATATTTATATGAAAATCCTTGAAGGTTTAAAATTACCTAAGGGACATGACCCCGGTTCTAGATAACTTTACTCGATCAAATTGTATAAATCGCTATATGTTGGTGATTAAAATATTATTTAGACACCTGAAGAGCTCAAGAAAGCTACGGATTATTTGAAGCAAGAATTTGAAATGAAAGATCTTGGAAAGACAACATTTTGTCTCGGCTTGCAAATTGAGCACTTAGAAAATGACATCTTGTTACATCAGTTCATTTATACAACTAAAATGCTTAAACGATTCTATATGGATAAAGCACACCTATGGTTGTAAGATCACTTAATGTGCACAAAGATCCTTTTCGACCTCATGAAAATAATGAAGAACTACTTTGCTCAGAAGTACCATATCTTAGTGCTATTGGAGCATTAATGTATCTTGCTGGTCATACACGCCATGATATGTCATTTGTTGTGACTCTGCTAGCAAGATATGGTTTTTCACCTACACGAAGACATTAGAATGGTGTTAAACATATATTTCTCTATCTTCAATGAACAATGGATATGGGCCTTTATTATCTTAAGGCACCCAAATATGATCTCATAGGTTATTCGGATGCTGGATATTTATTTGATTCCCATAATGCTCGGTCACAAACGGGTTATGTGTTCACATGTGGTGGTACAACTATTTCTTGACGTTCTATGAAACAAACCATAACTGCCACTTCTTCTAATCATGCTGAATTATTTGCGATCCATGAAGCAAGTCGGGAATGTGTTTGGTTAAGATCTGTAATCCATCATACTCGAGGAACATGTGGTTTGCATTTGGACAAAAAATTTTCTACAACTTTGTTCGAAGATAATGCTGCATGCATCGCTCAATTGAAGGAATGATGCATCAAAGGCGATAGAACGAAACATATTTTACCAAAATTCTTTTTCACCCATGATCTTCAAAAGAATGGTGAGATCGATGTTCAACAAATTTGTTCAAATGAGAATCTGGCAGATTTGTTCACAAAGTCTCTACCCACTTCAACATTCGAAAAGTTGGTTCACAAGATTGGAACGCAACGACTAAAAGATGTCAAATGATGAGCTCAAGAAATGGAATTATTTCACACTGTACTCTTTTTTCCTTACCCATGTTTTTTTCCCCAATGGGTTGTTCCTGATAAGGTTTTTACGAGATGGTGTATAAACATCCAAGGGGGAGTGTTATGAAATACGTTTCATAACTGTATTTCATAAATACATGTGTTAAAGCATATCTGGTGAAACGTAGTATTTGTTATGAAACGTATATTAGATGTCTACTTACCTTCCACCTTCCACCTTCCACCCCATATAACTCATAATCTTAAGCCTATAAATAAAGGGTTAAAGTGAAATGAAATATATATTAAAACTCTCTAAATGGTTATCTATATAATACAATACTATTATTTTATAACACAACAAGTTGTTAAAGGATCAGATTATTTGATACCCCTATGGTGGTCAGTACGGCCTCGACCCTAACTCCAGGGGTATAACCCGACCCGACTTCGTCGTTCATGGCCACATCATCAGCTCGGCATGTCCTCAGCTCAGCAAATATCCGCATGTCATCAGCTCGGCACGTGTCCTTAACTCTACATGATCACTGGTCGTCCCAGCCCAGACTTGAAAGAGGACAGCCTTGCATGGTGATCGAGACTGTACCCGGGCTGGTATCCCGACCTTAAGCAATTCCCCTAGCTTCTTCTATGACGTTGGCTAAGTGACATAGTGAGCACTAGTGTGGTCCCTCTCATCGCTGTCTATAACAGAATTTTATTCTTGACAAAGGACCACTCACAAATGGGTCAATCATAGAGTGACTAATATTAAAAGAATATCTCCTAGTACTGTCAGGATCTCGTAGGTGGCGCATCATACAATAGGTACAATATTTGTCTGTGGTCCCCCCTCTAGGACATCGACTCTCAGTTGAGCGCCCACGATGGTCCCCGAACCCCGCAGGCCGTTGCATGTTGGTTTTCTCTCACCATCTCAGTATATATATGGGGCATCAATTTTGCAGAAAAGCAACTTCTCTCTGCTATTTTTTCCTGCCTAAAGATTTTATTCCCTATCCTATATTGACTTGATCGTCGGAGGGGCCCCGTCGGAGAACCTTCTCTGGCTCCCTTCTAACCCTTTTTCTTTCAGGACAAATCATCTTCAGAGGGTGGGAAGAGCTATTGTTCACCTATGGAGACACTGTAAGGACCCCCGTGCCCTTATCCCTCGATTAGTGTATTGTCCCATGTATTTAGTGCATACAATCATGTAATCAGGGGGAAAAACCACATGCTACCATAACATAATATACCAATAATAAAATTTCTTACATTATTTCATATAATGTCCAATTTCCCCCAACCAAGTCCACATACATATCATGCACCCTTGTAATATACTAACATGTTCTCAATTCATTTAGCAATTCCTTAATTGCATGCAACCAACAAATGAAAAGAGAAAGGCTCATGTCCTTTATACAACCCATATACACAAATAACAGTGCTCACATGCGAACATCAAAAGAGTGAATGTGTATTTAATTTATAAAGTACCCAACACAGTACTGGCACTGACACTTCAGTTCTGGAAGCTTCTCCAATCCATAGCTCGATCTCAACTCCGGAGCTACCGATGTACCTGTACCACCTGCCCCAACAGAGACAGCCCCCACACGGGGTGAGCATACCAATACCACCGATCCAATAATCACAATATTACATTACATAATTTATAGAATGTAAAGCGGTGAATTTAAAAGACACTCCCTGAATAGTGTCATCCTCATATGGGATCCCCCGTACTGTTCTTGTTCTCAAAATAACCAAAACCAACAATTCCCCAAAGGCCAGTTAATCATTACATTGATTAACTCATCCGTTCCCCAATAACAATACCAAAATCAATAAACCAAATCATTAGACAATGATTATAGATATTCCATATATGTTGAGCCTTAAACGCATTGTTGAGTTTAATGCTTAATTTATCTCCGAATTAATTATGAGTTTTGATGATGAAAAAAACTTGTGTTTGTTATACTAATGTGTCTACTTAGTGTACAGGTTTAGATGATTGAAATGCATTGTATGAAGAAAATCATATTATGCAATAACTGGGCAGATCGCCCCAGGCGATGAGGGTCATCGCCCCGGGCGAGGCATCGTCGCGTCCATCGACAGAGGCGATGGCGAGGTGAGGACGTGCTACCAAGATCGCCCTTGGAGATGATGACCATCACTCCAGGCGATGGCAACCAATCAAGACTTCGCCCCGCACATCGACTGAAGCGACGCCGAGGACCGCGTGCAGGGCGAGATCGCCTGAGGCGATGGCTAGATCGCCTGAGGCGATGTATGGATCGTTTGAGGCGATGAAGATTTGTGATCAACCGAAGCTACGGTATTGAGTTTTGGTATCGATCGCCTGAGGCGATCGGGACATCGCCTGAGACGATCAGTGGAGATTTTGACCGTTGGTGCGCGGCGATGGAGACCGCCCGAGGCGATGGCTGAGGCGATGCAGGACTGATTCAAGGCTTAAGTGTAGCAAAGGCTAGTAGGATCATTGTGAGCCTTCTACACTATAAATATGGATGCTTTTGAGCATTTTAAAGACAAGAAACAAGTCTATAAACTACAAGAAAGCTTTGCTCATTCAAATTTATTCTAGCATTACAAACTTCATACATTTGTGTTGTATTGGAGTTTGTAATTTGTAAGGACCCTAGTTCCTTAAGTGATATAAAGACATAAGTAGAGCTAAGAAATGCATTATCAGAGTATAAAAATTTCGTGTTGAGGCCTTGAGCTTTAAGGGTTACATGCCAAGATAAATACTTCCAAATGGATTAATTACATTCCTAACAAAATGAATGTTAATCCTATAGATTTACACTACTCCTAGAGTAGATACTATACAAAAGAATCCCAGCTTCTATACCAAAAGCCCGCCTCGCTAGCTCACTGCGTCAACCCGACATTAGCCCCTTTATGCCAAAATGTACCTACAAGGACAACCCTCAAATCATGAGCATATAATAATCCATATTAAGCATAACATGATTAAAAAGCGTAAATGCAGAAACAGTAAATACAAAACACTTCCTGTTTCCCAATTGCATTTTAAACGCCCCCTTTTTGGTTGTCCCTGTATAAATAACTCATGAGTATAATCAATGGATTATCCAATGGCTTTTCCATGTCATGACATATCACCAATTACCAATCTCTAGTCTGTTATAACAGTGTATTTTAATGCACCTCGCATGTCATGACAGCGGCACCAATACCCTCGCTTCGACATATTAGCGGCATTGAATAACCTCGCTCAAATGTGACATGCAGCAATACCCTCGCTTCAACATTTGGCGGCAAATATTCATTCCTCGCTATAATATGACAGCGGCAGGTATTCTATCATCGCTTCAAGTGACAGAGGCAAAGCATTAAAATCATCACTCGAATATAACCATGACTCATGGGATGTGCACCAATCAATCAACATATACATATGCAATCATAATGTATAGATCAACATGTATTTGCATCTACCATGCACAATTCAATATACACTTGCATCCACAATGCATATCCCAATGCGTATATAAATTACATGTTACCGTTGGGTGCCCGTACGTCTTCTACGTACCTTTCCAAAAGCAGGAGATGGCAGGACTTTACTTCCTTGGTTGTGTTGCCACTTGGGATGGTTCTACAAAATCACACAAACCCATATTAGATGCCAATAATAGTCCAACACCAAAAATCCTACAATAAATAACCAAAACACAAATTTTGGCTTCTCGTGATCGATCGCCAATAGGCCCCGATCGATCGCGAGATGTTACTGCCTCAATGTTCAAAATTCTGCCTTCCGCGATCGATCGCTCAAGACATGCCGATCGATCGCTAACTTCGCCGATCGATCGCTCAAACTCGCGATCGATCGCTGAAGCTTCTGCCTCGCACTCTGGTGCTCGCGATCGATCGGGAAGAGCGCGCTGATCGATCGCCGAAGTCTGTAATCGTGAGAAATCGCCATTTTCGAGCACCATCCCAAAGCTACCATAAAACACACCACAAACCATCATACCCCAACATTTTAACGCACAAAATACACCAATATACTACCATGTAGCTACTCAAAACAAGTATCTCAACAAAAGGCTACTAAACATGCCATTTCTACACAACACTTTATCAAAACTCAACCAACAATTTAACCAAGGTAAAACATGGTTCCTCGCCTATTTTGCTTCAACTTTTAGCAAGGTTGCACACCATGAAATGGCATACTTCACCCTCCTATTTACTTGCTGAATGTTGGACGAAAATGGGGGTGATGGGGAGAAGGTTCCAAGTGATGAGGGTTGAGTGTGGGGAGAGGCAAGTGGGGGTATGGGCATGCTGAAATCAGACAAGAGGTATGGGTTGGGGGGTTGGTTAATGAGTGTAGAGTATATCATGATATATATATTTAATTGTGTACCGGTAATTAGCATGATGTATTAAAATATCCTCACATTATATTTTATAACATTTAGTCAAATAAAATACATCAATTCCAATAAACATGCTTTACCAAAACGAACAACACATACCCCAAATAATCATGCCATAACTCAAATTCCCAACATATAACACATGCCCCCTGAAATGCATTACTAGGTCATGACCACCCCATGACTAAGCATTTTCCAATATCATTAGATCAACACCAATGATTTAATACCATAACCTTCACATAACATAATTAATGTTCAATTGCACATAAACATTTCGGGGACATCACAATACTCCCCTACTTATAAGATTTCGTCCTCGAAATCAGCATGCACTTACCAAAATGAAACAAAACATAAACCACATACCAGAAAATAGTTCTGGATAGTGCTGCATCATATGTCACTCCGTCTCCCACGTGGCCTCCTCGACACCCCTGCGATCCCACTGAACTTTGATCATAGGTATCACCTTGTTCCGAAGTCTACGGTCTGCTCGATCCAAAATTCTAACAGGCCGCTCCACATAAGATACATCGGACTCTAACTGAACCTCAGAAGGCTGTAATACATGTGACGGATTCGGCTCATACTTCCGTAACATAGACACGTGGAACACATCATGGATACCAGACAAAGAAGGTGGCAAGGCTAGTCGGTAAGCTAAGGTGCCAATGCGCTGCAAAATCTCATACGGCCCAACATATCTCGGAGATAGTTTCCCGCGTATCCCAAATCGTACGACACCTCTAAAAGGTGAGATCTTCAAGAAGACCTTATCTCCCAACTGAAACTCGAACGGTCCCACCGTTTATTAGTATAAGTTGCCTGCCTGTCCTGGGCTGCTTTCATTTTCTGCCTTATCACCTTTATCTTTTCTTCCATTTCCCGGACCAATTCTGGTCCTCCGACCGATTTACGGTCCAAGTCATCCCAACATAAGGGTGATCTACATTGTCTGCCATAAAGGGCCTCAAAAGGAGCCATCTGAATACTTGTCTCATAGCTATTGTTATACGAGAACTCTACCAAGGCCACTGAATCCTGCCATGAAGTATTAAACTCCAATGCGCATGCCCTCGACAAGTCCTCGAGCGTTTGGATAGTGTGCTCGGTCTGGCCATCCGTTTGGGGATGGTATGCAGTGCTCAATCTTACCTCAGTTCCAAAGCTGATTGCAGACCCTCCCAAAAATGAGATGTGAATCGTGGATCTCGATCAGACACTATAGAAATAGGGATCCTGTGCAATCTTATCACATCTCGAACATATAACTGGGCCATCCTCAAATAGGTGAAGGTGATACTGTAGGGAATGAATTGAGCCACTTTGGTCAGTTTGTCTACAATCACCCAAATGGCATCAAAACCCGAAGCAGTCCTCGGCAAGTGGGTCACAAAGTCCATGGATATGTGATCCCACTTCCACTTCGGTATCTCTAAGATTTTCAATTCACCACCAGGTCTCTACCTCTCAGCCTTAACCTGCTGACATATTAAACATCTCTTGACAAAAGTGACGACATCCCGCTTCATCCGTTTCCACCAGAATTGATCACAAAGATCCTTATACGTTTTCCTCCCTCCGGGGTGGATACTAAGCCTGCTGCTATGCGCCCGCTGTAGGTGTGATGCCCCGAAATTAATTAATGGCAATCTGGACATTAATTATGTTAATATGATGAATTATTGCGATGATTAAGTTATGTGTGGAAAATGAAGTGTTAACATGATTTAATTGTGTTGGTTGTTAATTATGAGGAAAGTATGGATTTAATGAAGTTGGTTGCATTTTTGTAAAACTTTTAAATAACCATGTTGGGATGTTTTATACATCATGTTAATTTGGGGTACAATTTTAATAACCCCACTATATTCCCCTTTTATTCCATTTCCCTTCACTTCTTCCCCACCACTCTAAAAATCCCCAATTCATTCCCAAAGCCCTAATCTCACCCCATTTTCGAAATCCTTCAAAGGAGGAAGGAGGAAGCTCCACAAAACTTGTGTTTGTGTGATCTTTGTTAAGATTTGGAGTCTTCAAGAGGTATGGAACCCTTCCTTATGTTTTTATGATGTTTGGTTTTGAAATGGGATGATTTTGAAGTGTTTTAGGTGGGTTTGTTTTGGGTGTATGTTGCAAGTTGTTGGGGTGTGATTTTTGAAGTGTTTTATGTGGGTTTTAGTGGGTTATGATGTTGTTGATGTTGTAGGAAAGTTTGGTTTTGTAAGGTATGAGGATGAGCTTGAAAAATGTACAAAAATGGCGAAAAATCGCGCACCAGCAGGTGGCGATCGATCGCCTGAAATGAGGCGATCGATCGCCGATGGCCAGTAACCATTTCACGTAGCAGGCGATCGATCGCCTAAAATTAAGCGATCGATCGCCGCAAGGCAAAAGAGCGAGGCGATCGATCGCCTCAAGTAGCGATCGATCGCCACTGTGTAAAACATGGAAAATGATGATTTTTGATGAATTTTTGGTATTTGGCCATTGTTTAGCTCCTAATATTGATTTGTATGGTTATGTAGAACCATCCCAAGTACCCACAACCTCAAGGAGATAAAGCTCTCCGATTTCTCCACTTTTGGGAACTAAGGTACGTAAGAAACGTACGGGCATCGGACGGTAAACTATACTCCTACTTATGATGTTTATAATGATGATGTTTATGATGATGATTTTAGTAAGTTTATGATGATGATGTTTATGATGATGATGCTTATGATGATGATGTTTATGATGATGATTTTGATAAGTAAGTTTATGATGATGATGCTTATGATGATGATGCTTATGATGATGATGTTTATGATGATGATTTTGATAAGTAAGTTTATGATGATGATGCTTATGATGATGATGTTTATGATGATGATTATGATAAGTAAGTTTATGTTAATGTTATGCAATGTTTATAAAAAGGGTAAGATGCCCATATGGTAAGATGACATACAATATTATCATGTGGTAAGATGCCACGGGGTAAGATGCCCATATGGTAAGATGCCATACAATGGTATTATGTGGTAAGATGCCACGGGGTAAGATGCCCATATGATAAGAGGCCATACGATGTTATTATTTGGTAAGATGCCACGGGGTAAGATGCCCATATGCTAAGAGGCCATACAAAGTTATTATGTGGTAAGATGCCACAGGGTAAGATGCCCATATGCATGAGTATGAATCAGGGACAACAAAAAGAAGTTAATGAATAACCAGCATATTTACTTAACCAATATTTCATGCATTTACTGTGATGTTTTTATGATGTTAAGTAAGATTGTATATGCTCATGATGCGTTGTCCTTGTAGGTACACTTTCGGACCGAAGGGCCTAGGGTCGGGTTGAGGCGGTGAGCTAAAAGGAGCAAGATGAATATAGGATGCAGGATTTTGATAGTCTCTACTCTAAGAGTAGTGTAAACCTATAGCTTTAACATTCATTGTTGAGAATGTAATTAATTAGCTTTTGGAAATTTTATTTTGGCCTGTAACCTTCTTAGCTCAAGCTACAACCGGAACCCTCAAGAGGTTATGAATGCATGTTCAGTCCATTATATGTGTACTATATGATGTTAAGGTAGGAAGACCCTACATTAGTGGTATCAGAGCAGTGGTTAGATAACCCGGGAATGAGTGAAGGGTAGCCTTAGCAATAAGTTGGCTAGGTGCTTACTTTTAAACATGTTTTGTGCATATGTTGCATATGAAGTATATGATGTTACACTGACATGTTTTGTTCCTCTAACGATGTATGATATGAACTGCTTTTGGGTATTGTTGTTAACCCTTGTCTTGCAGCATGGCAGCAAATGTGGAGGTGGGTGACGCTGTGAGTGTCAATGCAAGTGCTGGACGTACGAATCCCCTACCACCGCCAGCTTTTGGCGAAGAATCGTCTGAGCAATAGTTACTACCTGGGGAACTGAGCTTGACTCAATTTCTTGCATACCGACCTCCGACATTTGAAGGAACTGAGACAGGGGAACATGCAGAAGAGTGGTTGGAAAGAATAGAGGAAATATTTGTGGCAGCTCCTTGTGCTAAGACGGCCTGGATAAGATTAGCGGAGTTCCAATTGGCCAAGAAGGCGCTGATGTGGTGGAAGACCACAGTAGTAGAACAAGAGGCTCAAGGTCATGAAGTTAATTGGAAGCTGTTCAGAACTCGGTTTCTGACCCGCTACTTCTCGGCGGCTGCACGACAGGCCAAGGAAGATGAGTTCACTAACCTTAAGCAAGGTAACATGCCGGTGTCAGATTATGCTCTTCAATACTGTTCTTTACTCAGATATGTGCCTCATATCGCCACAAGTACTCAAGCAAATATGAGGAACTTCATGAAGGGCTTGAGGCCCGAACTGTATGATAGGGTGATCACTAATGACCCTACTTGCTTTGATGATGCACTTTCAAGGGCTGAACTAGCCGAACTAAGAGTTGGTGCATACCCTGATACTGTACCACCTCCAGTACATCCTCAGAAATCCACCCCTGAAAATTTGAAGCCGAGGGGTGATCAGTTCAAGCCAAGGGGGAACTCATCGGCGTCAAGGTTCAGTGGTAAGAGGCCCGACCATCGATGGAAAGGAAACCGTAGGAACGATGCCCCATCCGGAAGAGAGCAGTCTCAGGGAGACAGATTTGGGAGGGTCCAGTGCAATGTTTGCGGGCAACCACACTTGACAAAAGACTGTGTGGGATGTTATGTTTGCGGCAATAAGAGCCACTTTGCTCGGCAGTGTCCCAACCGAGAAGGACAACAGAACTCTACTGGGAGGCCTGCAGACAGAGCAACGCAGCACAGACCACCTTTTGCACCAAGGCAGTATGGAGGTCAGCCTATGAGGCCACCTCAGGGACAAGTCTATGCTTTGACGAGGGAGCGGGCTACAGCAGCTCCGGAGGAGGTTATAGCGGGTACGTGTCTCTTATTTACGCACCCTGCTTTTATATTGATCGACACAGGTGCGTCACACTCTTTCGTGTCGACAAGTTTTGTGGAAAGGCACCACATATGCACTTCTCCGTCGCCCACGCCTCTTGTAGTCTCGACCCCCGCTGGAAGAAGTATGATTACCGATCAGATTGTCTATGATGGCCTCATTTATTTTGAGGATAACGAGCTAAGGTCAGACTTGATTGTTCTGGGAATGTCAGACTTTGACTGCATTGTAGGCATTGACGTTCTGAACAGGTATCAGGCAGTTGTGAACTGCAGGCAGAGGACTGTCCGATTCAGATCTGATATGGGAGTCCAGTGGACATTCTTTGGGGATGGTTCTCGTTCTAAGATCCCGTTGATATCTGCTGTCAAGATGGCGCAGTTGTTGGAATGAGGCCATATAGGATATCTCATATATGCCGTTGATGTTACGGAAAAGAAAGAAGAATTAAAGGTTGAGGATGTGCCTGTAGTGGCGGAATTTCCTGATGTTTTTCCGGAAGAGATTCCCGGATTCCCACCGGCGAGAGAGGTCGAGTTTGGGATTGAGTTACTACCGGGGACGTCTGCCATTTCTCGTGCCCCTTATAGGATGGCACCAGCGGAGCTAAGGGAATTAAAGATTCAGTTGCAAGAGCTCCTTGATAAGGGCTATATACGCCCTAGCGTATCGCCCTGGGGAGCACCAGTTTATTTGTGAAGAAGAAAGATGGTTCGATGCGTTTGTGCATCGATTACAGACAACTGAACAAAGCTACAGTGAAGAATAAGTACCCTCTTCCGAGGATCGATGACTTGTTTGATCAGTTGCAGGGTACGAGGCTCTACAGTAAGATCGATCTGAGGTCGGGGTACCATCAGATTCGAGTAAGGGAAGACGATGTCCAGAAGACAGCCTTCAGGACTAGGTATGGGCACTATGAATTCCTAGTCATGCCTTTTGGGGTGACAAATGCCCCAGCTGTTTTCATGAGTTTGATGAACAGGGTGTTCCAGCCATGTTTGGATCAATTCGTCATAGTTTTCATTGACGATATACTCATCTACTCCCGGACCGAAGAAGATCATGTACGGCACTTGAGGACAGTACTTCAGATCCTTAGGGATCATCAGTTGTATGCAAAGCTCAGCAAGTGCGAGTTCTGGCTGAGCAGTGTAGTGTTCTTGGGTCATGTTATATCTAGCAGCGGGATATCTGTGGATCCCAGGAAGATTGAAGCTGTGATGGAGTGGGCGGCACCCACTTCTGTACCCGAGATACGGAGTTTCCTTGGCTTAGCAGGTTATTACCGACGTTTTGTCGAGGGATTTTCTAAGATTGCTAAGCCGCTGACACAGCTGACTCAGAAAGGAGTCCCATTCTTTTGGTCCGAAGCTTGCGAGGAAAGCTTCCAAGAATTGAAACGTCGTTTGACGACAGCGCCAGTGTTGGTGATTCCTTCTGAGAATAAGAAGTTTGCTTTGTACACGGATGCATCATTGCAAGGTTTGGGCCGTGTGTTGATGCAAGATAAGCACGTGGTGGCTTATGCTTCGAGGCAGTTGAAGCCTCATGAGACCAGATACCCAGTCCATGATCTGGAACTGGCGGCCATCATTTTCGCCTTGAAGATTTGGCGTCATTATCTTTATGGTACGACGTTTACCATCTATACGGACTATAAGAGCCTGAAGTTCCTATTCACTCAGGCTGAACTGAATATGCGTCAAAGAAGATGGATGGATTTACTCAAGGATTATGACTGTGAGATTGAGTACCATCCTGGTAAAGCAAATTTGAGAGCAGACGCCTTGAGTCGAAAGGTGAAGAGTACTGCTGAGGACACTATGTGTTTATCAGCTATGATGACTTCTTATTGCCATCTGGGCTATGATTTTGATGTGGACATGTCGTCGGTGCAAGTGTCGACCTTGTTGGCTGAGCCAGACATATTTGAGGCTATCAGGAAGGCCCAGAGGTCGGATGATGAGGTTCAAAGATGGTCATCTATAGTACTTCAAGGACAGCCATCAAAGTTCAGAGTGGCAGAAGATGATTCCTTGAGATTGGGCAACCGATGGGTAGTCCCAGATACACCAGAGTTGCGTAGAGGAATATTGGAGCGAGCCCACAGTAGTCGGTTCAGTATCCACCCAGGAGGAAGGAAGATGTACAAGGACCTATGCGGTCAATTCTGGTGGAGACGCATGAAGCGTGATGTGATCACTTTTGTTAAAAGATGTTTGATCTGCCAGCAGGTAAAGGCAGAAAGGCAGAGGCCTGGTGGCGAGCTGAAGAGCTTGGAAGTACCTAAGTGGAAGTGGGAGCATATATCTATGGACTTCGTGACCCACTTGCCAAGAACGGCCTCTGGATTTGATGCGATCTGGGTGATCGTGGATAGGCTGACGAAGGTAGCTCATTTCATCCCTTATAGTATGACTTTCACGTATCTAAAGATGGCCCAATTATATGTACGGGATGTAGTGAGGTTGCATGGGGTTCCAGTCTCGATCGTGTCTGACAGAGACCCAAGGTTTACTTCTCATTTCTGGGAGGGTCTCCAGACAGCTTTGGTCACCGAGGTGAGACTGAGTACAGCTTATCACCCTCAGACAGACGGCCAAACGGAGCGTACTATACAGACGCTCGAAGTTATGCTGAGGGCATGTGTTTTGGAGTTTGATACTCCGTGGCAAGAGTCTATACCACTGGTAGAGTTCTCCTATAATAACAGCTATCAGGCGAGCATTCAAATGGCCCCTTTTGAAGCTCTTTACGGACGACGATGTAGGTCACCGCTGTATTAGGAGGACTTGACGAGTAAAGCGGTCGGAGGACCGGATATGATTATGGACATGGAGGAAAAGATTAAGATGATACGCTTAAAGATAAAAGCGGCCCAAGATAGGCAAGCAGCCTATGCCAATAAGCGGCGACGGTCGCTAGAATTCCAAGTAGGAGACAAGGTTTTCTTGAAAATCTCACCCTTCAGGGGTGTGGTCCGTTTTGGCATGCGGGGAAAGTTACCTCCGAGAAATGTCGGACCGTATGAGGTGCTGCAGCGTGTTGGTACATTGGCTTACCGTTTGGCTCTACCGCCGTCCTTATCTGGGATTCATGATGTTTTCCACGTTTCTATGCTACGAAAGTATGAGCCAGACCCGTCTCATGTTTTACAGCCTACTGAAGTGCAGTTGGATTCAGATGTATCCTACGTTGAACGACCGGTCAGAATTCTGGATCGTGAGGATCGCAGATTACGAAGTAAAGTTATACCGATGGTCAAAGTTCAGTGGGATCGTCGGGGTGTCGAGGAGGCTACGTGGGAGACGGAATGGCATATGATGCAGTACTACCCGAAACTATTTTCTGGTATGATTTATGTTTAGTTTCTTTTGGGTAAGTGCATGCGATTTCGAGGACGAAATCTTATAAGTAGGGGAGTATTGTGATGCCCCAAAATTAATTAATGGCAATCTAGACATTAATTATGTTAATATGATGAATTATTGTGATGATTAAGTTATGTGTAGAAAATGAAGTGTTAACATGATTTAATTGTGTTGGTTGTTAATTATGAGGAAAGTATGGATTTAATGAAGTTGGTTGCATTTTTGTAAAATGCTTTTAAATAACCATGTTGGGATGTTTTATACATCATGTTAATTTGGGGTACAATTTTAATAACCCCACTATATTCCCCTTTTATTCCATTTCCCTTCACTTCTTCCCCACCACTCTAAAAATCCCCAATTCATTCCCAAAGCCCTAATCTCACCCCATTTTCGAAATCCTTCAAAGGAGGAAGGAGGAAGCTCCACAAAACTTGTGTTTGTGTGATCTTTGTTAAGATTTGGAGTCTTCAAGAGGTATGGAACCCTTCCTTAAGTTTTATGATGTTTGGTTTTGAAATGGGATGATTTTGAAGTGTTTTAGGTGGGTTTGTTTTGGGTGTATGTTGCAAGTTGTTGGGGTGTGATTTTTGAAGTGTTTTATGTGGGTTTTAGTGGGTTATGATGTTGTTGATGTTGTAGGAAAGTTTGGTTTTGTAAGGTATGAGGATGAGCTTGAAAAATGTACAAAAATGGCGAAAAATCGCGCACCAGCAGGTGGCGATCGATCGCCTGAAATGAGGCGATCGATCGCCGATGGCCAGTAACCATTTCACGTAGGAGGCGATCGATCGCCTAAAATTAAGCGATCGATCGCCGCAAGGCAAAAGAGCGAGGCGATCGATATCCTCAAGTAGCGATCGATCGCCACTGTGTAAAACATGAAAAATGATGATAGTCTCTACTCTAAGAGTAGTGTAAACCTATAGCTTTAACATTCATTGTTGAGAATGTAATTAATTAGCTTTTGGAAATTTTATTTTGGCCTGTAACCTTCTTAGCTCAAGCTACAGCGGGAACCCTCAAGAGGTTATGAATGCATGTTCAGTCCATTATATGTGTACTATATGATGTTAAGGTAGGAAGACCCTACAGTAGGATTCCTTGGTGCAACTCCGGCGTATTCGGAACCACCCAACGGTTACTGAGCCTCAAGGAACCGTCTTCAGCCACCCTAAACTTCGATGACTGCCCAAGACGTACCAAAGATAACCATCTCTGTATCTCCTCGTCTGATCTTTGAGCTCTCCTGATACTCTCAGAAATCTCTGGCTCAGCTAATAAGGTCGATACACATACAGGCGATGCATCCACATCGTAGTCATAGCCCAGATAACAGTAGGAGGTCATCATGGCTGACAACTGCATGACATCCTCAGCAGTACACCTCACTTTCCGGCTCAAGGCGTCTGCTGTCAGGTTAGCTTTCTCAGGATGGTACTCAATCTCACAATCATAGTCTTTGAGTAAGTCCATCCATCTCCTCTGTCTCATGTTCAGCTCTGCCTGAGTAAAGAGAAACTTTAGGCTCTTGTGATCTGTATAGATGGTAAATGAAGTACCATACAAGTAGTGCCGCCAAATCTTCAGGGCAAATACAATAGCCGCCAACTCCAAATCATGAACTTGATACCTAGTTTCACGCGGCTTCAACTGTCTCGATGCATAAGCTACTACATGCTTGTCTTGCATCAGTACACATCCTAAGCCCTGAAGTGATGCATCAGTGTAGAGAACGAATCTCTTATTCTCCGTAGGAATCACCAACACTGATGTTGATGTCAATCTGTGCTTCAGCTCCTGGAAACTCTGTTCACAGGCCTCAGACCAATAAAATTAGCTTGCATGCAATGGTAGGACAGATTACACCAAGGACATTACGAATTAAGGCCTTTATTTCTGGCTTTACTCTTCAAACACTTATCGATTGAGGGAGTACACACAATTTTATTCAAGAAAGGGTAGCTCAGTTTCTTAAACTTCCAGTAACACCATCTCCCCACTTCAATGTTATGGTTGGCAATGGGGATTCGTTGTGTTGTAAGGAGTTCTGTGCTTAGGTACCCTTTAGGAGTGGTTTGGTTTAACATTGATTTTTTACATCCTTCCCATTCAAGGTGCGAATGTGGTCTTGAGCGTACGATGGCTGGAATTACTGGGGCCAATTACTATGGATTATCAGATGCTATATACGGAATTCTGTTGGAAAAACAAGATAATCGGTTTGCAAGGAGATCCCTTTACTTCCAGTAGCATATGTGCAATTGCATCAGGTGAAACAATTAATGCTTGTAGAAGGAATTGCTACTTGCTTCCAATTGATGGCCATTAGCATTGTTAGGGAGTCCGGTTGAAGTAACTTCTATACTTGCAAGACTTTCTCAATTGCTTGACTTGTTTGAGGATGTGCTCGACGAACCAAATTTTATTATTCTAACTTAAAATTCATTATTTTTAATATTATTTATTAAAATCTATTATTTTCCTGATTAAAATCATTATTAATAATATTAATAATACAATTTTTTTATTTTTTTTTCACCAAATAATCACAAGTAAAGTTTTTTTTAAATATCCTACCATTTTTATGAGATTATTAATCAATAGGAAACAATGTTTTTTATACCATCACTTGTGGGAACAAGATTATTAATATTAATCCGTTGTGGCTGTGTTTGGTTGAATTGATTAGAGTTGATTAGGATGTGAAAAAGCCATAATCAAGTGTTTGGTGCATGTTTAAGTTTCTGGTCTTTTCATGGAGCCCCGGTATTAATCACTATACAAGCTTTAAACTGGATCCCTTCATCTCTCAGGTATGTGAATCTCATTTTATACAATGAACATGATATGAACACAAGATGGCATATTTGCCCTTCATCTTCATCTTGCCCTTCATCTTCTCATGCTTCGTCCATCTTGCTTAATTGCCGATGCAAGCTGCGTGAACAAGACAGAGGCGCATGTTTCTACAGGTCGAATTTGCTTAAGTTAAAGTTGTGATCCAAACTGATATTTGACCCCCAACCATTGTTACATCATAAATCTTGCTGTTATTTTAAATTTTAGTAATTTAGACCCTTTCGAGCTAACTGTAATAAATTGGGAACATTAGTTAGATAGATAATATCACAAGGAAAGAGGAAATTTTATGTGATAATCGAAGCTTCTCATTGGTAACAACTGGTGATCGTCTCTTAGAGTTTTCTCCTTTTTGCCCTAATTCGCATATTGCTGTAATTTCTCGAAGATATGGCTTCTTAGTTTTTATGGGATCTATTTGTTGTTTTTATTTGGTCCGTCTAGCTGAGTTGATCATGCTGTATTTTATTCGAATTCCTGCTATTTTAGAGTTGAGTTTCCTGTTGTTTATGGGCTCAAATTTATGAATTGCTCTTATTTTCTTTTATATATTTGCTACTGTTTGTTGAACTTAGCTGTTGTATTACTGAATCTTTGCCTCTCTATAATTCGTTATTATTAGCAACAATAGCATGGTCAATTCCACTGTCGAATAAAAAAGGAAAGCCTTGAACGAAAATAAAGAAACATACCTGAATCTTTGCCTCTTTACAAGATGTCGTTATAGATTCATGTGGAAACTACAATATGATGGTAGAAATCGACCGTGGGGATGACTATTGTGATGCAGTGCTTGTGAAGAGTTCAGACCCTGAATGCAGTGAGCAAAGTGAAGGGCGTGAACGTGCTCCTCTGATTCTCACTCGCAACAATGGAATGAGCTCCAACGCCCGTTTTGCCATTCCTGTGGGATTTCTTAAGCACGGACCCTTGGCTAGCTGCTCCAAGATTCTAAAAAATACCAGGAGGCTGAGGATTGAAATGCTTGAATTCATGTTACAAGCTTTGTGTTGCTTAAAAGATTTTGTTAGCACCTTGTTATTCTATTTGTTTTACTGCTTGTGGAAGTATTATGTTGTGTTCTTGGCCTCACCATATCGTATTTATGAGATTGTTTAAATGTAGTTGTCTTTTGGAGGGCTTCCATTCATGAACTGTTACGATTGATAATTTATGGTGTTGCAAATACTAAATTGAGCCCATCCATGCTTATTGATGCAATGATTGTTTCTGCTGAGATTTTATTTCGCAAGTTCATGTTTCTAAGTTTATTGTGCTTTGTAGTTTTGTAGTTTTTATTGCTTTTGATTAGTTCTTCATTGTTGTCTCGGGTAATTTCTTAGTACTAGTGCATGGGCGATTTGTATAAATATATTCCTAAATTTATATATAAATATTTGATAGAATATAAGAATTGTTGTAAATAAATTAAGGTTGACTTAAAATAATAGAAATAAGTGAAAACCTATTTAAGGGTAATTTTGTTATTTTATGAATAAAATTAATCTATACCACATATTATCAAGTAAACCAAACACATTATTATTTATCATACTTTACTAATCATACGCACCAAACATAATATATTATATCCATGTTTTGTCTTATAAACTCATAATCAAGTAATTATCTATTTTTTAATCTATCCATCACTTATCATATCACAGCAACCAAACACAGCCTGTAAGTAAAGAAGTTGGTCATCAAGGATAAATAATTAATCCTTGGATTATTTATGCAAGTTTAAGATTATCTATTGAAGCAAAACACAACTTTATGTTAAAAAGTTTAAGTTTACCTATTGAAGATAATTCAGTTTCTTTGATATATGTGTTGATATTAGAGGACATAGTCAATGAGTTTCACCATCTACTATATAATTATCCATGTCCACAGATTAATGATGTCACAGTTGATTTCAACTGGAGTCACGAAAAATAGTAGTTCTCCCTATTTGTCTGTGGTTTTGTCTATTACACAGTCTTAACGGGGATCGGGTTAGACTTCATCGAATTTTCATTAAAAAACATCTTGGGTATATATTTATAACCAAGTTGGCAATTGATTATAACTTAATTATTATCATTATATGGAAGTTGAACAACTGTATTTTCTGGAGAGTATATTTATAACCAAGTTGGCTATTTTAATCTTGATGTATTAGTAGTGGCTTCCTGTGCCTTTGCTCAAGTTATGACGATTATTGATTGCCACTGAAGTTAGAACTGAGTACGAAAAAAGTTAGCTTTGATGCAAGACATCGTAATCATTGATGTGAAATATTACACATCGGTTAGAAATCAATAGTAAATCTACCCCTAGGGCACTGCCCTGGGGTTAGAATCAAAATTTCCGTACGAGAAAAAATATTTCTCCCTTATTTATAAGTTGTTGTGCCGGTTACGCGTAGGTTGAAGGCCAGACTGCACCGAAAGTTATGAAAACATGTCCTTTGGTACACCTAAGTATCAGTTTAACTTAAATTTCGGTTTGGTTTTCGGTTTTTTTTAAAAAAATCAATTTTTGGTTTCAAGATTCGGTTAACCGAACCGAATCTAACCGAAAATGATTTTTTTTAAAAAAATAATAATTTAATATGAATTTTTAATCTTTTGTCTGCTTGTCTTCTTATATTTGGAGGCATATATTTTTTATTACGTATATTAAAATATGCTGAACAATATCTCAAATGAATAAAAATCCAAAAAAAATGTACACATCTGAACTAGAAATTTATCGCAAGTGAATAAAAATCCAAACCCCATTGACGAAATTTAAAATGACTGCATGTATAAATTCTGCTATTGGAAATTTGGGAAAAAAAAATTTTAATCCAATCCAAAAAAAAATTAAAATTTCAGTTTAACCGAAACCGAGCAGAAATTTTCTATAAAAACCGAAACCGAACTCAACAATTTTGGTTCTATTTTCGTTTTCGAAAATTCAAAATCGCGAAATTTCGATTAAACTAAATTCCGGTTCGGTTAAAACCAAATGAACTCCACTAACTTAAATTGTTATCATACTGAAGTTGAATAACGGTAGTTTATATCGAATTTCTTTAATATGCTCTAAACCAAGTTGGCGATTATAATCTTGATTTACAAGTAGTGACTTCCTGTGCCTTTGCCTATGCTTTGACGATTCTTGAACATGTTTTACACACACAGACTCACGAAAAATATTCATTATTCGATTTATTTGCCAATCATAAGCAATTTTTGTTGGACCTGAGCTCCTGAAATTACAAAAGAGTTGAATACTTGGAATCTTGTGAGACAGGGAAACCTTAGCTCTGTGATGTCTGCAATAGCTTAAACAATCATCTTTTCTTATTTATTTTGACAATCACCTTCAAGAAGTCGTCGTTTAGGTTTGCTTATTTACATGCTGAGGTTAATCTAACTCTAGAATATCATAGATAGACGCAAATTAGTCAATACTTGTTCTTAAATCTGCAGTAGTTGACCTCTTTAACAACTTGGTTTTGTTTACAAGAGAATTCAAGTGCATTCTGCAAGTTGTACACTTAAGATAGTATTAACTAGAACATCTTGATTTAGCTGTCAAACTTCATAATTCCTCATTTTCGGTCGTCGATCATAAAATTATTTTTGTGACGAATGAATCAAAAGAAACCTCCAAGGGTTGTCATTGTTTCTGAGAAATTGCCTTACGTTGGTATGCAGGTTCTTGAAGGCGGAAATGACGAGATTTATTTTATGTACCTAGCTTTGATGCTATCGCAAGAAAACTTTCGAGGGTATTGTCTGTATACAGTTGAATTGTTTGCGTATATAATTTATAGACTGAAAGTAGGCAAATGCCTGTGCGTGGCGGTATAAATAATATAATGTGTAACCCTAAACGTTTATTCATTAATAGAACAGCCGCAACTTGCTCACGTGGATTCAACTATGTTAAATCTTTTTGTTGTTTTCTATTCTATTTTTCATATGATTTAGCACAAATTGTTGCACGATTCACAATTAGAGATGTCCTACGGAGCGTACGGTACGAGGCACGGCACATCACGACCCATTTTGCTACTGTGTAGTGTTGTGTCAGGCACGACCCGTAACATGGGTTGTGCCAGCCACAATGTCGTGCCGTAGAACGTTTTTTTTAATTGTAGTGATCGATCGCATTTATAGCACTGCTTGCCAAAAATGGCGCTTGACCGATCGATCGGTAAAGCACCAACGTGCAAAAAAAATAGTCGTTGCAATGACTGTGTTTTTAATTTTTATTTTATTTTTGTAGTTGTTATATATAGGCGTGTGTTGAGGAAACAATTTATCCTCTCAATCTCTAAGCTCTATATTCTTGAAGCTCTATAGTATATACTCTCAATTTGTTCACAAGAAGAAAGAAATTCGTCTCAAGTTTGCCAATACAAGCACAATCAATAGAACCAATACTCCTCCTAGCAAATATTTGGTAACTTTTATATTTGTTGTATTAGATAACTATAGTCTAGATACATAATGGCTGATTCGTCTTAAAATGTGAATTATGATGATGAAATTGATCAATTTCAATAAAATAAGGAAAGTACACCAAATATTCATCATCAACTAGAAGAACTTCCAAAAAAAAAACTAGTAATGTATGGCAATATTCGATATAGAAAATGTTGAGGGAAAGAGTTCAAGGGCGGTTTGTAAAATAATGTAAAAAAAAATTATGCATATGCTTCTTCTGGTGGCACGTCATTTACTAAGGCACATGGCTAAACATGAAAGCGAACCAAATGATGGTAACCAAACTACTCTTTCACAATTTGGTACTTGTAGTAGTAGTTCGACTTTAAGTTTTTCTCTTATAATGTTGAAAGATATATGAGAGAATTAGCTAAATACATAGTATGGACGGAAAAACCTTTTTCAATGGGATCGGATGCGAAATTCACTAATTATATTAACTTAGGTTTGCAACATCAACATAAAAGGTTTTCAAGAAATACTGTTAAATCGGATGCATTCACAATTTTAATGAATATAAAGCAAGTTTAATTACGTATGTAGGTAATCTTTCTTCGAAAGTAGCACTAAACAACTTATCTTGGCAATGCATCATATCTACGTGTTACAAGACATTGGATTGACGATAATTGGATGTTACATAAAAAGAATTTAGGTTTCGCAATAGAATTTAGGTTTCACAAAAATTGGCCGCATATGGATGGAGTTAATTCTAATGCCATTATGTCATGCCCCGAGACCAGAGCGCGTGACACCGGCGTTGAATCCAAATATGAAATTCGAATACAACAAGCCTCATGTACAGATTTATGATAAAAACCAGTCTATTTATTCCAAAATCAATAAATTATCATTACATTTGATATTACAAAATAAAATTGTCTCGGATTAATCAAAGATGCGGAAGCGTAAATAAAACTAATAAATTTTCTTGAAGGTTCTTCGTGGATCATTATCTCCAAAATTGTTCTTGTTCTTCTTCATTGATCTCTTCTTTTCGTCTTTGTCTGGGAGGGGAGGTTAGGGGGTGAGTGTTAAGGAAAAACACCCAGCAAATAGGGGCCGGCTGAACATGGTAAAAATATACATATATTCATAGCAAAAATCCTTTAAATAGTTCTTTATCAAATCACATAGATCTTGGCATATAAACACATTTCTTACCCATAATCACATAACGACTTATTGGATTCAAGAGATGGCTCCGCAAAGTCCTTTCAAAATACTCATGTCACATACTTGTTAGATCTAAAACATATTCTCCATATTTGATGTTCAATCGAAAGTTTAATCGTAGCAAAAACCCACTTACAATGTTGAATAACCGAAGCATATTAAAATGAGATCCGGGTTGAGAAATGGTGTGAATCTCCTCCTCTCTTCCTTGCAAGTTTCAAATGGGTGTGTGTGGTGTGAATGCAATTTTCGAAAAAAATGAGTGGTAGCATAAGATCCTTTTTGCATTAGATAGGTTGGGTTTTAATGTGAGGGGTGGTTTTTATTTTAGATCCAATATTTTTGGCTTTAATTGTCTTGATTTTTGGGTGGTGAAATTTCCTTAACCTTGGGTGTGATAATCCATGATTTAGGTCTTCTAATTGAATGGGTGGTTTAATGGTGATTGGATGGTATAATTATAAGAGTGTGGTCAACCTAGATCCACCAATAAGACAATTTGAAGGCTTGATCTTTGGTGTATTGATTTATAATGGTTTTAATGGTGAATTGATGGGTTGTTGATGGGTATGAGTTGTCAATGCACTTTGGAGGGCAAGATTTGTGGCACTTAATTTGGAGGTGAGTGTGATTACTTGTCATGAAATGGTTTGTCATGAAGTGATGTATTTAAATGTGTGGGATTTTGGATGACAATCTTACCATTTTGGTCAAGAAAAATCCCAAATGTTGTCTTGTGATTGACTCGTGGCTTAGTGGTGGTTGAGATGTAATTAAGTTGATGGTCAAGGCATTGAATGGTTTAATGCACTTTCAATATTCTAGTAAGTGAAAATAGAGCCTCATTGGGTGCCTTTTTATGTAGGATTATTGTAGGAATTATTTTCCATAACTTTTACATATTCATTGCAATATTTAAGATTGGTTATTATTATTATTATTATTGTTATTTTCAATGATTTCTTAATTATCTACAAACTTTAAATTATTTAAAATTTACAAGCTAAAATCATATAACCTAGGTATTAACTCCTACACAAACTGTAATAAGTTAAATATATGATTTGAAGTCTAAATAATACAATTCAATCCATCAATAATGTAAATCTATTATTTTAAATTTTCAATATTATCTTTGTATCACGTAAGTTGTTTGACCAAAATTTCGGGTCTTCACATCCCTCCCTCCTTATTAGAAGTTTCGTCCTCGGAACTTGGGTCGGCTTCGGAAACACATCACATAAACACTTAGCACATATCACATAGTGGCTTCTTTGGGTTCAAGAGGTGGCAAACCATGCGCATAGTACTTTGCTCATTGGATTCAAGAGGTGGCCCCCGTTATGTGTAGCACTTTGCCCCGTCGGTTCAAGAGGTGGCTCCCACATAACGTGACACTTTGCTCCTCCGATTCAAGTGGTGGCTCCTATACACGTAGCACTTTGCCCCGCAAAGCCTTACTTTCACATAAACATATCTTACATTTAATCGCATGGCAACTTATTGGATTCAAGAGGTGGCTCCCGTGTGTATATCACTTTGCTCTTAAGGATCAAGAGGTAGCTCCCATGCATGTGGCACGCCCACATCATGTAGCACTTTGCCTTGCCGAATCAAGTGGTGGCTCCTACACACGTAGCACTTTGCTCCGCCATCATATTTACACATAAGTGCATGACAACTCATTGGATTCAAGAGGTGGCTCCCGTGTGCATAGCACTTTGCTATTAAGGATTAAGAGGTGTCTCCCATGCATGTGGCATGCCCACATCATGTAGCACTTTGCCCCGCCGAATCAAGTGGTGGCTCATACACACATAGTATTTTGCTCCGCCAAGTCCTTGCTTTCACATAAACATATTTTACACTTAATCGCATGACAACTTGTTGGATTCAAGAGGTGGCCCCCGTTATGTGTAGCACTTTGCCCCGTCGGTTCAAGAGGTGGCTCCCACACAGCGGGGCACTTTGCTCCTCCGACTCAAGTAGTGGCTCCTACGCACGTAGCACTTTGCTTCCCCAAGTTCATACTTTCACGTACACATTTCTCTTAATTTTTCAGGTTTAAATCATACTAAAACTTTTTAGATTTCAAACCACACACATACTTTCCATATTCGTGTGAATCTTTAAAGCATACTAAATGATTTCGAAAACAAAGAATGATGTATCTTAACCTTAGAAAAGTGAGCAAATAGAGTTCCAAGTTCCACTTGGAATGCAGTTTTTGTAATTGGATGAAAAATTTTAAACCAAACAATTTTCATCGATAAATCTAATAAAATATGAACTTGAATTTATTGAGTGATTTCAGAATTGAATTTCTCAAAGTTATCCCAAGAATAAAAACTCAAGGAAGTGGGCGTAATATATTGAAAACATATGGATTGAGTTCATCGAGACTTACCAAAAATTAGTAGCAAGGTTTAAAGGTGTTGCGTAGAAGCGTAACCATGGAATAACACAATTCCAGATACACTCGGAGAGTAAACAAAAAATTTATTAATTAAACTGAGAGATTCACAACGAAATCCTAAACAAAGAAAATCATCACTATGATACCCAAGATATATTCTTTATTATCCTTAAGATATTGCATACTAGAAAAACTAGTCTATTGTTTCTCCATCTCTTAAATCCCCTTCAACATCTTCCAGTACCATAGGATCTTCCTCTTCCATCATGAAATTGATCACAGACTGCTTGTAGGCGACTTCCCATGCCAATTCATTCTTCTCATTCACGAGGGCTTGAATTTGAATCCACATGTTCTCCCGATACTCGTTGAACTCCTGCTCGAAGCGTTCCAACTGTTGGCACTTATTAATGTGAACTTCCATAAGTGTTTTGTTGTCCTTGATTGCTTTTGTAAGTCGCTATTCGGCACGATGGTGGTGGTAGATCATCCTTTGGGCCTTGTAAGGGTAGTGATTGATTACCTATAACAACTCGGTCTTGTCTCCCATCTCCTTGTATTGGAATATTTTAAATTCAGTTATACCATGCTCCTTCTTTTGGATCGAACTGGTTTGAGCGTGAGTCATCGCAACCTACGTCGTATTGAAAAAAAATATGTTACAGTGGATGAGGAATTGAAGGGTGGGTTAGAGTTCTTTTAGGAAAAGAAGTTAAATCCTCAATTGGTTACTTTTCGGTTGCTGAATTTCGAAATTGACAAATGATTTTTCTTGGAAATGATGTGAGGATAAATAACACAATTTGGATTGGAATAATCTGCTTCGGTGGTTCAAAAATCGAGGGCAAGTTTTGAGATATTAGGGTTTAATAGGCGCGGATTGGGGTTTCAAGAATTCGATCACTCGAGATTTGTCGAAATTGTTTGAGGACTATTAATATACATGTTATGAGGATTCATAACCCAAATTTAATTATAAAATGGCATTCGGAATTGGGAGAAATCAAAGTCCGAAATTTTCGCAATTTTAGGGGTCTTGGGCGAGAATCTCGATCCGAAATTGAACATCTTCCCTTGTCTGTGATTTCAATTGGATATAGGGTTTTTGTTCGACATGGAATAAGGATCATAAACCCATAATTAATTTGAAATTGGTGTATGGATTGATGGGAAAATCGAATCCCAAATTTCATGACTTAGGGTCTTGGTGCGTGGATTGAGGATTGATATTGGAAAATTTGCCTTGTTTGTGAGGAAAATATAATAGAGGGCTTTTATTTCTTGCATGATTACGAGTGATATCCCGAAATTAATTGGATTTTCGTTTTCGAATGATAGATCAATCAGTAGTTGGAATTTTTGCCAATTAGGGTTCATGTAGCTTAAATCTCGATCCCAAATTGAGCATCTTTCCTTTCTGGGATTACAGTTGGACATATGGTTTTTGTTAGGAATCGAGTAAGGATCATAAATGCAGAATGGATTTGGAATTGGTGTTCGAATTTGGAAGAAATTGATGAACACATTTTCTTGGCCAAATTAGGGTTCATATGTGTATATTTTAGATCGAAAATTAATTACTTTCCTTTATTTGTTAATCAATTTTGTTAGATGGCTTTGGATCGATGTGTTTCAAGGAGTAAGAACACAGATTTAATTTCGGAATGGTGTTCGGAAGATTGGGAATCGAGGATTGAATTTCTTGGGCATAATTAGGGTTCTAGTGCGCAAATTTAGGCTAGAAATAGGACACCTCCTTCGTTTGTGAATCCGATTTGGTAGAGGACATTTGTCAAGGATGATATTTGGATTATTAATTCAGATGGGATTTAAAAATTACCTTATTATGGGTGAAAAATCGAAGCCTTAATTTTTGACTGAATTAGGGTTTTTAATCGAACTTTGGATTCGAAATTAGTCTTACATCCTTAATTGTAAGTAAATATGGGTATAGGCTTTTACTTTTCTGGATATCCTGATCAATAAACCGAAGCTAATTTTGAAATGGTGTTAAGGTGATTGAGAAATTGGGGGATTAAATTTTCGTTGGTTTAGGGTTCATAGCCATCCAAATAGCTTTTGCGATCGGTCATCGTTCGACGACTGGAAGTCAGATATAATAGAGGGTTAATGTTCAAATTGGTCTGTGGGTTACGACAATAGGAGGGATTTTTCCGGAGTTGCTGGAAGCGGCTAGATCGGAACTAGAATGGCGTGAGGGGTTGGTGCGCGGCTTTAGTTCACAATTACTCCTTTTCCATTCAGCAGATATTGAAATTGATTGGGGGGTTTTGTAAACCGAGAGGTTTTGGTCTCGTTGTTTGGTCGGCTGTCATTTTTCCGGCACCGGCGATGAGGCGGTGAAGCAGACAACCTTAGACCTAGGATTTTTTTATTTTATTTTTTTTAAAATTCCAGAATGTTAATTCGATTCCCCCAATTGATTTTTTGATTTTAATCAGTTGTCTATTAGGTTCGGAATTCATAATTTGGTTGTTTGATATCAACCAAAAATCTTTTCCCAAAGGGATCATGGAACCTAATGTCACGCTGCGAGACGAGAGCGCGTGACACTGGCGTTGAATCCAAATATGAAATTCGAATACAACAAGCCTCGTGTACAGATCTATGATAAAACAAGTCTATTATTCCAAAATCAATAAATTGTCATTACAAAATACAATTGTCTTGAATTAAATCAAAGATGCGGAAGCGTAAATAAACTAATAAATTTTCTTGAAGGTTCTTCGTGGATCATTATCTCCAAAATTGTTCTTGTTCTTCTTCCTTGGTCAAGAAAAATCCCAAACGTTGTCTTGTGATTGAGTCGTGGCTTAGTGGTGGTCGATGTGTAATTAAGTTGATGGTCAAGGCATTGAATGATTTAATTATGCACTTTTAATATCCTAGTAGGTGAAAATGGAGCTTCATTTGGTACCTTTTTATGTAGGATTAGTGTAAGAATTATTTTCCATAACTTTTACCTATTCATTGCCAGATTTAAGATTTGTTATTATTACTACTATTATTATTTTCAACGATTTCTTAATTATCTATAAACTTTAAATTATTTAAAAGTTTACAAGCTAAAATCATATAACCTAGGTATTAACTCCTACACAAACTCTAATAAGTTAAATACTAAGTTATTTGCTTAAATATGTGATTTAAAGTCCACAAGATTAAATAATACAGTTCAATCCATCAATAATGTAAATCTATTATTTTAAATTTTCAATATTATCTTGGTATCACGTAATTTGTTTGACCAAAATTTCGGGTCTTCACACATTATGCAAGTCACAAATGAATATAATATTAGTAATAAAATCTTCTCTATTTTATTTGATAATGCAACTAATAATACCGCTACAATTACTGTATTAAAACTTATTTGAAACCATTTTTAAATGGTAATCTTTTTCATATTCGTTTTGCATGTCATATTTTAAATTTGTGTGTACCAAATGTATTGAAACCACTTGAGATTCATTTAGAAAAAATAAACAGTACTCTTAAATTTCTTAATGATTCAGTTGCTAGAAAACAAGACTTCAAAAGTTTATGCATTTCTCATGGTATGAATTATAAAGATTTTCCTTATGATTTTCCTAATATGTGGAATCCACATATTTAATGTTGCAAGCATATTTGCGTTATATAAATGATCACTTTATTTTTTAATGAAAGGATGACCGAATATTTTCATATTGAAGAAACTGGTCGGGAAATTGCTTCTAGTATTTGTAATTTTTTAAAATCGTTTTATGATGCTATCAATTTATTTTCGAGGTGTTATTATCCAGCTTCTTCAATATTTTTGAATAACATTTATGAAATTAGTGAATGTTTTGCATTACATAGAAGAGATTCGTTTTTACACGAATTGTTGAACCAACGGAGTATAACTTTAAAAATATTAGAAAACTATTCTTATGTTGAATCCAAGATTAAAATTATATAGTGTAGAAATTATAATAGAATCTTATTACACCAACATGGCTTATGAAAATGTTGATATTAATCAAGATAAAGAGCTTATTAATAAATGTTTGTTTGCTTTATTTTCTTTATATGATTCGTTACATGATTCTAGATCAATTCCAGCAAGAGAAAGTGATAGTATTGGTGGTAATAGTAGTAAGGGTTCTGTGTGGACAATGTTAAGAAGACAAGACTATACTTCTACTTCTTCTAGTTCTAGTTCTAATACATCTTCATTTACTGAGCTTCCGTTATATTCTAAACCAAGTCATAAACTTCATTGAACAAGAATTATAAATTTTTGATGTTTTGACATGGTGAAAAGACAATGCTAGATTTTGGCCAGTACGTTCCATCATGGCACGTGATCTACTAACTCCTCTAATATCCACAATTCCACCTGTCACGCCCCAAAATCGGGGTCGATAACACCGGCGTTGATTCCAAACATTAATTCAAAATCAACATGCATCGTGTATAGATCTATGATAAAAAACAGTCTATTTATTCCATAGAAAATAATAATTATCTTTTACAATTGAAATTATAAAATACAACTGTCTCGGATTAAATCAAATATGCGGAAGCGTAAATAAAATTAATAAATTCTTGAAGGTTCTTCGTGGATCATCATCTCCAAAATTGTTCTTGTAATTCTTCATCGATCTCTTTTTTTCATCTTTGTCTGGGAGGGGAGGTAAGGGGTGAGTATTTCGGAAAATACTCAGCAAGTAGGGGCCGATTGAACATAGTAAAAACACATATATTTTCATAGCGGAAATCATTTTAAACATTTCTTTATCAAATCCATAGATCTTGGCATATAAACACATTTCTTACTCATAAACACATATCTCCACATATTCACATATCGACTTATTGGATTCAAGATGTGGCTCCCGTGATATAGCACTTTGCTCTTAAGGATCAAGAGGTGACTCACATGCATGTGGCACGCCCACATCATGTAGCACTTTGCCCCGCCGAATCAAGTGGTGTCTCATGCACACGTAGCACGTTGCTCCGCAAGGTCCTTCATTCATGATCATGTCACATACTTGTTTAGATTTAAAAACATACTTTTCATAGGGTTGTTCAATCGAGATTTAAAGCATACATAAAGTTTTGAAAACGAAAGGAATGATAGCAAAAACCCTCTTACCGTCGTTGAAGATTCGAAGCACGTTGAGATGAGATTCGGGTTGAGAAAATGGTGTGAATCTCCTCCTCTCTTCTTGAAGGTTTCGAAAATGTGTGTATGTGTTGTGAGAGGATTTTCGAAAAGAGCCCATAGGTGGAATATAATTTTCTTTCTTATAGTAGTAGAGTTTGGATAATCATCCCTTAACATTGGCCAAAGAAATCTCTTAAATTGAGTCAAGTCAAACAAGTCATGAATGCATGATATTATGATAATTGGATGCTAATGGTGTGGCAATTAAGTGGGAATACAATTAGGAGTAAGGTGATTCAATGTAGGAGGATTTTAATTTGGATCCCTAAACTTTGGCCATATAATTGAATAAGATAATTGAATGGTAATGTCATGATTTAATCATGCAATTAAATGGATACCAAGATTTGGGCATGGCACTTGAATGAGTCAATAATGAGGCAAAATGAATAAAGGATTTTGAGTGTTTAATGTAGGAGAATTATTTGACCAGTACCAAAACTTATGCCCTTTAATGACACAATTTGAGCAACGTACTAAATGTCATTAATGAGATTGAATGATAGCATTTGATAGGGTTGAATGAGATTAAATGGTGGCATGATTGAGTGATAAAATTGCATGACCTTAAATGACTAGCGTTATGACTTTAGCAAGTCAATGAATGGCTCTCATGATTTGGAAAGGCAAATGATTAGGCAAATTTCCGGGGCTTCACATCCCTCCCTCCTTATTGGAAGTTTCGTCCTCGAAACTTGAGTTGGCTCGATCTTGATGAGACATTTATATTTCTCTGGCATCTTTTCTTCTGGTTCCCAAGTGACCTCTTTATACATATGGTTTGACCTTTGGACTTGGCGTATGGAATGGTCTTTCATCTCAGTACTTGATCATTTGAGTCCACGTTCCAGATCGAAATTTCTTGGTACTTCATAGGTTCATTCCTGCTTCTTTCGACAACTAAAGGTTCTACATGGTTCGGATTGTCAATGAATATCTCCGCAGTCGTGGTACGAGGAAAATATTATGATTTTGGGATAGGCTTGGAGTGTGTGTTATTTTGATTCTGTTGGGACCATCAATGTTGAAAGTAACTCGCTTAGGGTAAAAGTTCGCTCGAAATTTCGTACTGAAGTTTGAGGCTGAAACACATAGCATATCCTCGAGGGTATAAGTTCTCCTTTCAGTCTAACCATCGATTTGTGGGTAATATATGGTACTTAGAGTCACATGAGTACTTATCGGTTATTGAAAGCTCTCTCAAAGTCGCGACACAAATTGTGGGTCTCTATTAGAAGCTGGCGAGACTGGCTTCCTACATTCGTTGGTTTAATGTTTCGTCTGAGCTCTTACCTAGTCGAACTAAGAACCAAATCTACAAGTATTTCTTCTATTGAACTTCCGTCATGTACTCTAATGAGATTATCTTAGCTTTAAGAAAGTGAATGAAAAGAGTTTCTAGTTGAATGAGTTTTCTTTGTCAACATGATCAATGATAGGAGAAAAGTCTCTTATAAAGGCTGTTCAATACAATCCAAAAATTTCTTAAGGGGATGCAAAGTGAATGATTAACTTTTTGTGAGTTGAAACGATCAAAACAATTGTTGAATACTACAAGAATTTGCAAGGATGACATACATTATTCTAGGATACAATCTCATGAAAGAGATGAAATGAAAATTCCAAGTAGGTGGAAAGATAGACAATGTAAGTACTTTTGTGCATCAACTTAAATAAGTTTTGCAAGATGATAGTCGAAAAATATTAGTTTGATATGAAGAAGATCAAGGCCATATCAAACTCAAGCAATTATGGAGTCTCGACAATGAATGAATAAATAATTGATGTATCGAACTTTAATGAAGAACGATAACCACATTATCCAAAGAATATTTGGGTAATTATGAAGCAAAAACATACTATGAAGATCCGAAGTACTAGAAATAATTGAACGATTGTTTCACAAGTAAGATATATTTCAAACGGTCCAAACTATTTAAAATAGATGAGGATATAAGAACAATTTCAGGGTGAATCAATAGTTGAATAAGTGTTTGCACAAATGAGACTATTTCAAAATTTACGAATGAAGCTCTATAGTGCAATAAGTAGATTGAATAATTGTCCGGACAAAATCATATGATTCGAGTATTCTAGAAGAATTAAAAGTGAGCTTTCACATTGAATACGAGATTATATCAAAATGGACAAAATAAAGCTCAAAAGATATAATTGAACGTTTAGGATTTAATAAATCAAGCGAGGAAATGTCCAATAGACGTGATGGCATGCTACCATTATTCCAATGAAAATTGAGTTCAAAGATATCAATAATAAATTTGAAGGAAGACAAATGAATTCATTGGTCGAATAAATTTTATCGAATTTCAAAAGATTTATTGGACTGCGGAAAGGTGGTTTCTAATTTTCTTAATAAATTCTAAGGGACTAGTATATTCTCATCTGAACCAAAATATTATAAGCTTGAGTACGATGTTCCATCACTATATCCAAATTGAGAAATGGATTTCTAATTTCCTTATTAATATTTAGATACTAATCTACTATCTCTCATTTCAACCAAATGATCATACAACTTGAACCCAAAGTATCACAACTTATACTCAAATTATGAGATGTATTTTAAATTATGTCTCCCAAAATTATAGCATGACTTTACTTAGTTCTAAGGATCTCAATAAGAATAAGGAGGGCATGTCATCGACTATTCTAGTTAGCCCAAGATTTCATTCGAAATGAAGTTCCTCGAAATTGAGTGATTTGAAAATTAACATTCTCGAAGTTAGCCCAAGAATAAAAATTCAAGGAATTGAGCGTAATATATTGAAAACAATTGGATTGAGTTCATCATGACTTACAAAGAGGATATAGCTTTTCAAAATAATAGTAGCAAGGGTTTAAAGTTGTTGCATAGGAGCGTAACCGAGGAATAACACAATTGGGATACGCTCGGAGAATAAACTAAAATTTATTAACTAAATTGAGAGGTTCACGAGGCTTGAATTTGAGCGTAATATATTGAAAACAATTGGATTGAGTTCCTTTTCCATCATTAAATCGATCACAGACTGCTTGTAGGCGACTTCCTGTGCCAATTCATTCTTCTCATTCACGAGGCTTGAATTTGAGTCCACATGCCCGATGCTCATTGAACTCCTGCTTGAAGTGTTCCAATTGTTGACACTTATTAATGTGGACTTTCATAAGTGTTTTGTTGTCCTCGATTGCTTTTGTAAGTCGCTCTTCGGCACGATGATGGTGGTAGGTCATCGTTTGGGCCTTGTAACGGTAGTGGTTGATTATTTCTAACAACTCGGTTTTGTTTCGCATCTCCTTGTCTTGTAATATTTTAAATTCGGTTATATCATGTTCCGTCATTTGGATCGAACTGGTTTGAGCGTGGGTCATCGTAGCCTATGTCGTATTGAAGAGTATGCTAAGATGGAGGTGAAATCGAAGGATGAAATTTCGTGGGTTAGAGTTCTTCGAGGAGAAAAATTAAATCCTCAATTGGTTACCTTTCGGTTCCTGAATTTCGAAATTGACAAATGCTTTTTTTTTTTTTGAAATGATGTGAGGACAAATAACAAAATTCGGATTGGAATAATTTGCTTCGGTGGTTGAAAAATCGAGGGCAAGAATTTCGGGATATAAGGGTTTAATAGGGGCGGATTAGGGCTTCCAGAATTCGATCACTCGAGGTTTGGAATTCGAAATTGATAAGGGGCTATTAATATACATGTTATGAAGATTCATAAACCAGATTTAATTTTAAAATGGCACTCGAAATTGGGAGAAATTGAAGCCCGAAATTTTCGCAATTTAGGGTTCTTGGGCGAGAATCTCGATCCGAAATTGAGCATCTTTCCTTGTTTGTGATTTCGATTGGATAGAGGGCTTTTGTTCGACATGATATAAGGATCATCAACACAAAATTAATTTGAAATTGATGTTCGGATTGTTGAAGAGATCGTTGGTCAAAATTTTCGCCATTTAGGGTTTATAGGGCGTGAATTACAGTTCTAATTTGGCAACCTTTTCTCATTTTGGAGAGAGATCCGATAGAGGGATTTTTTAGGAATTAAATTACGGTTAAACACCCGAAATTAATTTGAAATTGATGTTCGGATTGATGGAGAATTCGTTGGTCAAAATTTTCGTCATTTAGGGTTCTAAGGGCGTGAATTGTGGTTCCAAATTGGCGTCACTTCGTTGTCTGTAATCCGACAAAATCATAGGGCTTTTACTACTGGCATGATTTCGAGCAAGATACCGAAATTAATTGGATTTTTGTGTTCGAATCGCCTGTCAAATCGAATGTTGAAATTTCGCCAAAATTAGGGTTCTTGAGCGTGATCTAAGGCTCAAAATTGGAGGCCTTCTCTTGTTGTTTATTTGAATTTTCCAGAGGGCTTTTGATATATATGTCATGTGGAACATTTACCCGGAACTAATTCAATTTCTATGTTCGGAAATGGAAAAACGAATTTGGGATTTTTTAAAAAAATTTAGGGTTCATGGCATGAAATGCGATCTGTAATTTTTGAGTGAAACTCGAAATTAGTTTAGGGCTTTGGTTCTACAAGTAATTTCGTTCACGGTGATGGGTCGCATGTCACGTTACATGGCCGAAGGAGGCGATTTCGGGAAGTAGAGATTTTGAACGGTTTTTGGGTTAGGTCGCAAATTGATAGGGAAAACGACGTCCATTGGAGCTGATACTTTGGATGTGAGGTCGTCCCGTGGAGGTGCTCCCGGTCGTTGGTCGGTCGTGCTTTCTCCGGCGGTGGCGTGCGGTGGAATATAGTTTTCTTTCTTATAGTAGTAGAGTTTGGATAATCATCCCTTAACATTGGCCAAAGAAATCCCTTAAATTGAGTCAAGTCAAGCAAGTCATGAATGCATGATATTATGATAATTGGATGTTAATGGTGTGGCAATTAAGTGGGAATACAATTAAGAGTAAGGTGATTCAATGTAGGAGAATTTTAATTTGGATCCCTAAACTTTGGCCATATAATTGAATAAGATAATTGAATGGTAATGTCATGATTTAATCATGCAATTAAATGGATACCAAGATTTGGGCATGGCACTTGAATGAGTCAATAATGAGGCAAAATGAATAAAGGATTTTGAGTGTTTAATGTAGGAGAATTATTTGACCAATACCAAAGCTTATGCCCTTTAATGACACAATTTGAGCAAGATACTAAATGTCATTGATGAGATTGAATGATAGCATTTGATAGGGTTGAATGAGATTAAATGGTGGCATGATTGAGTGATAAAATTGCATGACCTTAAATGACTAGTGTTATGACTTTAGCTAGTCAATGAATGGCTCTCATAATTTGGAAAGGCAAATGGTTAGGCAAATTTTCGGGGCTTCACACCATCGGAGTCTTGTTTTAGTGCAGGTTGAAGAGTCACTGATGAAAAAAGAAATAGAATGAAACCAAACACCGTAGATACGTGTATTCTTTTAAAGGATTGGTTGGATGCGGATAGACACTTACAAGGTGTTGAAGAACATAATGTTTCTTCCGATAAAAATGAAGAAAACTAGAATATTTTTTAAAATCTTTTGTAATTTCTTACTTTTTATTGTTGAATGTAATTTGTAGTTATTCAATTCGTAGTCAATAAATTTTAATTTTGCAAGTATATTGTGTCAATCGATATTTAGTTATACTATTATTATATTTAACAATTTAGATTTTCAAATATATATATATATATATATATATATATATATATATATATATATATATATATATATATATATATGTTTAATTAAAAAACCGTAAAAAATAAAAAAAAATTAATTAGGCCGTGCCAGGCCACATAAAAATTGGGACGGACAGTGCCTGTTGCGGGCCATGCCGACCCGACCGAAACAGTACAAGACAGCACGAATTAGCGAAGCCCAACATGACTCATTTGACATCTCTATTCACAATATAAATTCATAAGGTTTTTTAGAATGGTTAGGCCTCTTTTGCGAGTCAAACGAAGGTTAGAAATCTTGAAAAATCAACTACTCTATATTGTTGCACTAATTTGTTGGCCTTTTGTAATTAATCTATATATATAACAAAAACATGTAATATATTAATAGAACAAACAGTTATATAATCTCCTAAAACAAGATAATCATAACCGAAAAGCCTAAAACAAGATAATCATAACCGAAAAACAACTACGAATACATACAATGGCCTTTGAACTATTTTCTGTGTATCACAGATTTTCTTGAATCCTGATGCCATGCTTTGATAATTATGATATTATATCATTATTATTCATATATTTAGAAAAAGTGAAGTCTAAAATCATATTTAATATCAAATTCGGTCAACTTTAGTGAAGTCTAAAATCATATTCAATATCAAATTCGGTCAACTTTCGGCGTTGAAATATATATTTTTTTTCAAAACAAAAATGCCACTTGCTGTTAAATTATGGAATAGTAATTGCTTTAATTAAGATGAGAGAAAATCTTAGCACCGCCCCCAATATTTTCTTTTTAAAAAAACGACTTAATTTCGTGGTCGCTAATACCCCCTTTTTTTTTTAAGCGTAAAAAAAATGCATAATTGTTATATAATGAAATACACATATTCAATTGAAATAAAAACCGAGCATACCAAATTGTTGTGAAAAAAACATTCAACTTTAAAAAATTAACAAAATATGGAGTGAGCCTTGGCGCAACGATAAAATTGTTGATAGGTGACCTAGATGTCATGGGTTCGAGTCGCAGAAACAGCTTCTTACATTGCAAGAGAATGCTACATACATTAGGCTCAATGAGCCCGACCCACCTCACACCCCGCGCATCACGAGAGCTTCGCGCACCGGAGTTACCTCCTTACAAAAATAATTTAAACTACAATATATATATTCGATTTACAAATTTCTTTTTATTTGTAAATATCAATTTTAAGATGAAATTAAAACGCATTAGTAATTAATTATTCCAAAGTCCAAGATTCAGGAACAATTCTTTGGTCAACTTGACGATTTGTAAAGACTAATTTTAAGTTCAATTTTTCTATTACATATTCCCATTAATAAAGGGCATCCAACGGAAGGTTTCATGTGTTCCCTTTCTTTGAATTGAATTAATTAATCTTGGACGGCGTTGTGTTGCAACTAACAATAATCTAGGCTAAAAAAGAAATTATATATATATATATATATATATATAATGGTTATAGGAAATTATAAATAATAGCCATTTTTTGCATGCATTGCGTGGATATACAGTAATTTTTTTAAATTGATATGGTAATTGTAAAGTTATTTTTTAATTTTGGCTTTTTTGAAATGTACTAAATTTTTTTCAAACTGGTTTTGTAGTTCAATACCATCCCACGTATCTTTAGGATGTTATTATGGTTATCTAAATTAGCAGGAGTCTTGCGATCATTTAGCATATTTATTATTTGACAGAGGGTATTATGGTAAGTTTACTTTAGGACATACCACTAACACACTCACACATATTATATACCTAGCGACCTTTGTACGGTTGTATGCACATACAATCGATTATTTTATATAATATATTTTTTTATTACAATAAATATTTATAAAAATTACTTGTTTTTAGTAATTTTTTTTATCTTTTATTTATTTGAATTATAAAATATAATAGTTATTTTGTTTTTTGTTTATTTAAATTATTTATATTTTTTAATTTATGAGAGAAGCTTGTGTTTTTATTTTAAATTGATAGGTTTGGTTTTTATATGTGAGGGTATTCTTGGAATACAAAAAATTGGCATAACATAATATTATGGACAATATTGAAATTATGAAAAAGCTTCACCAAGGTAGTTACTCTACTATACTCACACTTTATAGATAGTATAGATAGTAGATAATATAGATTACATGATTGTTAACTAGTACGTGAGACAACAAAATTAGAGATTGGGAGAGATTATAAATTTTTTTGAAGAAAAATTAAACACATAATGTAAAAAATTTGTTTGTCTAAAACAAAAATCACCCGGATGATTTGAAAAACGACATTGGTCAAAAAAAAAATTTGTATTTGTCACATTTCTTTAAAACGTTTTTGCAAATTGATCTTTAAACATGTATAAAAAATAAAGATACAAAATTGAAAATGTTATATTTCAAAATCTGGTTGAAATAAAAAAAATTAAAAAAATAATCCCAAAATTACTCGTTTTAGTATTTGTTTGATCTGGTCATCGCATCAGAAGTCACAAATCAAGGAAATTATCACTACTTAAAATATAGTAGATTAACGGTATAATCTGTAGTGTAGAGGCTTGAATTATAGTTAGTCCTAAGCATTAAGTAAGATCCCCTATAATAATTATATTTTAAACTTGTCGTTGGATTTGAATATCGCTCCATTTAAAGGTCTTAGGAAAGGACCAAATTACATGAATGACTGTCAATGATTGTAAAGATTAAAAAGTTATGAAATGATTGTAAAAATAAATTGTGATAAGTTATATGATGTTTGATTGGGAGATAAGATAGTTGATAAGGATTATTCTTTGATATAAAGACTAAAATACCCTCATCAATGCAATAATATATATATATATATATATATATATATGTATAATATTTTGATTATTATATAATATTGTAATAATTAAATATATATAATCATAATAAAAAAAATATATATATAAATACGTATATATAATAATAATATATAATATATATACAATATTGTGTTTAGAAAATAATAATAATAATAATATATAATAATAATCATAATATAATATAATATATATATGTATATATATATGCATAAATAATAATAATAATAATTATTATTATTATTATTTATATATTATTATATATACATACATACATATATATAAAATAATAACAATAATAATAATTGTTAGTTCCGGATCTTATCGATGAGATTTTAAAGATGACAAAACATATCAGACCGGATCGAGTGAAATCAGACTGACCAGAACGATCGCCCAAAACAGATCAAGCTGATAAGATGACAAAGCATATCAGACCGGATCGAGGGTAATCATACTGACCAGATCAATAGCTCAAAACAGAACAAGCTGATAAGGCATATTATATATCAGACCGGATCGATGGATTTCAGACTGACTAGATCGATGCTTCAGATCGATCTCAATCTTTATCAGATCAGAGCAGTCAAGGATACATAAAGAATGGCTCCTCAGTCCGAATCATTAACGGCTATTTATTGTAGCATTTAATGTTGTAATTAATGCTACAAAGGACCAAAGACTGAAGATTGCCATAAAAGGTAAGAAGACAAAGAAGAGCTTACCTGACAGTCGCCGAAAGTATGAACCAGAACGGCAAGTATCCTGAAGAAGAAGACTGTAGCCTACTCAGAGTTTAAGCAGAGTCAAAGTTGCACATTAAGGGAAATAATGTCGTTGGTACTTACAACTATAAAAGGATGCAACAAAAGGAATATAAGGACGCTTGCTGATAAATTGAAAAACACACAAGAAAGCAAAACAGCACAAGCTTACAAGCTCAGAAGCTCTCGAGCTGAAATCATTCTTAAGCACGTTTACTTTGTAACATTTGATCATTTAGGATCACTGTGCGCATCTTGTGTTTTCTGTGTTGAAAAATAGAAGTGAGAAACTTATTGTAACTGTCAGACAAAGTGTAATGCCTCGATTTGTTATGGCGTAATGTTGAATAATTACGGTACGATGTGGACTCGGGTTCGGGTTGAACCGAGGGTTAATACTCACATACATGAAATGAATATTAGACATATGGCAATGTATGACTTGATTTAGTAAGCATTTGCATATGCATGTGACTTGAATTTGAGTTGGAGTTGTATTTGAATTTGAAGTTCATTTCATGTACATGTTAGATAACATGTCATTAACTCCAAACAATATGATAACAAGTGGTTAGAGAAACTAATGACCTTATATCAAGGTGCTTTAGGGAAGAGAATCACATAGTACTCACTTTACACCTACTAAAACACTACACAAGCTCCTCTTCATCTCTTTCAAATTCTTGGTGGTTTGAGCTTGGGATTGACTTGTGACTTGAGTTAGGAAGGTGTGTGAAGTGAAAGTGTACCATCTTGGTAAGGAATTCTTAACTTTACACTTGAAATATGTCATTGGTGTTGCATATGTGAAGTGAAATATCAAGTGTTCATGTGAAGAATTATATCATGTTTCTATGCTTTAAATTGGAATCTATGATGTTAGAATCATGTTAAGATGTTTGTAGAGAGTGCTTGAAACATGTTTAAATGTTGAATTTCGAGTTGTAGGAGAAGAGCTAGGAAGATAAGCTCAAAATCGCCATGTTCTGAACTTTCTGGACATCGGCGATCGATCGCGAGCTTTGTGGCGATCGATCGCCGAGACAGAGTAAATTTTAAGGCGGTTTATACATGTAGCGAGCGATCGGTGAAAATGTGGCGATCGATCGCGAGCAACAGAACACTTTGGCGATCGATCGCCAAGTTGTTGCGATCGATCGCGAGGAGACAGAATGTTTTGGCGATCGATCGGTACTGGTAGCGATCGATCGGTGCTTTAGGAAAGTTGAAAAATGTTATATTTTGTAGCTTTTGACATTGAAGCCTCTTATAACATGGTATATTGTTCATGTGCTTGTAGCATCATCACAGGGGACAGGGCAAAGAGGCAATTAACCATTGGCGACTGATTTATCTGGTTTGTGTCGCTTTACAGGTACGTGTTGACGTACGGAGTATAGATATTATGTGATGATGATGTTATGGTTTTGATATCATATGATTTATGTTATCTTTGTGTCATATGATTGGTAGTATCATATGCATGTGCATACATGGATTTCATATGATTGAGTGGGATGCCTTGATAGATATGTGTATATGCTTTGGTGCGATCATTGCCTTGATAGATATGCCCGGGTTGGTATATGCTTTGGCTGGGATCGTTGCCACGATAGATATACTACATATGCTTTGGCTTGAGATATACGCCTGGTTTGGGTATATGCTCGGTTATGTTTGAGATATACGTCTGGTTTGGGTATATGCTCGGTTATGTATTTGAGAGATATACGCCTGGTTTGGGTATATGCTCTGGCTATTATCACAGATGAGCATGGTACTATGATATGTGCTGCTAATATGAAAATGTGATGTGGTTCCACTGACATATTGAGCTGAATAGACATATCATATGGGGCTCGTGATAATAGCGTGCCTATTGGACATGTCATGACATAGTGCATTTGTGGATGCATGATACAGAACATTCACGTTAGATGATTTCTTGTGCTTTATCATTGATATTGATATTGTGTTTTGATATTGCACTGAGATGGTTGTTATCTATACTCACGTTTTGTGAATGTTTCTGTATGAGTTCATAGACGTGGGAATCGTGAGTCTTATTCCGCTGCGAGGTGAACCACTGCATAGGAGTTGTACCGGATTAGGTTGTTAATTATACATGTAATGTATATGTGAAAAAGTGATTTGATTTTGTACTAGTGGTTTTAGTACATCTGTAACAACCTATTAGTGAGAAACTCTTAAACAGTGTATGTTTTTACTTAATTCAGACTCACATATGTATGCTTAATGAAATACATAATGGATTAAGTAACGAGGACCCCACATTAGTGGTATCAGAGCAGTGGTTCGAGAACGGGATGAACAAGGGTAGAGGAAGTGAGTTAGGGAGTTACCTAATCACTTACAGGCATGTGATACTGATGATATAGTGTCTGGGAACATGCTTTGTATTTGTATCTGTTATTGTTAACCCTTGTTTTGCAGGATGATAGTAGGACTTGGTATGAATCCTTATGCGTGGCATAAGTGGTGTTGTGGGTGTACTCGTGATTGGTATACCGGGTTTCTGTACTATCATTTGGCAGGGGAAACATGATATGTTTCGCGGGAGCTATTCCACTGATTTCGTGGTACTGGTATATAGGTCGATACCGAATTGGAGGAGTAAGTTGTATAGTGGTTGGAGCGTGAAAAACAAAGCCTGGTATCAGCTCCGTGTGCAAAGTCAGCCTGCATGAGATTGTGTATCCGACCTAATGATGGACTGGCCGTTGACACATGATGTGTGAATGGAAGTAATGATACAGGTTATTGATCACTGTATCTAGTTCAAGGGCATTCTTGATATTGTAGTCTGTGGTTGCATTGTCAGTTCGACATGTATGGTCTGAATGGGAATGTAATACTTTGCTCTTGATCTGTGGATAGTATGGCTAACGCAGTGTGTTTACATTGGGAGTTTCAGATGGTACATGTAGCGACTGTGAAATTAGTGTACAATAATAGTATTCTTTATTGTGGTATTTCACAGCGGTAATTGATGATTTGTGAGATCACTGTGGTGATGATTATCTTGTCAGGGTATCATCTGTGTATGGTTCTCCGGTGTGTGTGTATGTTGATCTCTATGTTTGTTGTCATGGAGTTGGCAAGGAACATGAACTTGGGAGAGTTCAAATGATAGTGGCACTGAGGTGTATTGAAGAAGCGGTACAACCGCAGTATGTTCGACTGTTATCAGTTGATGTCGTTCAAGTCACTCGTGTTTGGTGACTGGTTAACGGACTGTATGATCCTTTCTGTGCTTGTGTTCGTTCTTGTTGTATCATATGGATTTGGGCATGGAAGTTTTTCAGATGTAAAGAAAATGAGCACCGGCGGAGATTACAGTGATGCAATATTGTTGTGACGTCTGCACATGTGATCTTTGTGATGACTGGACAGAGACTTACATGGTGCGATGTGGCCATGTAGGATATCTGGCTAGTGTATAGTGATGGGAATGGATATCATTGTTTTGATGTGAACTCAGTCCGAGTTATAAGGTTGTCCGTATAATATGTGGTATGTGTGGCAGCCATGGGTGTCTTTGATTGCCACGAGATACCTCACGTGCATACAATTGTGTATGGGATGTTGCATATGAACAGCTAGTTCTATGTTTGTGACCTGTATTTATGAAGTTGAAATTGGTTGGCAATGTGAGTATCCAGGAAGCATTGAATGTGAACTATTGTCTGGTAGCATAGCTTGGTGGTTATGATGTATGGTTCACAAGTCTGATGTTGAATGTCAAAATTGTCCAGATTGATAAGAAAGTTTGAGTTTCCGTCGATTGCTTGTACACTACGACTCGTTGTGTTGTGATTGTACTATGCATTTGACATGAAATTTATATAGTCTTGAACGAGAGATGTATGACTGAGGGGATTATAATTGTGATATGCCGACCTAGTCATGCGATTGGTTTGCATAGTTAATTGGTTTTCATTTTGTGCTCGATAGATGTTGGGTTGATATCTATTGATGGACAGTCTGCGAATATGTTTCATGAGGAAACAGTATGGTTGGTATACTACACCATGTAATGGTTAATGAATAGTGGATATGCTAAACCATGTGGTGGTTGATGTGGTTGATGAATCACAGATGGTTATGAGAAGGGTGAAGAAACTCACACGTATGAAGTAGTGTGATGGGACTTGATTTGTCCATGAAATGAATTATCTCTTGAGCTTGTTCGTACACATATATGTATGACATTGAAGTTTGTGTGATGTTCTAGTGGTACGACCAATATGAGATTGATTTGACATATACCAGATGGTGGATGGTATTTGTGCTATATGGTTGTACTAGACTTGAGTATTGTGTAGATATATATATGATCTGGCAATTCTTTTGGGTCCAATTGCAGAGTCATAGTGCCATAATGACCATGAGTGGGATGGTACTTTGATTGTCATTCATGTCAATAAGAATGTGTGGATTGTGTAATTGCAGTTGAGTTGGAATTTGTTACCTCCCATGTATTGTTGGATTGGCTATTCCTTTATCAACCAGAGGTGATAACGATTTGCTGGGAGCAGTCGTGTGTATCAGGAATGCATGCCAATAAAGAAAGATTCAATGAATATGGTGAGGTAGACAACTGTTAGTTTCGATTATGTACTATATGCGATCATGTGATATATCTGAGTGATATATTCAATCATGTGATATAGTCGGGTGATATCTTTGATTGTATGATTTATCCGGGTGATATGATAATCCGTATGGATAGGTTCCGTGAAGCAGAACGGAATGGATTATCAGGTACCTGTGATGTGTGGGACTTGTTGGCGTAATCCATGTAGCAAGTGAACGTGTTGGTTTCCATTGCTACATGATTTTGTGTTGATCATTACAGGGAGCAGAATCGTTGTAAACGCTTGTCATACTCAAGATGCTACATGATTTTGTGTTGATCATTACAGGGAGCAGAATCTTTGTAAACGCTTGTCATACTCAAGATGGTAGTCTTGGGGAAATAGTTGGTACAAAGAATGACATTTCCGGTACAGGGGTCAGATGAGACCATAGTCATTGAGTGAGATGACCATATACTCATCTGGACATATGTCTTGTACATGGCTTTGGTGTACATTATGCATTGATGTCATATGAGTGTGATGTGGATTGCTTCTTGTGGTTTGGACGTACGTGTCCAGTGTTTGTTTCAGACTGGTAACATATCCAGTGTTTAATCTAGACTGAGAAGTCTGGCATGGGAGATTAGTATACATACGATAGATGGGTATGTTGTATCTATCACATTGTGTAATGACATACGATAATATCACTTGGTGAAATGTGCGAGCAGAGATGGCTCTGTGCACATTTGGATGTGTAGAATCTGCATGTGACAAAGATCGAGGTACTTGGTTTAGAGTATCTTGTGATCTCGATATTCTGCGTAGGTTTACACAAGAGTACAGACGAACGAATGGAAACATTCTAAACCGTTATACAATACACAATGCAGGTATGTGTGTTGCTGTGTTTATAATGTGTGGCATAAGGTGTATGGAAAAGGTGTAATACCAGGAATTGAACCATTGATTGTATTATTATATGGTGACTAGTTGTCCAAGGAGGGACGTATGTATTAGATATTAGACGAACAGATGCTCCATTGGGGATCATTTGGATGCATCCAGCAGGAATGTGAGTGGGCAGTGACTTGGGTATGGGTATTCACCGTACAATGAGTTGTATGAGCTCAAGTCAATTTGATGGCTACTGTTGTGTATAACAGGATCTGTATATGTGCCAATATTCAGACATGATTTCTGGAGTATTCATTGATACTAGTGAAATGTTTGTCTGTTGATGGGTTTACAACAAGACATACATACTATCTATGCCTGACTGGTGTAGAGTGTTGTGAGCATATGGCTACGTGGTATGCGAGAACATGAGTATGCAGTAGAATCCAAAGTGCAATGTCTGGTATGTTTGCATTTGATTTCTTATACTGCTAATTTGGTAAGTATCTGCTAGTTGAGCATGTTGAGTATGTAGCAGATTTACTTTTGATTATTTGTTGCATTTATAAGGCATGTTTGTGCAAAGCTTATTTGCCACTATGTTATTATTCCTTGTAGTATTGCTAATAGGGTTGAAGCTTATGGCTTTCTGTATATGATTCATATGATATATGAGATTCATATGTTGTATATGCAATTTCGAGGATGAAATTCAATGAGTGGGGGAGAATTGTAATGCCTCGATTTGTTATGGCGTAATGTTGAATAATTACGGTACGATGTGGACTCGGGTTCGGGTTGAACCGAGGGTTAATACTCACATACATGAAATGAATATTAGACATATGGCAATGTATGACTTGATTTAGTAAGCATTTGCATATGCATGTGACTTGAATTTGAGTTGGAGTTGTCTTTGAATTTGAAGTTCATTTCATGTACATGTTAGATAACATGTCATTAACTCCAAACAATATGATAACAAGTGGTTAGAGAAACTAATGACCTTATATCAAGGTGCTTTAGGGAAGAGAATCACATAGTACTCACTTTACACCTACTAAAACACTACACAAGCTCCTCTTCATCTCTTTCAAATTCTTGGTGGTTTGAGCTTGGGATTGACTTGTGACTTGAGTTAGGAAGGTGTGTGAAGTGAAAGTGTACCATCTTGGTAAGGAATTCTTAACTTTACACTTGAAATATGTCATTGGTGTTGCATATGTGAAGTGAAATATCAAGTGTTCATGTGAAGAATTATATCATGTTTCTATGCTTTGAATTGGAATCTATGATGTTAGAATCATGTTAAGATGTTCGTAGAGAGTGCTTGAAACATGTTTAAATGTTGAATTTCGAGTTGTAGGAGAAGAGCTAGGAAGATAAGCTCAAAATCGCCATGTTCTGAACTTTCTGGACATCGGCGATCGATCGCGAGCTTTGTGGCGATCGATCGCCGAGACAGAGTAAATTTTAAGGCGGTTTATACATGTAGCAATCGATCGGTGAAAATGTGGCGATCGATCGCGAGCAATAGAACACTTTGGCGATCGATCGCCAAGTTGTTGTGATCGATCGCGAGGAGACAGAATGTTTTGGCGATCGATCGGTACTGGTAGCGATTGATCGGTGCTTTAGGAAAGTTGAAAAATGTTATATTTTGTAGCTTTTGATATTGAAGCCTCTTATAACATGGTATATTGTTCATGTGCTTGTAGCATCATCACAGGGGACAGGGCAAAGAGGCAATTAACCATTGACGACTGATTTATCTGGTTTGTGTCGCTTTACAGGTACGTGTTGACGTACGGAGTATAGATATTATGTGATGATGATGTTATGGTTTTGATATCATATGATTTATGTTATCTTTGTGTCATATGATTGGTAGTATCATATGCATGTGCATACATGGATTTCATATGATTGAGTGGGATGCCTTGATAGATATGTGTATATGCTTTGGTGCGATCATTGCCTTGATAGATATGCCCGGGTTGGTATATGCTTTGGCTGGGATCGTTGCCACGATAGATATACTACATATGCTTTGGCTTGAGATATACGCCTGGTTTGGGTATATGCTCGGTTATGTTTGAGATATACGCCTGGTTTGGGTATATGCTCGGTTATGTATTTGAGAGATATACGCCTGGTTTGGGTATATGCTCTGGCTATTATCACAGATGAGCATGGTACTATGATATGTGCTGCTAATATGAAAATGTGATGTGGTTCCACTGACATATTGAGCTGAATAGACATATCATATGGGGCTCGTGATAATAGGGTGCCTATTGGACATGTCATGACATAGTGCATTTGTGGATGCATGATACAAAACATTCACGTTAGATGATTTCTTGTGCTTTATCATTGATATTGATATTGTGTTTTGATATTGCACTGAGATAGTTGTTATCTATACTCACGTTTTGTGAATGTTTCTGTAGGAGTTCATAGACGTGGGAATCGTGAGTCTTATTCCGCTGCGAGGTGAACCACTGCATAGGAGTTGTACCGGATTAGGTTGTTAATTATACATGTAATGTATATGTGAAAAGTGATTTGATTTTGTACTAGTGGTTTTAGTACATCTGTAACAACCTATTAGTGAGAAACTCTTAAACAGTGTATGTTTTTACTTAATTCAGACTCACATATGTATGCTTAATGAAATACATAATGGATTAAGTAACGAGGACCCCACACAAAGTGTGTCTGAGCAGATTGAGTGACTAGGAGTTTCAGATTGGTAGTGAGGTAAATCCAGTCTGAATCGGGTTTGTACAACAGGATTGTATAAATCAAAGTCTTCTAGTATAAACCTTCCTTAATTGGAAGAAGGGGAGACGTAGAAGGATTACACCACCTTCGAACTTCCAGAAACATATCCTGTGTATCATATTTCTGCACTTGTTCTTTCATACTAGCCATCGAGCCGTTCTTACATATATAAGAACAGACCGTTCTGCACTTATACTTTCAATGGTCTGTTCTGTACAAGAGTTGATTAAGAAACAGATTTCTTTCACTAATCCGAAAGAAATCACAAGGGATTAACTTTTAGAAGGAGTGTTCATTCACCCCCCCTCTAAACACTCCGGACCGATCCTAACAAGTGGTATCAGAGCAGGTCATCTTAATCAGCAAAATCACTCGAGCTGATGGCATCATTTAACAAAATTCATATGTTCTCAAAAGAAGACTATGATGACTGGAGAATCAGAATGCAAGCTCATCTGGCAGCTCAGGATGACGATATGTGGTTCGTCATCACTGATGGACCAATGAAGATTCTAAAAATCAATACAGCAGTTGTCATTACTGGTGGTGAACCACAAATGGTAGAGAAAGACAGATCCCTCTGGACGAATGAGGAAAGAAAGAAGGCAAATCTCGACAACGTTGCCAAAGACATCTTGTTCAAGACATTGGACAAGAACATGTTCAGCAAAATCAAAATGTGCTCTACTGCCAAAGAAATTTGGGAGAAGATAGCACAGCTATGCGAAGGCAACGACCAGACCAAAGAAAACAAGCTGACTGTCGCTCTTCAAAGATTTGAGGGCATAAAAATGAAGAGTGGAGAAACTCTAAATGAGTTTGATGAAAGAGTCACTGGCATCATAAATGAACTGAATGGTCTGGGGAAGGAATATTCTAACAGAGAGATCGCTCTGAAAGTTATGAGAGCTCTGCCAAAAGAATGGGATGTTAAGACCATTGCCATGAGGGAATCAAAAGATCTTAACAAGGTTTAACTTCATGATCTGTTTGCAGATCTTAAGGCCTATGAGTTTGAACTGATAAGCAGAGGTGAAGCAGAGCCATTCATCTCTCAACCAAACAAGGCCCTGGCAGCCATTCCAGACCAGATCACTTCAACATCAGACCGATCCGCTGAACAGATAAGTAATGATGCTATGTCATTATTTATCAAGAAATTCGGTAAATTTATGTCTAAGAATAAGAGGAACTTCAAACCCTCTCATCATTATAAATCAAGAAAAGATGATGCTGTTAACGATCAGGCTTGCTACAATTGTGGTAAGACCGGACATTTTATTGCAGATTGCACCAGACCGAAGAAAGAAGAACGGAAAGAGAAGCATCGTGATGATAGGAAGAAGAAGCACTACAAAGACCGCAAGAATCATGGAAAATCCCAAAAAGTCCTAGTAGCTGAAGAAGGAAACAGCAAATGGGCTCAGACAGACTCAGACTCGGAAAGCTCTGAATATTCTTCCAGCGAAAGCGAAGAAGATATTCAATGTCTCATGGCAGACGAAGAGATGAGTCAGACAGACGAGGTATATGATCTTGACTCAAATGAATTTACACGAGAAGAGCTCATGTCCGCACTGCAAGACATGGCTAATGATTATAGGATCTTAGCTGAATCATTTGAGAAAAATAAAGCTAAAGCCAGTAATCAAATAGATGAGCACAATAAACCAAGCTGCTCTGAGTAGGGTGAGTGCAATAATCTAAAGATCGAGCTGAATGAGCTGAAAATCTCCTATGATCAGCTCCATGAAGAAAACAAGAGAATTAGCACACAAAATGCTAAGCTTTCTCATATATTCAAAACATGGACAAAATCCAGAACATCTTTGGAAGAATTACAAGAGGTTCAAAGAAACGTCGGTGACTTCACCGGCATAGGCTTTGACACCAAAGAATGCACCAAAGATGAGTCTGAGCTGTTGCTGGTAAAGAACCAAGTCAAACAAATGACATTTGTTAAATCCAGCACAGTATATGAGACTGAAGCACCTAAGATTCAAACATGAGTCTCTTATGTGAATCAAAATCTGAGAAAAGGAATTGGTTATGTTGACCAAGCCAAAGAAAAGGCACCAGCAAGATTTGCGTCTATCAGACCAAATCCAAAGGTGCAAGATCGAAGGCAAGGAAGACAATACAATTACTATAATTCAAAACCGATTCAACGAAGATATAGACTACCTTATGAGAATCAAAGGTTTTCACAGCGCACACATTATCACACACAACATCAAAACAGACCAGCATACAACACACCTTACACACACAAGCCATTAAAGCTGATACAGGTGTGGGTTCCCAAAGGGCTAATCCGTTCTGGACCCAAATAGGATTGGGTACCAACAATAATTATATTTGATGACAGGTACCGAAGAAACTCGCATCAGACTGGTATTTGGACAGTGGGTGTTCCCGTCACATGACTGGAAACATCGAGCTGCTGTCTGAAGTCACAGAATGTACTGGACCCAAGATCATCTTCGGAGATAACTCAAAGGGTAAGACTGTGGGGCAAGGGTAAGATTGTCCATGGTAACATTATTATCAATGATGTGCTGTTAGTTGAAAATATGTGCTATAATCTGATCAGTATAAGCCAACTCTGTGATAATGGTTATGCTGTAGAATTTCACAAACACACTTGCACTGTTAAATCATCAGACGGTATAACCGTGCTCGTAGGAATCAGGAATTGAAATACATATAAGATTAAGTGGAATCATGCTCAACCTGATAATCCTACTTGCTTCATCGCTAACAATGATAATAAACATTGGCTGTGGCATAAGCGCTTGAATCATATAAACTTTAAGACCATTTCCAGCCTGTGTAAACATGATTTAGTTATCGGTCTGCCCATGATCGATTTTGCTAAGGATAAGATCTGCGAAGCTTGCCAAATGGGCAAACAGATCAGATCATCCTTCAAAAACAAGAATGCCAAATCCTCCTCCCGCTGTTTAGAATTATTGCATATGGACTTGTTTGGTCCTATACCAATAACAAGTTTAGGGGGAATGCGGTATACTCTTGTTGTTATTGATGATTACTCACGCTTTACATGGACTATATTTTTGAGCAGTAAAGATCAGACCGGTCCGAAGTTGATCAAGCTGCTGAAACGCACTCAGAACGAGAAATCATCCAGCATAGACAGGATTCGTAGTGACAAAGGCACTGAGTTTTCAAATCAGAATCTTGAATCCTTTCTAGAAGATCATGGAATCAAGCATGAGTTTTCAGCCGCTCGAACTCCTCAACAGAATGGAGTTGCAGAACGAAGAAACAGAACGCTCAAGGAAGCAGCAAGAACAATGCTTGCTGATTCTGGAATTTCGCAAAAGTTCTGGGCAGAAGCTGTAAACACTGCTTGCTGAACTCAAAATCGGTCCATGATCAACAAGAAGCTGAACCTTACCCCATATGAAATATGGACTGGTAACAGACCATCTATTTCTCACTTTCATATCTTTGGCTGCAAATGCTTCGTTCATAACAATGGTAAGAATCATCTTACAGCATTTGAAGCTAAGTCAGATAATGGAATATTTTTAGGATATTCATTAACTAGCAAAGCCTATCGAATTTTTAATAATCGAACCTTAACTGTAGAAGAATCTGTTCATGTAGTTTTTGATGAATCTTTATGTGTTGAGGGCAACCAAGAATCAATTCAAAATCAGATGGAAAATATCCATCTCGAAGCTAACAGTGATGATGAGATTGTAGCTAACAGGTCAAGAGACAATCCACCAGAACCAGAAGTACCAGACAGACCGGATCAAGGCATTGAAGCTTCTTCATATCGAGCTGATCCGGACGTTCTTCACTCAAATGTTAAAGCAGATGCTGATCATGCTGCTACTACTCATCCGACCGGACCAGACAATCCAGAGTCAAGCTATCGATGGACTAAGAAGCATCCACCCAATCTAGTGATTGGTAGTCCCTCTGCACCTATCAGAACCAGAGGACAGATGATGGATGAATTCACACATGCTGCTTTTATCTCAACTCTGGAACCTAAGAAGATCGATGAAGCTCTAACTGATTTCAACTGGATTAAAGCTATGCAAGAAGAGCTAAATCAATTCGAACAAAATCAAGTTTGGAGTCTAACCCCCAGACCAAGCGATCTGCCTGTCATTGGAACCAGATGGGTTTTCAGAAATAAGCTGGACGCAGATGGAACTGTGGTTAGAAACAAAGCCAGACTGGTGGCACAAGGATTCAGACAAGAAGAAGGAATCGACTTCGATGAATCATTTGCACCAGTCGCTAGACTTGAAGCCATCCGAATCTTTCTTGCATATGCTGCCTTTAAAGACTTCAAAGTATATCAGATGGACGTTAAGAGCGCTTTTCTTAATGGAAAGCTTCAGGAAGAAGTCTACATTGAGCAACCACCTGGATTTCAGAACCATTTGTACCCCAATCATGTGTATCTACTGAATAAAGCAGTGTATGGTCTGAAACAAGCTCCAAGAGCCTGGTATGACACCTTATCTCAATTTCTGCTGAACCATGATTTTCAGATCGGCTCAGTAGATAAAACTCTCTTTAAATTTATTAAGGGGGAACATACCCTATTAGTTCAGATTTACGTTGATGACATAATCTTTGGGTCAACTAACCCCAAATTGTGCGAGAAATTTTCTAAGTTAATGCAGGGACAGTTTGAGATGAGCATGATGGGAGAACTTTCATTCTTTTTGGGTCTCCAAGTAAAACAGCTCAACAATGGTATTTTCATCAATCAGACCAAGTATACCAAAGAGCTCCTCAAGAGATTTGGAATGGAAACATGCTCAACTGCATCAACTCCAATGAGTCCAACAATCAAGTTAGACAAGATGAAGGGGGAACGGCAGTTGAAGTAACCATGTATAGAGGACTAATCGGATCGCTATTGTATCTTACAGCGAGCCGGCCTGATATTATGTTCTCAGTCTGTATGTGCGCCAGATTTCAGTCAGAACCAAAGCAATCACATTTTATTGCTGCCAAGCGTATTCTGAAATACTTAAAAGGATCTCAGAACGTTGGTCTTTGGTACTCCAAAGATTCAAACTTCAGCTTGATCGGATATTCAGATGCAGACTACGCTGGGTGTAAGATTGATCGTAAAAGCACCAGTGGAACATGTCAATTTCTAGGTGAACGATTGATCTCTTGGTTCAGTAAAAAGCAGACATCGATTGCCACATCTACAGCTGAAGCAGAGTATCTAGCCGCTGGAAGCTGTTGCGCTCAAATGCTCTGGATTCAACACCAGCTCAAAGACTATGGCATCCAAGCTGTTGACTCTCCGATATTTTGCGACAACACAAGTGCAATCGCTATAACGTATAATCCAGTTTTGCACTCTCGAACAAAGCACATTGATATACGCCATCATTTTATTCGAGATCATGTTGGCAAAAAGGAAATTCGGATCGAGCACATCTCAACAGAGAAGCAAGCAGCAGACATCTTCACCAAACCACTCCCAGAGGCTAAGTTTAATTATTTTCGTCAAATTCTTGGTTTAATTGACTTATCTTAATAGTTTTGAATGTTCTCTTTCTTTCGCACTTAAAGATTTTTGTTGCCACAGATCGATAATACAATGTTCAGAAAGACACAGAACGGTCCGAACTTTCAGACCGATCTATGTCAATCTGATGTTATCCCATGATCTGTTTGGTCAATACATCTTTTGTACAAAAACAGCCCGGACTGATCGCATTTTAACCGCCTTAACTATCTGTTATCCTGACCGTTTATTTTTGAATTTCTTTTCATCAGTCATCGAGATAAAGACACGTGTCTTCTCTCTCCTATTTAGCGGGCTGAACATTTCATCTTCTTTCACTTTTTACAATTTACCGCTATCTGTTTTCTTATTCTCTCACTCTCCCAAATCTTCGCACTCGTTTATCTTCACTCCAATGGCTACCATTACTCACAACTCTCTCTCCGTTGAGTTCAATGATATTTACAGGGCAGAAGATGCAGAGATGGTGTCCATCTTCCGAGCTTTGGAATCTTCTGGTCTGAGAAACTTTTTTGGAGTGCGGCACAGTTGTTTATGAATCAGAAATCCGTGAACTATTCGCCAATGCCGTCTCCCAGAAGACATCCATATCCACTACTGTCAAGGGCAAATCATTTGAGATCTCGCCGATGACGCTGGCCACAACCTTTGGCCTCCCCAATTCCGGACTGACGGAATTTGGACAGATTCCTCAAGCGTCACTCTCAGATCTTCAAGGGAAGATATCTATTTTTGGCCACCGCCTGCAACCATCGTTTAAGAAGAAGGAAATGCTCTTTCATTTCCAGGTGCTGTGCGAAATCGTTGGCAAACCTCTGTTGGGCAAAGTAGGAAGTTTTGACGCTGTAACCGCAGAGAAGTTCAGGGCTATGGCGGCTATAATATCCGGACAGAAGATGAACTGGTCCGTGATTCTGTTTGGAGTTCTGATGGAAACGGTGATTGCATCCAAGCAGGCCGTATGCTTTGTTGTTCCTCTCAGCAAGCTACTGGAGTCCTTAGACATTGAGCAGGGAAAGCAGTCCGCTCTCAGTCCCTTCAAGATTCTAAACTCCAAAGGGCTCGCACTGCTGAAGTCCAAGAGTGCTCCGCCTACTCCTGCCACTCTGGCTGCAGTCAAGATTGAGAAGGGCGAAGAACAAGCTGTTGCGCGCAAACCTCGCGTCAAGCGCAAACTGACCATCCAGACTGATTCGGAAGAAACTCAGTCTGCTCCATCGCCACCAACCAAGCCACTTCCAAAGAAGCCCAGAACCCAGATTACCAAACCAATCAAAACTCTACCCCTACCCATTTTGCCACCAACTAAAGTCACCCCTGCACCCCAATCTTCAAAACAAATTTCAACCACTTCAACCCCTGCACCTCAACCTTCAACCCCTGCACCCCAAGTCACTATCCGAGTCCCCTCTACCATTCCCGTGGTCAAAGGGATTGTTATCACTGAGTTGAGCGACTATACCCAATCAGGGATCAAGTCCCCTTCCTCCACCGGCAAGGGAAAAGCCATTCTCTCCGAACCAATCTCCTCTAAACCCAAATCGGCAGCGCAGACAGCCATCGACATTGCTATGGAGGATGTTGATGAGAAGGTGAAGGCCCTCATTGTGGTCTTTGATGAGTACGTCGAGTACCGGACAGTCAACCACATTGAGATGTTCTTTGGAAAGCTGAACAGACTGAAGAAGATGGAAGAGGAAGTTCTCAAAGGAACAGAGACCAATGATGTTCGGATTGCCGTGCAGCGCAAAGACCTATTTACGGCAAATCAAAGATTCAGTCTGGCCACTCTGCTCCTAGCTGCTAAGAAAGAGAACTTTGATCCGATTGCTCCAACCGCCAGAGATGATGGGGCCGTTATTGCTCAATTAGAGATGGATGTTCATGCTCTTCACTTAGCTGTCCGTTTTCAACGACAGAAGCTCAGCGTATCCACTCCCACAACCAGCCCGGATCATCCCTCTGCAAGCAAGACTCTGGCAGAACCTTTCGTTGAGGTTTTTCATTCTGATGCAGCAGAACAGACAGCCGAGCAAGCAGCGGATCAGACTGCAGCGCAAGAACCAGACCAGACAGCGGAGCAGCCATTGCCTAATGCTCCGTCTGCGACAGATGATGAACCATTGAATGTCTTGTTGGACTCTCCAACAACATCTATTCCTTTGGGGTCATCAGTCTCCCTCGTTCAAATCAGTCCAACAGCAGAACTTGCAACAGTTGGCGCTCCAGAATTCGTCGACCCGGATCTGGTGGTGTCCACCGTTGTTGCAGCTCTCCAGATTGAGGAGCCCTCCAGACCAAGCACTCCTCCAATCCACTTAGATGAAGATATGACTTTCATTCAAACATTTTCTTCGAATCTGGTCACCTTGATCCGGTCCGAAAGTCACCAAGTTGCTGTATCTTCACTTGTCTCGTTTGCTGAAGACGATGCACATGCCTTGTCATCATCAGATCGCTCTCCCAGCCGACTATCTGATGCACCTCCATCTCTGGCAAGGACCCTTCAGCACTTATCTGACAATTGCCTGTCTCTCTCTCAGCGTGTTCTAGAGGTTCATCAAGGCCAGCGGGTTACATCTCTGGACTTTGATTCATTTAAAGAGAAGATGACAGCCAGTATCGGCAGCCTTCAGCGAGGCATAAATGATCTGTTTTCTCAGCAAGCCACTTATAAGAACAGCCTGAGAAAAGAGCAGATTGAGCTGGCCACTGAAGTCAGAGCATCTGTTGCCAATTCCCTCCGCGCTCAAGACGTTCGTCTTGACGCTATCAGCGCGCAGCTCGCACAAGTTGTTGATTTTCTTCAAGAGATTGCTGCTGACAAAAAAGGGGAAAAGAAGAAAGACTTCAAGCCGCCTCCAACTTCAAGAAGATAGCAGTCTCGTTGATTAAATTTTTAGACTGACTGTATGCGAGATTTTTTATCAATAAAAATCCTTCTTTATTAAGTCCTTGTTCATTTATTTTGAACTTTAATAAAGGCTTAATCGATCCAACTTAATAACGTTCATTTATTTTAAACAAAAAGAAAGTAATCGATCCAAAAGTTTTCGCTTCAGAGTTCTTATCAGACTGGTTAAAAAGACTTAGAAGCTAGGTTTTGTCATCATCAAAAAGGGGGAATTTGTTAGTTCTGGATCTTATCGATGAGATTTTAAAGATGACAAAACATATCAGACCGGATCGAGTGAAATCAGACTGACCAGAACGATCGCCCAAAACAGATCAAGCTGATAAGATGACAAAGCATATCAGACCGGATCGAGGGTAATCAGACTGACCAGATCAATAGCTCAAAACAGAACAAGCTGATAAGGCATATTATATATCAGACCGGATCGATGGATTTCAGACTGACTAGATCGATGCTTCAGATCGATCTCAATCTTTATCAGATCAGAGCAGTCAAGGATACATAAAGAATGACTCCTCAGTCCGAATCATTAACGGCTATTTATTGTAGCATTTAATGTTGTAGTTAATGCTACAAAGGACCAATGACTGAAGATTGCCATAAAAGGTAAGAAGACAAAGAAGAGCTTACCTGACAGTCGCCGAAAGTATGAACCAGAACGGCAAGTATCCTGAAGAAGAAGACTGTAGCCTACTCAGAATTTAAGCATAGTCAAAGTTGCACATTAAGGGAAATAATGTCGTTGGTACTTACAACTATAAAAGGATGCAACAAAAGGAATATAAGGACGCTTGCTGATAAATTGAAAAACACACAAGAAAGCAAAACAGCACAAGCTTACAAGCTCAGAAGCTCTCGAGCTGAAATCATTCTTAAGCACGTTTACTTTGTAACATTTGATCATTTAGGATCACTGTGCGCATCTTGTGTTTTCTGTGTTGAAAAATAGAAGTGAGAAACTTATTGTAACTGTCAGACAAAGTGTGTCTGAGCAGATTGAGTGACTAGGAGTTTCAGATTGGTAGTGAGGTAAATCCAGTCTGAATCGGGTTTGTACAACAGGATTGTATAAATCAAAGTCTTCTAGTATAAACCTTCCTTAATTGGAAGAAGGGGAGACGTAGAAGGATTACACCACCTTCGAACTTCCAGAAACATATCCTGTGTATCGTATTTCTGCACTTGTTCTTTTTTACTAGCCATCGAGCCGTTCTTACATATACAAGAACAGACAGTTCCGCACTTATACTTTCAGTGGTCTGTTCTGTACAAGAGTTGATTAAGAAACAGATTTCTTTCACTAATCCGAAAGAAATCACAAGGGATTAACTTTTAGAAGGAGTGTTCATTCACCCCCCCTCTAAACACTCCGGACCGATCCTAACAATAATATTATATTAATAATTTATAATAATAATAGTAATATAATATATTATTATTACATATTAATATATATATATATATTATGATTCTCCTATATATGATTATATAATATATATATACATATTTATTAATCATAATCATAATATATATATATATACGTATTATATAATAATAATAATAATATATAATATATATATATATAATAATAATTATGTATAGTAATAGTCATAATAATAATATATATATATACACACGTGTATATACATATACATAAATAATAATAATAATTATTATTATTATTATTTCATATACATATATATGTATATATATGCATATATATATATATATATATGTAATAATACTAATATTATTATTATATTAATAATATATAATAATAATAGTAATATAATAATAATTATTATTATTATTATTATTATTACTACTACATAATGATAATAATAATAATTTTTATTACTACATACTAATAATATAATTGTCATATAATAATAATATATGATAATAATAATAATAATAATATATAAACAATACAAATATAATAATAAAGTTGTAGGAAATAAATTGTAGTTTTTTGCGGGAATTTCAAATTTTGAGATAGTAATAAAAAGGCGGGAATGGGTATTTATGTCATTTTGTTGTAAAGTGGGATTAGAATGTGATAATTATGATGGGATAATTTTTAAAAAAAAAATAAAACAAACATTGGATGATCTTAGTAATCCCGGGATTACTAATATTATCATGAACCCCAAACGGTGCCTAAATATACTATTATTACGATGTTATCTCCTAACCTTCCAAGCTCCGCACTTAGACTCACAATAGTAAAAAAAACATCGAACGTGTTGGCCCCAGGTGCGGCAACATTACACACTCAAATGTAGAGATATGAGAGAACACTCTGAAATGGAATAATTGAAATGAAATCAGAAGAGCTTTATTTATAGGGTTGAAAGTGTGCATTAAATGCACAACTCCCAACGCCCGCTGCTCAACCACCACCTGCTATCCAAATAAATCCACGCGCCCACATTAATGTGGCCTTTGACTCATTATTGCCGACATTTCTCCCACTTGGAGATTTGATTGAGACTCAAGCACATCTCCACACATCCTTTCAATCTTGCCATACCCTGCTGCTTACGTTTTTGCTAGGCCACTTGAGGATCTGCACCACTCAAACTTCCCAGTATTAACCGGCTTTGTCAGAATATCAGCTAGGTTCTCATTCGTATGGATCTTCTGCATATCCACACTTCCTTCCTCTACTACTTCTCGTACAAAGTGAAACTGAATTCCAATGTGTTTCGTCCTGGAGTGAAAGGCTGGATTCCTCGCAATGTGCAAGGCACTCTGACTATCACAAAACAAAGGAACTTTCTCTTGCTTATGTCCAATCTCCTCTAGTAACCTTTGAATCCATATCGTCTCCTTGCAAGCTTGAGTAGCTGCCATATATTCTGCCTCCGTTGTAGATAACGCCACAACTGTTTGCAGTTTTGAAACCCAGCTTACTGCTCCTCCTGCAAGTGTAAACACATAACCAGTAGTAGATTTTCTTTTATCTGGATCACCAGCATAATCTGAATCCACATAGCCCCTGAGTGTAAAATCTGATCCTCCATAACATAATGCAGCATCCGAGGTACCCTTAATGTATCTAAGGATCCTCTTAACTGTATTCCAATGCTCTTTTCCAGGATTCGCCATGTACCGACTGACTGCTCCCACTGCTTGTGCAATGTCTGGTCTTGTACAGATCATAGCGAACATTAAACTTCCCACCGCTGATGCATATGGTACTCGAGACATTTCCATCCTCTCTGCTTCACTGCTAGGACACATATCGGTGGATAACTTGAAGTTAACAGGAAGAGGGGTAGATATTGGCTTACAATCTTGCATGTTGAAGCGTTGCAAGATTTTCTTCAAATAGTTTTTCTGGGAAAGCCAAATCTTTCTGTTACTTCTGTCTCGGTGAACTTGCATCCCTTGAATCTTGTTTGCCGGTCCCAAGTCCTTCATATCAAATTCCCTAGCCAATTGTGCCTTTAATTCTTGGACTCGATCATTGTTGGGGCCTGCGACCAACATGTCGTCCACGTACAACAACAAAATGATGTAATCATTGTCCCCAGATCTCTTGTAATATGCACAAGGATCTGCATTAAGTCTGTTGTACCCAAGGCTCGTGATATAGGAATCAAATCTCTTGTACCAACACCTCGGCGCCTGTTTTAGACCGTACAGAGATTTGTTCAACCTGCAAACCAAGTTCTCTTTGCCTATTTCAGCAAAACCTTCTGGTTGGAGCATATAAATTTCTTCTTCAAGATCTCCATGAAGAAAAGCTGTTTTCACATCTAGCTGCTCTAGATGTAGGTCAGACACCGCACATAATGCCAATACTACTCTGACTGTTGTAAGCCGAACCACAGGAGAAAATATCTCATTGAAGTCGATACCTTCTTTCTGAGCATATCCTTTCACCACCAATCTTGCACGATATCTTTCCACTTGGTTGTTACCATCACGTTTGATCTTATAGACCCATCTGTTACCGATGGCTTTTCGTCCTCGTGGTAGTGAAACAAGATCCCAAGTTTTATTCCGGTCCAAGGCCTCCAATTCTTCCTGCATAGCTTGCATCCATAGGGATATATCCGAACTTCGAGTAGCCTCCTGGAAACTCGATGGCTCACCATCCTCTGTCAGCAAGCAGTATGCAATATTGCTTTCAGTATCATAATCTGAAAGCCAAACATGTGGTCTTCTCTCGCGAGTAGATTGCCTGGCTTTGAGAACCTCTGACTCATCTGGTTCTTGTTCATCGTGCTCTGGTAATACCTCAGAAGAAACTTGCTCTTCTTCTATCTTATTTTCCACCTGAATTGTAGTAGTATCTGAATTCAGTGTGCCTTTGTCTCCCTTCACTTTATCTTCCTCGAAGATAACATCCCTGCTGATAATAAGTTTGTGGGCAGTGGGATCCCACAAGCGATACCCCTTAACACCATCAGCATAGCCCAAGAAGATGCACTTTCTGGATTTAGAATCCAACTTCGATCTTTCTTGTTCATTGTATAGAACATATACCGGACTTCCAAATGTATGTAACCAAGAATAATCCACTGGCTTGCCTGTCCACACCTCCATCGGAGTCTTCAGATCAATCGCCACTGATGGAGATCGATTGATAATATAACTGGCGGTCTTGACTGCTTCTGCCCAAAATGACTTGGCTAGACCCGCAGTCTTTAGCATAGCCCTTGTTCTATCCAACAGGGTTCTATTCATCCGCTCCGCCATTCCATTCTGTTGAGGCGTGTAAGCTGTTGTGAATTGTCTTTTGATGCCCTCTTGTTGACAGAATGCATCAAATTCCTCACTTGTATATTCTCCTCCATTGTCAGTCCTCAAACACTTGATCTTCTTTTCAGAGTCAAGTTCAACCCGCGCCTTGAACACTTTGAAGACTGGAAAAACATCTGATTTCTTCTTGATAGGATACACCCAGCATCTTCTAGAGAAATCATCAATGAACGAGACAAAATATCTCGCTCCTCCTAGAGATACAACCGGTGCTTGCCAAACATCAGAGTGAATCAGCTCCAGAATACCGTTGCTTTTGGCAGTAGATGTGCCAAACTTTAGTCTATGTTGTTTACTGGTAACACAGTGCTCACAAAAGGGTAGAGATACTTTTGTAAGCCCTGGCAGCAACTTCCGTTCCGAGAGAACCTTCAACCCTCGTTCTGACATATGCCCGAGCTTCCTATGCCATAACACCGTTAATTTTTCTCCTGAACTGGTCGATGCAACAGCTAGTTCTGCCTCTTTGTGTGTTTCCCCCAGAAGTACATACATATTCTTGTAAGCCTTTTCCGCCTTCAATACCACAAGCGCGCCTTTTACAATCTTCATGATCCCATTTTCGATACGGGTCTTGCACCCGATATCGTCCAATTGCCCAAAGACAAAAGATTCTTTGTCAGACCCTTCACGCGTCGTACCTCCTGTATGGTGTGAATAGTACCATCAAACATTTTAATTTTGATGGTTCCCACTCCAGCGATTTCCAAGGCATGATCATTTCCCATGAATACAGATCCTCCTGAGAATGGTTCGAGGTTCATATTGGTCGAACCATTCTCTCCGAGACGTCATGTGCCACGTCGCTCCTGAATCCATTATCCATGTATCATAAAATATTTGTCTGCCTTCTGCAACAGTTGCTGCTTCGCTGAAAAGTATTTCTCCACCGTCTGAGGTACTGGCAACATTTCCTTGAGAATCTTTCTCGACACTCTTCTTACTTGTACAATCTTTCTTGAAGTGCCCTTTACCACCACATTATAGCAGTAAAAATTCTTCTTCTTACTTCTGGATTTGGATCTACCATACTTGTGGCTCCCACTGGAGTCACGCTCCGTCGATCTTCCTCTCATCATCGGCAAAGCCTCTGCATGCTTCGAACTTGCCAACCTGTCTTCCTTGTTCTTGCGCCTACTTTCTTCTTCAAGAACCGCGGCTGCAACATTATTGAAGACTAACATATCATTAGTGATATTGTTGGTCAGATTGATGATGAGTTGATCGTATGAATCCGGTAGACTTTGAAGTAGAAGCTCCGCACGTTCAACTTCCTCTATTTTATGCCCCAAAGTAGTGAGCTGGGCAAATAGAGTATTCAAAGTATTGATATGGTCGGTCACCGATGAGGATTCCGACATCCGAAGAGTATAAAGCCTTCTCTTTAAGAAAATCTTGTTGTGTAGTGACTTGGCCTCGTACAGGTTTGTCAGAGTATCCCAAATATCTTTTGCATTTGTTATTTCGGCGATACTTGACAATACCCCATCAGCTAGAGCCAAATGCAAATTGGCAATAGCATTACCGTTCATCTCATTCCACTTTTCATCGTCCATGCCCTCCTTCGGCCTATCTCCAATAGCCGCCAAGCAACGATCTTTTCGTAGAACTGCTTGCATCTTCATTTTCCACAACATGAAATTACTTCCGTTGAATTTTTCAATCTCGAATCGTGCCGCCATTCCGATAACAATAAAATTGCCTCAATAAAAAAAAATATCTCAAAAAACTTTTCTGATGTGGAAGATCAGTCAAGGCTGCAACCACAGAGCATACTTAGAATTTTTAAGATTTTTACAACGAGGCTCTGATACCACTTGTTGGCCCCAGGTGCGGCAACATGAGATAGAAAATAGCGAAAAAGAAGAATAAAATGGACACCGGAATTTACGTGAAAAACCCCTAAAAGTATTAGGGTAAAAACCACGGGCAATATGAAAAGATTCAACTATAATATTTTGTGGGTTACAACCTCTCTCTATCTTTCAAAGAGAACAACACTCTCAATATAGGAGAAAACTACCTCACAAATATTATAGAATACACACTCAAATATAGAGATATGAGAGAACACTCTGAAATGGAATAATTGAAATGAAATCAGAAGAGCTCTATTTATAGGGTTGAAAGTGTGCATTAAATGCACTACTCCCAACGCCCGCTGCTCAACCACCACCTGCTATCCAAATAAATCCACGCGCCCACATTAATGTGGCCTTTGACTCATTATTGCCGACAGAACGATCCTACGTCTTGACTATGATCTAATAGTGTATTATATGCAATGCATATGTGGTAATGTTTCCCAATATTTTTTAAAATTTTGCCTCCATGCCAGCAATAAACGTTACCAAATCATGATCATATCTAAATTCAATAAATTTGAAAAAACTGTTAAATAAAAGTGGCAGGAAAAATCGTTTGCTTCTTGAAGGGAAGATAACAAAGCAGCACAATTCTTATCAAAATCCCAATCATCATCAGTCAATAAACAACTTTCATCACTGTCGGACATTTAATAAGAATTATAGAAAAGCATCAAAAAAACTTTATAAGGTAACACAAATTTACAATATGATACGAATAATTCCAATGAGTTTGTATGGGTGGCGGACAACTAATACACCCAACACCATTACTAGCACAAGTATGTTTCCATTCACATTTAATGCATGATTTGCTTAACCATTTAGTACAATTCTTAAGGTTTTCAACGCTACTTGATTCAGTCTCTTCGTAACCAACTTTTACAGCTAAGTTAATTATATGACATGCACATCTAACATGAAAAAAAGATCATCAAGTATAGGCTTTAACTATGCTCTTAAATCACGCATTGTCAAGTTATTATTCAATGCCTTGTCAAGTATAATCGAAAAAAAATTATCATCAATTTTATAGGTTATACAAACAGTAACAACATTTTTAGCAATTATATTACTAATTCATTAAGTGATAAAATTCATTTATGCAAACACTAGTTAATGTCGAACCAATGAAAAGTAAAGACAAGAAAGGAATGTAATTTAATGTTCATATGCAGGTTTGGGGATTAATTATTACTTGTATTTGTTATCTACCTATTGGTTGCATCATTGAAATTATGTTTTTCTAAATAAATATTTTTAAAAGTTATAGTACCTCTAGCGGAACAACCTGTTTTATAATTGTGAGTGGTTTAACAGGATCTGAAACAATATTAATAGTTGCTTCATTTAATCTTGGTTTTTTCAGGTCAGACTTAAAGTTTTGAACCATTGAATTCTTATATATCCAACAAACATCCATGGAAGCTCCATTTAATATTTGTGGACCATATTTACAAGACTTTTATAGTCAAATAAATTCAAATAAAGAGGCAATAATTCGTGGCCAAATGCCGTAGTCATATAGCTAATTAAGCCATTTTTTGTACCAATCGTCAAGCAAGACTTGTTGAATTTATATAACAGTACAACCCCCTCGATAGACTTTCTTCCATAGCTATTTGATTTTTGGGGTGGATTTTTCATCTAACACGACGACGAATAAGAAATTTCGACAAAAAGGAGCAATTTAAATTGTGGTGTGAAATTTGTTGGAAAAGATTGAAATTAAGCGTAAGAAAAACGAATGAAAGGAAAAAATCGAGCATGTGGGCTGCTGAGCCAGCGATCGATCTCTTCCAAAAACAGCCATCGATCGCTTTTCGTAATTGGTGCTTCCAAATGTCCTTTGGTGATATCTTTTGGATTATTATAAATATAACAACCCATTTTCAAATTAAATCAAGATAAAATGTAATGATGGTTATCCGCCAGTTTGAAAGCAATAAAGTTTCTCAATAGATCGCTGCTTTTGGCAGAGATCGATCGCTGCCTTTAGCAGCCAACATGCTTGGTTTTTCCTTTCGTTCGTTTTTATGATGGTTAATTTCAATTCATTAAGCAATTTTTCAACAAAATTAAGTTCACGACCGATACATCTAATTATTGACGAATTACAAGGGTATTTTTTTTTTATATATATAAATATACTTACTATGTCTAAATTGAGAATAATTAAATTTAAGATGTGATTATGATGAGTGGCACCCGACCAGTCATCGTTAATTGTGAGATATAATATATAGTATTAAACAACTTCAAGTGATCAAGTCGACAAGTTGTTCATTGTAAATATAGAAGAGTTGGCCAGTGTAAGAAAAAAAATTATATGGAAGAGTTGACACTCTTGAAAGTTGACATTTTCGTTTATTATGTGTGTACATAACAGGTTAAGGTAAGCTTTAGGGTCTGACTTTTCTCAAAATCTGTATTTGTGTATTTTATGTATTGTAAAAGTCAAACTTTCTGAACTTGTATATAAAATGGCATGTGTATCATACCTAAAATGCAAATTCAGCAGGAGAACAAAACAATAACAGAAGAAAAGTTTGAAGGTTAGTTTTACAAAGATTTTTAATCGAGTTATATAGTCAAAAATGAAGGAAGAAAGTGCGATAATCTTTCCAAGACAGGATGACGTCGAAAGATTCACAGAAGGAATAACGGAGGTAATTGTTATTTATTTTTATTTTTTTTTTGAAAATATTCATGATATTATTTTGTAGTAAGAAAGAATTTTATTAGTTTTACATTAGCTGTGTGGCATGTTTAATTTAATCTGTTGATACTGCAGGAGGATCATCTGAAATCAGCGAAAGCGAAGATAGATGAAGTTGCAGAAGAAAATAAGAAACTGAAGCTGACTTTATCACAGATGATGAAAAATTACACATCTTTGAAAATGAATTTTGATGGCATACTCAAACAAGATCACCCCATTAAGATTAAAGATTCATCTGCCGTGCCTGATGAATCAGACGACAAGTCCGAGCTCGTTTGTCGTCTAAGCCTGGGGAGTTTTTCCGGTGAAGATTGCAAGAAAGAAGAGAAGAAATGTAATCAAGAAAACAAACACCTGCCGGAGCTTGTTAAAGTTGATGGACTTGAACTGGGATTGGACCGAAAATTTCATTCAGGTGATCCCAGAGACGCAACAAAGAATTCGAGCTCGGTGACTGACAGCTTCGATGAATCGAAGGAAGAAGAAATCGAGCCGAAGGGGTCTTTTAAAAGTACAAAAAGTGCAAGAAGTGCTACAACTGATGAAATCTTGGAGCTTAATCCTTTGAAGAAGCCTAGGGTTTCAGTGAGGGCTGTATGTGACACTCAAACGGTTAGTAATCGATCCATATGTTTGGGATGATTGATCTTTTGTTGTGTGAACCAGAAGGGTAGTTTGATTTATTCCTTTAAAGTTTGAATTTTCGTTTGTTTCAGATGAATGATGGATGTCAATGGAGAAAATACGGACAGAAGATAGCGAAAGGGAATCCATGCCCTCGAGCTTATTATCGTTGCACAGCCTCGCCTTCTTGCCCTGTTAGAAAACAGGTATGTGTAGTTTTCAAACACTTAACAATGGAGAGATTATTTATATTTCATGTATCTGGCAAAGTGTACCCTAGTTATATTCATAATATAAACCCTAATTTGTTCTATTAGATGCATTTTGCAGGTCACACAGAGGAATATTAGCACTAGTTTTTGAATTTTATGCAAAATAATTCTTTTTGTCATGTATCTGTGGAAGGATCTGTTTGTAAGAGCTAAACGTTGACTGATGTAAAGGGACTAATTTTAAGAATAAGGAAATTTGTTTAAGATCATTATAAACTCTGTGCATTATATCTTGAATAATTATAACTATCATTTTATACCAATCATCTATTTAATCCAATAAACAGTTCTCTAATCTTTTTTCAGTAAATGTTAACTTTTGAAGATTGTTGAATAGTTTAATTAAATACATTTTTTAAATGAGCTAGTGACAATTTGTCGATAATAGACATTTTATCAATGTAGTTTGTAAATAGATATTTTAATTGTGTGTGCACTTTATCATCTACAGTTTGTAAATAAACATTTTACCACATGTGGTTTTCAAAATATGCAGTTTACCCCGCTATGCTTTGTAAAACATAGCATACACGGAGGGGGTGTTTTGCATCTATTCACAAACTACATGAGGGTAAACTGCCTATTTTCACAAATCACATGGGGATAAACTGCATATTTTCAAACCCGATGGGGTGTAAACTGCCTATTAGTCAAACGAATGAGGTAAATTGTATATTTTCAAACTATAAGGTGTAATTTGTTTGGAAAAAGGATTTCGTTGCCAATATCTTTTTTTAAATGAATCAACTCCACTAAATAATATTTTTGCCCATTTCCAGGTGCAACGATGTGCAGATAACATGGCCATTCTAACCACCACCTATGAAGGAACACACAACCACCCTCTTCCACCTTCTGCCACCACCATGGCTTCCGCAACCACCTCAGCCACCGCCATGCTTAACTGCGGCACCTCCACCTCATCTCCACCAAGCCAAGGAGTCTTTTCCACCTCCTCCGCTACTGCCTCCGATTTCAATACATTTGACTTTTCGTCGTCAAATGTTAGTACCCTCACATCACACCACAGTTTCCCACGAGCATCCATCTCCACTTCCCAAGCACACCCCACTGTTATCCTAGACTTCACCCCGCCGAGTCAAACCTCCATTCCGTACAACAAATACAATAATTCTTCAAGCTTGTATTCTTCCACGCCTCGATCTTCTGCAACCTGTCTCAACTTTTCATTAGTACCCCCTTCAAATTCTGGCTCTTTAGGGGTTTCTAAGACCTTGTTTCATACCGAAAGCCATGCATCGTCATATTCTCAGCCTTACGTTTATAACAAGAATATTCAAGAAGAAGTATTGAGTGTTGATGGGATTGGTGCTGCGGCCAAGGCTATTACTTGTGATCCGAAGTTTCAAACCGCATTAGCTGCTGCAGTCGCATCGCTTCTTGGCAATGGAGGTGGTGTTAATAATGTTCGAGAAACAAAATCAGGGCAGAATGTGAAGTGGGGTGAGAATTTTGGTCTAAGTTTTTCACAGCCATTGACAAGAAATGGTGTTGCTGCGTGTGCCACTAGTTACTTGAGCAAATATCTTGAATCACTGAATCCACAGCAGAAGTAAATTGACATCTCTTCCTTGATTTCGAAGATTGGAGTCAAGGACTCAAGAATAAGGATAAAAAATTGTTTTTTGTGCATTTAATGCTGGTTCCAAGATGAAATCAGTCCCATGTTTTACAATGTTCTTTAATAATGTTAGGTAAAATTTTATGTAAATGATGCATTTGATTATGTAAGACCGTCAAACAAGAACTGAAATAAGCAGTCGTTAGGAATTAATTGTTCTCATTGCTCGTATTACAAATTTGTACTTCCTTTTTTTCTTTTTTCTTTTTAAATAATGGTGAATCGCCACTCATTTTATTGCGTTAACTTAAGACAATATGTGTAGGAGGACTAGACCTTTACTGTAAAACATAAAAAGTCATTAAATCAAACATTACAGCCCAGAGAGAACTACAATAAACTCAAATATAAAGAAAAACCAAAATAGAGGTTAATAACTAACGAATTGTCTGAAAATGAGTTAAATGTCTACTTTCTTGACGGGAAGTTGTAATCATTTTTTTCCCCTTGGTTGGAGCAGGAGATTCTTGAAACATCTCTTGTTCCATCAACTCCACATCATATAGAAATTCTTCATCATGGATACGTACTCATTTTGAAGCCAATCCGCAACTGGCAAAATGAAGTTGTCATCATTTTTTACCATCTTTGCCCATTATTTAGAAGGGATATTTTGCTCCATTTTTTAATAACTTGACCCACCCTTAAAAAATCCGGATTTTGTATTATTTAGAAAACCAGATTTAATTAAAGGATTGGTGGACCTTGATTTAGTTGTAAAGAAATTTAGGAAATATTAAATGGAAATATAACATTCGAAGATTGAAAATACATTGGGGATCGCATTGTCTAAAACTTCAGGTTATCTGATTCAGACACTCAGTCTGAGGTGTATAGGTCTACCAGTAAAAACTTCAAACAGAACAAGGCCAAGTCAATAAATGTAATTTCTGTAAGAATTATAAAGGAACAAATATGGAGAAGAGTAGAGTTTCTGAATTGATCGGCTCGATCTTACCATTGTATTACATACAATATTTATAGTGCAATACATGTAACAACCTATAATGATTTTAGAAGTACAAATATATTTTACAAGAGATATTATTCTATCAAAAACAGAAAGATTTGATAGAAAGATTTGATATGATATCTTTAACATATTCCTGGATTTATGGATGAAGTGCCCTTCAGGGCAGCAACAATGTTTCCGTCACATGGGCTTGTGTGGTTGTCTTATCGAGGACGTTATCTTTGATATCATCCACGTTATATATATATATATATATATATATATATATATATATATATATATATATATATTACTACTACTATATAATAAGTGTCTAAGTATTCACTGGTGTTATGAATAGTGATGAACAGTCACCAACATACCACTCCTCATTTTTCTTCATGGTGGGCCTTATTTCTTAACCGTGGCCTTTTTCACTTTGCACATTCTTTATTTGTCTTGTGGGCCTTCATTGTTGTTGTTTCTTGGTCTGCTCAGACATATTTGGGGCTTGGTTAAGTTACAAATTCCCCATCTGATGCCGCGTGGCATTCATTCAGCACAGATTACAAAAAAACTTCAGTATTACTACATTGAATTTGTTCACTGTTCCTACGTGCTTCATGGCTGGCGGACTTCATGGTTGTGGGTGGTGCGTAGGTATGGTGATGCGTCCTTCAGATCCGCTTTATCGTTTGCTTTGGTAGGAGAAAAAAACCCGTACACTTGCATTTAATGGATGCACTGTTGTTGCGTGTTCGGTGTCCGACGAGATGATTATTTCGGGCTGCGACGGTATGGCCATGCCTTCTTCTGCACCAGTTTACTCATTTCCCTTTATTTTATAATTTATTTGCGGTGCAGAATGCGTTGTCCAAGCTTCGATCATGGTTCCCTTGCGTGCATTTGCCATTCTGTCTGGGCGTAATTTTATCTATTTTTCCTTTGTTTGTTGTGCTATATATAACGTGCATTGATCCTGGTTTTTTGTTGGTATTGCCAATTTTATCTTTATAAGAAAGGGTGAAAGAAATCGGGTGGTTGTATCTGGTTTGTTGATAACTTTATCTTCCAGGTCTGTTTTCTCTATCTGTTCATCCGTGTTATTTTTGCTTGTTTTCGGTTTTCCCTCCCGACATGTGCTTTGAGTTTGCTTGGTGTTATTGTTTGTGGGTTTGATGATGCATTTTTGGTGGGGTCCCAGTTTGGATTTAGTTTTTTGAGGGGTCTTCATGGTTCATGTGTTTTTTTTGGTTGGGTGGGGAACTTTTGGGCTTTTTATTCACATTACTCGTATACTGTTGGTATCCTCTTTTAGGCTTTTTAAACGTTTATTCATTTTCTGTTTTCCCTGTTGGTCTACGGCTGTTTTAGTTGTTATCACTTTTAGGGTCATGAAAGAATGCAACTTTGTTCTCTTTTTTACAAGATTAAGGCTGAGTATTCTGATTGCGCATGTTTTCTTTGAGCATTTTTTTGTCGGTATTTATCTCCTTTTAGGATCATCAAATAATGACCTATGTTCTCTCTTTCATAAAAGTAAGGCCGAGTACTCTCGTTGTCCATGTTCTCTTCGAGCATTTTATTTGTTGGCCTTACGTTTCTCGTGCCTGGATGTTATTTGGTTTGGAATGTTTTGGTTGCTATTGGTCCTTTGTGTTTTAAGTTTCCAGTATTGTTGGATCCCATGTTCTCTTTTTGCTTTAAGGGAGACAAATGATTCTTGAGTTTTGTTTTCTCCTTTTCACAAGAAAATGTTTTGCGGAATAAATGTGCCATATAATTATGTGCGTTATTTCTTGTGTTATGCTCCTGTTAGTTTTTTAAAGGAGGTTTTGTTCGTTCGATTTTTTGGATCAAGGTTATTTGGTCCTACCCCATCTCCCATACAAAATAAAGTTGTTTGGCCGTTGTGTGTCCTTAACAAGAGTCATGCTTCCTCACCAGCAACACAATATTCAGCATTCATCCACTCATCCACTTAAGAAACTAAAATCATTTGCATCACAACAAGAAGAAACTTACAATATCCAAACAAGATGTCATTGTCAAATCCCTAAATGCGAATGTTCCAAAAAAAAAAATTGAAGACAATCCACTAAAGCTTTTGGATGGTATGGTTGAAACTGAAAAGGCTTCTTGTTGGCAAAGATCTACTCTCCATCGCTCTTAAGGTACATGCTAGGCAAAACTGTTAGGGAGTTGTTCATATATATCCTCACCTCTTTCAAAATTATTTAGCTTCTTCAAAAAATTCCAACCTTGATAATCTTATCTTCGATTTAGGGGAGTGATCATCCTTGATCCCCCAAAATGATTTTGAGTTAGTAAGGTTGCTTTTATGGCTTCCCTTGGGGAGGGATAGAAGAGATAAACCATGCCTGTTATTTTTTTCGTTCATCGTCTGTTGGCCAGGTTGATCCTTCTTGTCTTCTGTACCTTTACGCCCTTCTGTTGTTTAGTACTTTGTGGTGTGTACCCATTGTTCTTCCGTTTAACGGTCGTCGGCTGGTACTCCCATTTCTCTCCTGGCTCTTGAAGCTTTTGCTTGGGCCCTCTCCCTGCACGGAGGGTTGTTTTTTGTGCCTCTTCCCGTGTGTATTTGCATGTTCCTACTATCTGGGAGATCTTGTATATCTGCGAGGCCACACTGCTGAGCTCAACGGTACATCGTTGCCGCCTTTTATATTTTTATTTTTCCCCTCCAGTTCTAACTTAATTTACCTTTGATGGTCTATAGATATATGGTTCCGCTTTCAGAGGGGTAAACTTCTTTCTTTCCTCAGGTGGTTCGCTATCTTCCTGTTCAGTTGGAGTATAGGTATTTTTTTATACGACTTCGTGACCCACCGTGCACGCGTCTATACTTTTTTTAGTTTTCTTGCTGCTGCCTTGCTAGGTTGCTTGTGTTTTGTATATTGTTTTATCCCATTTTATCTTTCCTACAGCTCGCATTGGATTTCTTCTTCCTCGGGCATGATCATGCGCGAATCGGCAAACACTTCCATGTGCGGCCGTGCAGCTGCCGAATCTTGTGGTTTCTCTCAAAGTGGCAATACTTTGGCCTCCGTTTCTGATGCACTTTCTTTAAAGGCACGCCCTCGCTATAGATCACAGCGTGTACCTCAAATAGGTTGGCTTATTTGTCTTGTCTACTGTTTCAGTTATCGATTAAATAAATGTGCATGGCCATTCAGTCTTACAACTCGATTGTTCTTTGGAACTGAGCATGCTCTTTATATGCCATCTTTAACATTTCGGTATTATTGCATGGTCTTAATTAGCTTAACCTGCTTAATTCAAATAATTTAATATGATGTCAAGCAAGTTCAGGTACTGATGGCATGGTCCTCATAGGTTGCATTCGATGTTACTAAGATTTTGGTAACTTTTTATATGGTATTGATGGCATCCTGCTATTGATTATGAAAGATATTGTTAGAGGACCAAAGAAAATTTGTCATAGGTTTTATTTACGCATGATAACTAACATGGATATTGATATATGCCATTCAACTGATATATGTTGGTCGTTGCATTATATATATTCACCTTTTTTACTCCCTTACATTTTTACATATAGGAGACAAGAGAAAACAAATATGGGGAGTGTATTTTTGTCAGTTGGCTTTTACAGAGATGAAAAAGTATACTTTTTTAAAAAAAACAAAAAACCTTGTAAGCCCAAAAAATTGCGTTCGAGCTAACGCAAGAATTTATAACCTCTTTAAATATAAAAATTAAGATTGGTTTTATGATATTTTCTTAAAATTATATATTACTGGTTTTCATTAATACAATATATACTCAAACATTTCAAGTTAGGCTGATCGAAAAAATAAATAAAAACAAAACAAAATTTACGTCTTTCTTCAAGTCAAGATTAATAATTGTTACAATCTGCATTACTTTGGTTTATTCCACACCATTTTCCCAATCTGCATTCTCGATTTATATAGATGAACAAGGTTAGCACGTATTTCAAAAGCTTGGAAACAATATCTGGCAGCCATACTTTACTGGCCTTTGCGCTTATTTATTGATTGCTTACACCACTTTCCCAAGTTCAGGTGGTCCCTTCTCTTGTTAATTTACCCAAGTTTATTATTATTATTTTTATTTTTTAAAAAAGGAATGCCACCTTCCGCAAGGCAGTCAGAACCTATTCGCGATGTCGGTGCACAAGTTCACCCTGCCGAGGTTCCTCGGTACAGGACACGCCGCATCCCTCCTATAGGTTTGTCTCTTCGATATTTTTTCCCATGTTGTTGTTCGCCAATTTATTGATATTTGTTCATAGTCAAATTCACCTAATGCTTAACCAATATATACCCCGAAAAAAAGAACCCCGGGAGTAGCACTTGGTCATTTTACATCATAAACATTTTTTTTAAAATGTAGCTAGAATTTTGTGAAAATAGATTGTTTTAATATGTGGCCAATAGCGGAGGAACCTATGCTCTCCTCAAAAATAGTTATCTCTACTGTATATTAGCCTTCCATTGGTCTTATAGCATCGTTCGGTTTGTCACTCCATAGTTTCTCCCTATTTGCATTCAGCCCCTTTCATCTTTTTAGATATTTTATTCCTATGTGCCCTTTGCTTATTTTATATAATACATTTCTTTGTGTTGCTTATATTACCAGAGATATGTTCGTCCACACGTAAAACATTATAGGCCTATCCGCGCAAGAATTTTACACAGAAAATATCAAAGTAATGTTGCTATTGCTTCATAGTTTCAGACTTTTTTTACATATTTATGACTCATTAAATTATCCTATGCGTTCTTTTCTGTCATAGAAAGGGGTACCACCCATTGCAAATGTCAATCGTAGACTTCAAGATCGAGTTATGTTGATGAAGATAAGATCAAGTGTTTTTAATGGACAAAATGGGAAGGAAACTACGGTGTACACCTTACTGGCCATGGACTCGTCTGATCAATGCACTGGGATCGCACTTCCTCCAATACCCCCCACAAATAATTTACCTGATTCCCTTACAGCTATCAGCAAATTGAAAGGTACTTTTGTTGGTTATCCATTTGACTTTGCAAGTGTGATATTCGTACTGCATAACCATTTTCTAACAAATTACCTCCAGGAAGCAATGACCCAACAAAAAAAAACTTGATTTTTGTGTTCCACTCATGCCAAAAAATCAGGATGCTTTTGAGTCTCATTCAACAAACTCAAGGGTGATCGTGAATTAGGTAATATATTCAGTTTCCCTCACTATCCACAAATAGACAAAAAAAACATGTAGCAAATCAGGCATCTTAACCTAGCCTTCAAATGATGCATAGTTGATACATCAATTAGAAGGCGCCTTATCAAAGAGGGCAAGTCAAAGATTGGTCAAGTGGATATAACAAATGAACAAGGTTAAAAGTTTTCTTATGATTGTTATATTTCTTATGATTATCGTTGCTTGCCACCATTGAAAACAATTTAAATTGGCATGTACTTTTACTCCGACATTCCCAGATGTTGTCATACCGCCTGAAGAAAATACATTCGGTACTGTCAATCTAAATGACAAAGATTCATCTGGTGACAATACAAAAATTACAGGTTCTTATTTGTACAACACATTTTCCATTTCAACAATCCACATGCAAAATTAATTTCAAGCACTTGTGTACAATATATTATTTACGCGATGTTTGTATGTATGAAGATCTTGTTCGACCGAACATACGTCGTCGGTTATCCAAAACGACAGGACCCATCAAACACCAAAGAAGCCATCAAAATCATCTTGCAGATAACGAGCATTTCACTGCAGGTACATCCCAAATATATAATCTATCCACTGTTTACATTTGTACAACATTTAAATACGTTACTATTTTACAGACTTCCCAGAACGGTAACTTCCTACATCAATGAAGATAGAGAAATTTCCAACCCATAAAAGTAGTAAAAAAAAAGAGGAAAAAAAACCACTTTAAGCAATCCTCTTTATTTCTATTCAATAGATTCCTTTATTTTAATATCAAAGCCCCCTCCTAGATGAAGCAACACTATGTATTTGACCTGGGAAAAAAAAAAAGCAATGTCCTGCAGTTGGCGAGACGAAAAAGAAACAAATGACGAAAAGGTCCTTGCATCATGTTGTTCTTGACGATAGCAGTTCTGGAGACGACATCGACCATCAGGAAAGCAACATACAAGGTAACAACGCCAAACTCTCGGCAAAATATCTATGGTTTATGCAAATCCCCTTTTATTGTTCTTACTACTAAACTATAGATATATTTTTGGGTTATGTATTCTAGATCATGCTGACCAAACGGCGTCGATGAAGATATCAAAAAGGGGAAGGGATTATTGAATGCACACAGCCATCCACTCCAATGACATACGAGACTTATTATACTTTTGTCAAATGGGCTTTTTTGCTCTATGATGTTATGCAGTTATTGTATAACATACCACTTCTGACTAACTTATTTTGCCAGGAAAAACTGCCCAACTTTATATGAATATGTTTATGTTAATGCGCTAGCCTCACTTGGTTATGAACCAATTTTTTATCTTCTAGGTATACTTTGTTCGCTTTACAATATGTTGGATATATAAATTAGTGGTCTTGCTTACATTCCCATTCATTTAATCTTTTGATGACTGTTCTTTTAGGAGTTGCCATTAAAATATATGTTTACCAACATTTGTGATCGGTTTAAGTATATGTTTACCAACATTTGCAATCAATTACTAATACTAGAAATTCATTGGGTGTTGTCCTTTGTCCTTTATCAATACGAGTATAAAAAAGTGTCTGGTAGCAATTTTAATCCATATCTATGTAAGCATCATAATAGTCCATATATTTTTACCTACAACCAGTTTTAATTCTTGCTGCACATTGACAGTTCATTTAATAACCAATTCCTATTAGCAAAACTTCGTGCTACAGGTCATCTGCCCAAAACGAACAATCAACGGGCAACGCCAGGCACCGCGCCTTGCGCGGTGCGTAACAGCTAGTATATATATATATATATATATATATATATATATCACACAAAATGTGGTGTAGATACCAAGTGCGAACGGAGGATTTATCCAGTAGGGGCAATAAAATATCAAAATAAAAAAATGCAGGGAATAAAAATTTTACGGGGTCAATTATAATTCAAGAGGGGTAAAATTATAATTTTTAATAAAAAAAATTTTAGGGTAAAAAAAAAATGTTTTTTTTCCAAGTTGTGCACTTGTTCCCCTTGCCCCAACGTACATCCGTAATGTAGATACCATCATGTGCACAGCCTATAAGGCGGTATAAAAGGGACGGTCTCATGCCTACTAAGTAATTGCATTTTTGTTGTACCCAACTTGACGATCGTCATCAAAATCCCATCTCTGTAATCAAGACAGTGAAATTGAACCTGCCAAGGTTTTTGTTTGTTTTTTTTTTTTTTTTTTTTTGCTTTGAGATTCCATAGAAAGCATTAATCTTTCCTAGTAAATTTACCATTCTGGCGTAAGTCTTAGTCTCGAATTATTTGTAGGCATTATTTTTCTTGATTTTATTTTTCGTGGATATGCTTTACTTCTATTTTCACTTTTGTACTCACTAACTATATTAATATATTTATATCTAGATTTCCTTCTGGCTGGCATATGTTCAGACTTTTTTCTAATCAATTTCTTTTATACTAATTTTGTTGGCACCGCACAAGATACGATGACATGTATCAATATGTTGGTCAAATTTTTTCCTAATTTGATTGAAAATAACATTTCTAAATGATTGACTTTAACAAAAAAAAATTTTAAAAAAGACTATACTACGGTAATTGAATTGAAAAAAAAACATTTAAAGTGGCGCACATCAACAACTGATTAAGATATATATTTTCCTAATCGGTACCCGCACATCAACAAAAAAACTATAGTTAAAAAAAAAAAATTTTTAAAAAAATTAATAAATAGTAATTTACTACTCATTACTATTCATTACAATAGTAATGAACAGTAATTCAATAGCCACTTATATATATAGTTAAATTAAATATAGGATGCATGCAGGCTAACTTGAGATATAAATCAGGTGTTCCCTAGAGTTCCCCTGAACTCTTCATGGCTATGGGATTTAAGCGTCTGCAGATGGATCCTGAAGTGTTTGGGGGAACTCCGGGGCTCATTTGGTGACCACAGCCACATAATTAAGTTATCTTTTTTCTTATTTTTTGCTGATCTGTTTGTTTAATCGTTCCATCTTCCTCATCTTTCTTTTTTACTTTGGAGTAGGTCTCCTCTATATTCAAGCTCGCACGAGAAATGGGATATAAATCGTGGTTGCTTCATTCGAATTTACATATTATGTTTTTTTGTTGGTCAAACTTCATGAGATACAAACACTAAGCAATCGAAAAATTCTTGGTAATTGGGGTTGGAAATTGTTGAATTGAGGGAATGAACTTTGGTTTTAAACGTTAAATTCTAACATAATTTGTTGAGGGGCAAAGAAGGGGTCTAATCTTTTTTAGTAATAATACTAGTTGTTCTTCTTCTTCGTGTTGGGACATTAGAAAACGCGTCTTTAATTATGAAATAAGTGGTTCTGGAATCCGTCAAAATAATAATAGAGATTAAATCTCGTGTTTTGCACAATTTACATATTACAGAGCTTGGCATAAGGGTGGGGGAAGGGGATAAAACTTACTTTATGCTTGGTTTGGAGATGTGCCTCTAAAACAAAAATTTAGTAGGCCTTTTTCAATTACACTTGATAAAGATAGTAAAATTGAAGAGAATGGTTCTTGGGTTATGGGGGAATGGGTATGGAGTTGGAATTGGAGAAGAAACCTCTTCTCTCTTGGGAGGAGTCTCTCCCTCGCTGAACTTTTATCTATTATCTAGTACTGATAGCTGCAAAAGAGAACGTATGGATCTTGAAGCACGATAGTCAGGGACGTAACTAAGTAAAATCGGCATAAAGTTTTTTGAAGAAGGAAGTCAACAACTATGGTGTAAAACGGCTGCAAACAATGTTTTATTTTTGCTTGGAGAATGCTCTATTCCGACGAGAGTCAACTTGCAATATCGAGGAGCACTTATTTCTCAGAACTCGTTAGATTGCGAGCTTTGTAATAACAATCAGAAAAACATCTCTCATTTGCTTTTTCATTTGTGCAAGTGCTTATCAAGTTCGTAAAGAACTATATGATTGGTTTGGAGAACTGGTTTCGTATCTTGGCAACACATGGGATTATTTCCTAGAAAGAGATTCACAGATTGTTGGCTACAATGTTGCATTTGGAAAATTTGAGTTTTAAGAAACAATGTTTTGTTTATAGGTGAAACTATTCAAATTGACCAAGTTGTTGAGCTTATCAAAGTTAGATATTGGAATTGGCTCAAACCAAAAGTAACAGGTCCCTCTCATTACAATTGGTTTTTGTGTGCTGCCGCATGCCTCCATTTTTTCTGATTTATCTCTTTGCTGAACTTATAAGGGTTCAGCACCTCTTGTACTCTCATTTAATAATATTTTGTCTTAACAAAAAAAATTCAGCAATCTAAAAATAATACTCTAGAGTTCAGCTAGTTCAGAATGTATAATTGTGATACATCGAGAAATCAGAAATAAATATTCCAGAGTTCAGCTAGTTCACTTCTACTTCTTTAAAGAAATATAAGCACTCAAATGAATTTGGTTCTCTCATCTGACCCGCAATCTTGTCTGGGTTCATCGCTTGAATGTGGATTCCATTGTTGGGAAGTTCTCGATAAAGCATGTAACAACGTTAAAAAGCTGATAAAGGAAGAAAATTATCTTTAGTGTCATTTGACTAATCGGAATACTAAGGAAATCTTGCAGAGGAAACCCTATAAATAGTCACTGAGCTAGCAAACAAGAAATATGTAACATTCATATTTGGTTGAAATCGAAGAAATACAATGAACACTTCATTGGGTCCAGTGGATGTTCAAAAGTACTGGCTCTGCTGAAGTGTTTGGAGAAACTCTTGTGCTGGTTTTATATGATAGTCAAGATCAATTTTAAAATTTAAAATCTTCACATGATGGAAGTCGAATGAAAAGGTAAATAGTTGTTCTCCAGGAGTACTCATGCTATTTCAATATTCATTATTTATATGTAACTCCATCATTTTCGATCTCAAACCCCGGTAAAAGAGAAGGGTCATGTTAGATAGCCAGCCAGCATAAAATATTGACAAATTTCAAATTTATGAATAGGTGGATCTATATAGATTATCTCACTTAGTGGATAAAAGCTTAATGGATGGATGATGGATATATAATTGCCTAAGATTGTGATTGGATCGGGTATTTCGGGCTTCAGATAGGTCGGGTTGTGTACTCAAAATTTCGGGAACCTCTAAGAACTACCCGATTCTCAACCCTGAATATCGGATACCCAAATTTATAGCTTTTCCTTTTTTATTTCGTTTAAAAAGGAGAAAAAAAAAAAAACCTATCGGGTACCCATTCCCGATCATGTTCCAAAACAATACCGATTCCCAACCCGAAATACTTTGATCAGAAAGCAGTTATTAATCCGACACCTGATTTGTCCCGAATTGCCAGTCCCGATCGGTTCGGGTTGGGCATCCCAATACCCGATCCAAACTCCCTTTGCCTTTTAAAATGGCCATTTTAAAATGAGGAAATTACAATAATGTATCACCTACAAAAAATATTTCAACTAAATCACCGAAAATATATTATTTCCAACTAAATACAATTTTTAAAAAACTTCTTTCAACTAATTCTATTTTATCAAACTCTAATCTAATTAGTTCATTAATTATGACTAAAATACACATTACTTCATCGCCAAACCTTTGCCCAATTTCGCACCTCAACTTTATGTGTTCTTCCTCGTCACATCTCACTACCAAAACAGTGAATTGGTCTTGATTATTCTATGGGGTAGATTCATCCATTGGATGTGTATTCACATCTAATGTTAATGAAAATATACGCATCTAATGAATGTGACTATCATACAGGGCATTACCACAAATATCCAAGAATAAACCCAAAATAGCTAACCTCAAATTTTTCATCTACTACTTGAGTGGAACAGATCGACCCACCTATCTCTACACGCGGAGTTTCTTGACCATCAAAATTACCTCCACTACGCCTCTTTCTACGCGTTGTAGCATAATCTAGCCATCACCTTCCTTTTCAAAACAGACACGGAAAAGCATTATGGCCTCTTCACTTCCTGAGGAAAGAAGCTTGACCTGCTCCCTCGCCTGTATCGAGGAGTTATCGGATTGCAGAAGATTCTATAGAACACCTCAGCATATCAAAGTCCAACAACCATTCAACCAAACAAGACGATATTCGGGAAGAAGGATAAGAGGACTTTATCCGATCCTATCTGCTAGCATTTGTATTTTGAAGTAATTCTTATCAGATTAGATAGCAGTTCTGTGCGGTCGGGAATTAATGGTGTTAATCCCGGTGTGGTATTAATCCTTAATGGATTTTTCATTGTGGCAATTAGGAATTAATTACGGTTTTGGGTCTCCCGAGGTTGTATAATCGGGCGTTTGGGATCGCTGGATCCAAAGGTTGAGATTGTATTCTCATTTTGGTGGAAAACCTATGAGTTGGGTTTTCGATGGGACCTGGAGTCCGGGGTGCTTTATGTTGGGGCTGGTATGTGTATTTGGTGTTGGAGAGAGAGTTTTTGAAAACAGATGATTTTTAAAGAATCATGATGTATTTGTGGAGGTATTGGTGTGTTGGGGTATTTTTGCTATATATACCAGTTGGACTCGAGATTCCGTCATTCGGAATCCATTTCTCTCCCTCTCTCTCTCTCTCTCTATCGATCCAAACCCTCTCCCCCATTTCCCTCTTCTCCCTTGATGGGAAATTTGATGGTAGCTTGGCTCGGGAGCCGGTTTTCTCGAAGATAATCAGGTATTAATCTTCCCCTCGTCATTAGCTTCGATTTGATAGTAGTGTGGTAGCTTTTGGTTGAGGTTTTGGTTGGCTTTGAGTTTTGGGAATTTTTGGCTAAAATCATATGTTGAGTTTTTAAAGTTTTTATTGGCTTTAAATGTTGTATTTGAGGTGTTGGTGGTGTATGGGGTGTTAGATTTGAGTTTGGGTGTGAAAAACACCATGGAAGCTCGAATTTTTCGGAAAATTGCAAGTGGCGATCGATCGCCGAGGAGGGGCGATCGATCGCGACGAGCAGCTGCTAAAAATCGAAGATGATGAACAGTGCAGGCGATCGATCGCGTGTCCAAGGCGATCGATCGCGAGCATGTTGGCGATCGATCGCGAAGGGTGGCGATCGATCGCGAGAAGGCACTGGATGGCCACTGGAGTGTGGCGATCGATCGCGGTAGATGTGGCGATCGATCGCCACCCGAAGGAAGGTGTTTTTTTGGAATTTTTGGAAATGTCGGATTTTGGAACCGAGGTTTAAAGGGGCCGTTTTCGGGGCAATGTCTACATTCCAATGGGAATGTTATACTTTTAAAATGGATTTGTTGGAGCCAAAATTAATTAAACGGAATTTTTGGTTGGGTTTTTGGCTATCTTTTAAACTTGTTAAACGGTATATTTTGGGTATTATGCATGCTTAGCCGGGGGGCTTTTATTTTAGTCATCGTCATGGATAGACGATAGGTTTGGAAGTTGTGAACGTGCTTGGGCACGTGATTGCATGCCTGTGTTTAATTGGGAGTTATTTGCATGTTAGCACTTAACTCATCGGGTCGTGGGACTCAGGCAAGGTTGGACTCAAACTACGGAATCGTAAGGTACGTATAACGTACGAGCATAGCCTATTATAATATTACAACTGTGAATTGCATGGTATGTGGTAATTGCAATGAATGAAGATTGAAATGCATGGTATATGGTGCTTTTGATAAATGGACAATGAAACGTATAGCATTTGGTAATTGTGATAAATGGAAACATGCTGAGAATCATATAGTGCCGCCTTGAGTGAGCAATGATTGAGATGTTATCGTTGTTGAGCGATCATCGGTTATGACGCCGCTATTGTTGAGCGGGCGTGGGTTGATGATGCCGCTATTGTAGAGCGAGCTATGATATAGAACTGTGGTATTATTGGTTAGACATATGTGATATCTATGGTCTCTTATGTAATGATTTTACCATATGGATTATGGAACTGGCATAATAGAAATGGTATCTGTTAATCCACGTGGCGATTAACTGGCTTTGGGAATTTGATGAGTTTGGTTATTTTGATAACAGGGACAATACAGGGGATCCCGGATGAGGATGATACCATCCAGGGAGTATCATTTAAATTCATGACATTTACATTTTGTAAATTATGAATTGTAATATTATGATTATTTGGATTGGTGGTATTGGTATGCTCACCCCGTGTGGGGGCTGTCTCTGTCGGGGCAGGTAACACAGGTGCAGCAGTAGCTTTGGAGTTGAGCTCGGCTATTGATAGAGGTACTTCCAGGATCGAGGTACCAGAGCCGGTTGAATAAGTACACAGATCCAGTGTTGAGATCGAGTTGTGCTTGGGAGGTGCTTCCGGGATTGAAGTACCAGTAACGGTATCCGGTAGAGTGTTTTATACATCAGATACACGCTTATTCATTGAGTGCTCTTATGTGAGTACATTTTACGTGTATATGGAATGTATAAATGGGCTACGGCTTCTCTCTGTTCATTTATGATTTGCATGCAATTAAATATGGAATTTCTAAATGAACTGCAAGCATGTTAGTGTATTATGAGGGTGCATGTCATATATGTAATATTGGTTGGGGGATATGCATATTATGTGGATGGAATGCAAGAAATTTTATGGATCAATAAAATGGTGTAGCACTTGCATATGGCTTTTCCCCATGATAGCATGACTATATGCACTAATGGTATGGATTAATACACTAATAACGGGGTTAGGGCACTGGGGTCCTTACAAGTTCTATCTGCTAGCATTTGTATTTTGAATTAAGTCTTATCAGATTAGATTAGATAGCATTAGATCTTGGCCTTATCAGTTTAGGTTGTATATAAAGATCTTGTAGAGGATTGATTGATTCATTGAAATTCATTGAGAACAAATACAAAAGTTTATTTCTTGTATCTGCTATCATTATAACTATTTTACATGGTATCAGTTTAAGCCTTCAAAAGACTAACGTCTAATCATGTCTTCGTCTTCTTCCAATACGAGCCTTGATACTCTTCTTTCCTCCACCACTACAATCACTCCACTCTCCAATTTTGTTTCAATCAAACTCAGCCCTACCAATTACCCACTCTGGCGTGCACAATTACTGCATTATTTTCGTGGCCAGGACTTATATCATTTTCTCGATGGTACTACTTCTCTACCGCCACCTACTATCGATGCCACACATGCTGATACTGCTGTGGTTAGTCAGATTCCAAATCCCGCGCATTACAAATGGCTACGTCAAGATAGTCTCATCCCTAACACTCTCATGTCTTCCATGACTAAGGGAGTGCTTGCTCAGATTGTCTCATATACCACGTCTCATGACGTTTGGCGTGCCCTTGAGACAAACTTCTCCTCTCGATCTCGTGCTCTCTCCATTCAAGCTCGCACTCAACTTGCCAATGCAAAGAAAGGCAGTCAATCTGCCCATGAATATTTCATCTCAATCAAACAGTTAGCTGATGAACTTGCCGTGGCTGGCCAACCCATTACATCTGATGATATTATCTCATATGTTCTTGCTGGCTTAGGGGCATGATTATGATAGCTTCGTCTCATCTATCTATGCTCGGAATGACACAGTCACACTTGAAGAGGTTTACTCTCTTCTCGTTATCACTGAGTCTCGTCTCAAACAACATCATTTGTCTTCTCCTACACCATTACCTGAGGCACATTTTGCTCAGAAACCAACCAACAATAATAATAGAGGTCGTGGTGGCTATCGTGGCAGAGGCCGCAATAACAACTCCCGGGGGTGGAATCCATCCATTCATTTTCGCAGTGACACCCAATCATCAACTTCTGTTGTGTGCCAACTGTGTGGTAGAAACGGACATTCTGCTCGAAAATGTTATCATCGATTTGATATAACTTAAAATGACTCTACTCCAACACCACACAAACAAGCTTTTGCTGCTACCAATAATGGTACTTGGGATGCTGATTGGCATGCTGACACAGGTGCTACTCACCATATCACCCATGACATATCTAATCTTAACCTCAAGAATGATGAGTACACTGGTACAGATCACGTACATGTTGGTAATGGACAAGGTTTGCATATCACTAACACTGGCAGTTCTTCTCTTTCTTCTCATTCTCATTCATTTCTCTTAAACCAAGTCCTTTTAGTTCCTCAAATAAAGAAAAATCTACTTTCTGTCCATAAATTCTGCATCAATAATGATGTTTATTTTGAGTTTCATAATAATTCTTTTCTTGTGAAGGATTACTCGGGAACTGTCCTACACCAAGGCCAAGTCCATAATGGACTATATTGTTTCACTCCTGCGGCTACTCCTCAAGCCTACTCGAGTGTTCGTACATCATTTGACCAGTGGCACCGACGTCTTGGTCATGCTGCTTCTCCAATTATTCATCGTATTTTGACTTCCAATAAATTTCCAGTTGATAAAATAAAGAGACACTCTGTGTGCCCTGGTTGTCAATTAGCCAAGAGTCATGTTTTGCCTTTTGCAAATTCTAATCTTGTTTCTCATTCTCCTTTAGATTTAGTTTTTACGGATGTATGGGGTCCTGCAGCTGTAGCTTCAACTACAGGTGGACGATATTATGTGAGCTTCCTTGATAATTATTCAAAATTCTTGTGGTTATTTCCCATTAAATTAAAGTCTGATGTTGAGAATGTGTTTATTCGTTTTCAATGCTATGTAGAAAAACAGTTTGAACGAAAAATTAAGGCCATCCAATCCGATTGGGGTGGCGATTATCATAGATTACACAACTATTTTCAAACAACTGGCATTGATCATCGACTTGCATGTCCTCATACTCACCAACAAATTGGTTCTATTGAACGTCGACATCGACAAATTGTTGAAGTTGGTCTCAGTCTCCTCGCCCATTCACACTTACCTTTAATTTATTGGGAAGATGCCTTCTTAACAGCAACCTACTTAATTAATCGTTTACCAACACCTATTCTCAATAATCTTTCACCCTTTGAAAAACTATACAATCGTACACCTACTTACTCATTCATCCGTGTTTTTGGCTGTGCGTGTTGGCCCAATCTTCGACCATATAACAAGCCCAAATTGGATTTTAGAAGCAAAACATGTGTGTTCATTGGTTATAGTGTCAATCACCATGGGTACAAGTGTCTTGATTTATCAACTGGGCGGATTTATGTGTCTCGTAACGTTATCTTTGATGAAAATTTGTTCCCCCTACACTCCACGTCCTTCTGTCCCATCCAAGTCAAATTCCTCTACACTTGTTACGTTACCTACAAATCTCAATATCACATCTACTACCATACAACATGATATGCCTCCTAACATTGACCTATGTGTTCCCTTAGTGTCTCATTATGCAGGTACCATTGATGGATCTAATACCACATCTGCCTTGTCATCATCAGACCCACCAGGCACAACACTTCTGCAGGTTATAGTTCCTACTGTCACGAAAGACCCTCTACGCACTCACAACATGACTACCAGATCGCAGCACAACATATTTAAGCCCAAAACTCCATCTGATAACTTTGTCCGGTATCCTCTCTCTCATGCATTAATCAGCACTCTTTCGCCTGTTGATGCTGAACCATCATGTTACAGTGATGCCATCAAATCCTCACATTGGCGTACCGCGATGAATACTGAGTTTGATGCTCTTTTACGCAATGGTACTTGGTCTTTAGTTTCCCCACCTCTTAATGCAAATGTTGTTGGCTGTCGATGGATTTACAAAGTCAAGAGATATGCTGATGGTACAATCGAACGTTACAAAGCAAGATTGGTGGCCAAGGGTTTTCATCAACAAGAAGGTGTTGATTTTACTGATACGTTTAGTCCAGTGGTCAAGCCGTCAACAATCCGACTTTTCTTATCATTAGCAGTTACATATAAGTGGCATATCAAACAAATTGATATTCAAAATGCATTCCTACATGGAACCTTGACTGAGGAAGTATTTATGGCTCAACCTCAGGGCTACATTCATCCACAGTTCCCTCATTACATTTGCAAATTGCACAAGTCAATATGGCCTCAAACAAGCTCCACGAGCCTGGTTCTCTCGCCTTTCTGATAAACTCCGAGTGATTGGATTCATTGCCAGCAAATCTGATAATTCTCTCTTTATTTGGCGCAAGGCTGGTACTTGTATTATGGTCCTTGTTTATGTTGATGACATTATCCTCACAGGTAATTCCGGACCTGACATTCAACATGTTATAACATCCTTGCATTCAGATTTTCTAGTCAAAGAACTTGGTGATATAGCTTACTTTTTGGGAATTGAGGTCTTGCGATCCGACGAAGGATTGTATCTTACTCAACACAAATATATTGTTGATCTCTTAACACGCACTCACATGACTACAGCCAAACCATGCACAAGTACTATGGCCACTACATGCCGCCTATCTACGACTGACGGAATAAAGTTCTCTGATCCATCACTTTATCGCCAAGTTGTTGGCAGTCTACAATACTTGGCTTTTACGAGACCTGACCTTGCATTTGCTATTCATAAAGTTAGTAAATTTAAGCATAATCCTCTGGACTCACATTGGCAGGCAGTGAAACGAATACTACGTTATCTCAAACACACAATCTCTATGGGATTATTCTGTGGTCCATCCACTAGCCTTACAATTCAAGCATTTTCGGATTCTGATTGGGCAACTGATCGTGATGATCGTCGATCTGTCGGTGCCTATTGTATCTTCTTGGGTGGTAATCTCATTTCATGGCGCTGTAAACAACAACTCACTGTTGCCCGTAGTAGCACTCACATTTTAATATCAGAAGTTCGCCCTCTTGTTAGAGAGAGCAGAGGGCTTAAATATGGATGGATGGAGAGATAGAAAAATTGTGTTTGACCAAGGAGGAAGTGCACTGGAAAAAATCGTGGTTCAGCTAAAATCTATGTATGATTCAAACAACCTAAAATCTCAAACAAAGTTCGAAACTTCATAATTGGGTAAAACATTTAAGATTGAACTTTTAATTGCAGCCCACTACAAATAAAGAAATGAACCACTTCTCTGTTCTAATTTTAATGTTAATTTGTTGCATTAAAAGAAGGCGGTGGTATTGTGGGTGAGGGAAGAGGGTGTGTTGGAAGAGGTGGTGGGTGGGATGATGGTGGAGGAGGTGATGTTGGAGGTGATGGAGGAAGATGAGGCTAAGCTGGAGATGATTGAGTAGGTGGCTGAGATTTCTTATATCTATTGCATACATAGATAGAAAGCACGTGATTCACGTGGTGTATGTAAATTAGATACACCGTTTGAATTAGGGGCAGAGCCAGAAAAAAATATTTGGGAGGGTCAAATTTTTTTTAATAATATTTAAGGTGCACGTAATTCACATGCACCAATAGACTCAGGTCAGGACCTAGGGGGCGGGCGGTACCGGCCACAAAAAAAATTAATTTTTTTTTTGGGTGGGCCCCCCTCGCCCAATGGTGTTGTGTAACTGTGTGCATCAATAAACTTTAAATTAAATTACGTACACCAGAGACTTTAAAAATTAGATGCACTAATAACATAAAATTAAGTGCATTGGTATAGTGTAATTATATACACCAATAGGGGTGAGCAAAACTTCGGTTTAACCGAAATAACCGATCGAACCGAATAAATTTGGAAATTCGGTTCAGTCAATTCGGAAGTTCGGTTTTATTTTTTTAAAATATCGGTTAAATCGGTTCGGTTATCGATTTTGATTTTAAAAATATCTGTTAACCGATTCAACCGATCTAACATATTTTTATTATTTTTTTTTTATTTTTAAAATCAGTTTTTAATTTATTTTTTTTAGAAATTTTTTACATTTTTTTACATTTTTCAAAAATATCAGTTAATTCGGTCACCGACCGAATTAACCGATGTTTTATCGGTTCGGTTTATTCGGTTTCTTAAAAAAGTTCGGTTTGTTCGATTTTGTAAAAAAAAATCGATTTTTCCGGTTTCGGTTAATTCGGTTCGGTTGTTAACCGAATTAACCGAATGCTCACCCATATGCACCAATATACTTTATATTCAATTAGGTACACCAATAGATTAAATTAACTTCAAGAATTCAATCATCACAGTCAAGAACTTCAAGAATTCAAACAAATGTTAAAATAATATACGAATATGTATCGTTGCATGTAAATTAAATATACCGCCGAGTCTATTGGTACATATAAATTACATGCACCAATAGACTAGGGTATTGTATTTAACCAAAAATATAGTCATGGAACATTTCAAATATTCGACTTCTTTATTTAACTTGCTATTAATATAATTGTTTGTTGTTTATGTTTAAAAAAAAAATTATATTCTACTATAAATTTTTTTATTTGGGTAGGCACAATTATTTTTCTCAATCGCCTTAAATGTGAATTTCCGTCATTGAAATAATTAAATGAGAACAATTAAAATTATGTGAAAAATCAATTTATTCTATATTTTTTGCCAATTTCAGTTCCTGGAGCTATTGTTCATCCCAACCAACCCATGCAAAACATGAATTTTAACAAATTTCAAAAACTCAAGAAGAAGCATAAGATTTTTAATAAGTCGGTGCATGTAACTAACATGCACCGTCGAGTCTATCGGTGCCTGTAAATTACATGCACCGATAAACTCATAATGTATTTAACAAAAAACATAGTCATTGAACATTTCAAAAACACTATAGTTTTAAGTTTTGCATTCGAAATCTACAAAAATCCATTTTCATTGAAGAATTTTTTGCCAATTTCAATTCCTCGAGTTATTGTTCATCCCTACCAACTCAAATGATTTCTATAATAATCATTGGAAAATTGTCAAAAATCTCCTCACATGACAAGATATATAGACTATCAAACAATTCGTTTAAAAAAATTGAGTTCAATTATGTTATTTCTCTCGTTCACAACGAACCCCATACATTTATTTAATGTGAGATTTTTACACTTATATATTTCGCAGCTTTACATATAACGCATTTCATATTAGTGCTATGATAATATTAACACTTGATTATCCATTAAATTAAAGTCATAGCTTAACAATTCTTTCTCTCCGTCAGCAAAGCGCTTGTTCAAATGCTACTTTGGTGGGGAAGGGGAAGCTCGCATATCTATTTTGGTCATTTTAACCTAAAATAGATTTAGTTGTAACAAATTTTTTTTTGGATTGGGCCGAAAAAACTTTGGCACCAAACACGAATTTTGCCCTTTAAAATTTTCAGGAGCTAAAAGCATTTTCCAAATTTTTAAGCATATAAACCATTCTTATAGAAGCTTCTGTCGGACAAATATTAAGGTTGCGCTTGGAGGATACATAAATGAAATGATCATTTATGGAGGGATAAGTAATTTTAGTTAATTAGATAAAAAGTAGAAATCCGATAATTATTTAATTGTTTGATATAAATGATTAGATGGGTAATTATATTATGATTACAAAGTTAAATGTAGATGTGAACCTATAAAAAATAAAAAAAAAATACAAGAATGGCCTAACTTGACAACATGAAAACTCTTGAATGATGCTCTCCTCTCTCTCATCTTTCCCCTCGGCTTTTGTTGATGGAGGTTAACATGCCGCCGCCTAATTCTCATTCGGTGGAGTCACTGCCAACACACCAGGCGGCTCCTCCTCCTCCTCCTCTTTATGCCGGCTTGTTCAAGCCTTTACATGATAATATCCTCGTAACTCCTATTGCAACAAATTTGATATCCGTCCGACAACCAACAATCATCGATGGTGAGGCTATGGTTCAATTTACGCAACAAGAAATTTGACATTTTGGCTAAACCTCTTCAATTCTGTCTTGTGGGAGAATTCTTTCGTCGGCGGCCTAATCTCGAGGCTATTACAAAGTCTTTTGCAGCCATCAAACTTCGATGTGCAGTCTCCATTGGGCATTTGCGGAGTGGTTTCATACTAATCACATTGGCCAATGGAAGAGTTGGCCACACATGCTATTGTCCCCAATTCAAATTTTCAAAAATCTAATTTTGAAAACTTGAATGACTCTTTTACAGGATGGTCCATGAGTGCAGGTGGACAGCTCCCCTTCATTTCAGAAATTTAATTACGGTAATCATATCTCCTCATATATTTTTAATTGTGATCCTGTCATAATCCCATTAGTAAAGAAATCACAATTTCTACCACCTATTAAGAGGATTCTCCTAATCCTCATCCTCAATTAAAAAAATCCCCCTCACTTCCTAATCTCTCAAAAATCAAGTTGGATAATCCAACCAAATTTCAATATTTCATCGGAACCTAACCTTTCGAAAATTGATTTTGACCTATAGGGTAATCCAATTAACTTCTCGGGTCCTGGAACTTCTATCTCGAGCGGGACTAGTTTCATTCCGAGAAATGCACACAAGGGGAACTTGACTCAACCTCATAATCTTGGGCCAGACACTTTGGGAGAAGGAAAATGGGTCGGTCATCTTGAATATTCAGCAAGACATTTTGGGCAGGTCGGCATTGGGGTCGGGTAGCCTCGGTCTTACTTCGAACAGTCCACCTCCTGGATTTCCCAAGCCCCTATATCGTGTTCAAGATGAGGCTTTGGTCTCAACTCCTTCAAATCCATCTCTAAATCCTACATCGAAGAAGTCCAAGCCATTAATCAAATCGGGTTTCCTAAATAATAAAAAAGCAGGTATTCTTAAGGATGTACCCAAAAAACCCATTACATCTTATGCTTTTAATTCCATCTCCTCACAATAACAACAACAACAACTAAGCATTTAATCCCAGTGAATTAGGGTATGCTACATGAACAATAGAGAGAATCAAGTCGGGTCGGGCATATGCATCTGTATTCTCCAAACACTTCTATCGATCAAAATATCTCCTGTAATCGCCTCTCCAAGTCTTTGTGTATAACTTCGAGTCATATCTTCATCGGTCGTCCTCTTTCTCTCGTGAACTGGCCAAAATCCATGGACTTCACTCGAGGCACAGGTGCACTGTGGGGCCTACGTCGAACATGACCAAACTATGTAAGCGGCTTTCTTGCATCTTCTATTCTATACAAGCTACACCTAGTTCAGCTCGAATATCTCCGTTCCTTATTTTATCTCTTCTGGTCTTACTGCACATCCAACGAAGCATACGCATCACTGTCACACTTATCTTTTGGATGTGATTCCTCTTGGGTACCCAGCATTCCGTCTCATACAACATTGCGGGTCTAACGGCAGTTCTAAAAACTTTCCCTTCAATTTCATCGGGATATTACGATCGCATAGAACTCGTTAGCATTTCTCCATTTCGACCAGCCAGCCTGAACAAAACACATATCAAGCGGGGGGCCAATCGTATGTGATAACAAGATATTCATATGCATAATTATTTTCAAAACATCATAAAACATAATTGTATCTGATATTCATACATAAACATAACATAACAGGATTGCCCTTATCAAGACCAAAACAAAAATAGCATATAAGAATCATAACTCATATCCATTAAACATGGATCCATTACACCAATAATCTAGAGGGACTTGCATAGATTCAAGTGTTGGCTTCCGTATATGTAGCACTTTACTCCGTCGGTTCAAGAGGTGGCCCTCATGTACATGACACTTTGCCCCACAGGTTCAAGAGCCCCCGTACATATAGCACTTCACCCTTTGAATTCAAGAGGTGGCTCCCATCATACATAGCACTTTACTCTATATAGCCCTTATTTATCGATGATCAAAATTTGTCAGAAACATTATAGTTATAAAATATATCACATATCCGATTGAAATTTAAAAACATAAGTACAGTTTTTTTCAAAATGAAAGAATGATATTATAGCAGAAGCCCACTTGCAGCGATTCTAGCGTGGTTGAATGCATTTGGTTGCAAAAACACGACGAAACTCTTCCTTCCTAGGCTTTGAATGGCTCAACAATCCCTGTGCCTCGGTGTGTGTCACTGTGTGAAATTTTCAAAAAATAATGGGCTGAGATCTTCAAAATATTGCTGGAATTTTCAGGAAATAAATGTTGTCTTTTTCCAGAGAATCGAAGGTTGTGCTGAAATTTTGAAAGTCGAGACTGGAATTGTTTTTGAAGATAAACGACTCTAAACTCTTAATTAAATAAGCTGAAGCTTTGTAAATGTAAGGCTGAGAAGGTGACGTGTAGATTTGGTAGGATTTGGTGGTGCATTTTTAAATGATTTTGCTAACTATATTTTATCTATAGTTATTTTAAATTTTAAAGTGTTACCTATCATGTATTTATATTGTAGCTAATTATCCTTTAATAATCTGAAGAACTATTTTATAATCATTTTGAAATCTAAATTTTCTATCATGTATCAAACATTATCTACTAAGTATTTGTAATTTAGAAGATTATCTCACAAGTATTTTAACATCCAGAATTTAATATATTAAGTGTTTAACTTGGCAAGTTACCTTAGATGGTGGACTAGAAGCAAATTATCAGGTCTTCACATCCTCCCTCCTTAGTGGAAGTTTCGTCCTCGAAACTTTAATTAACTTGACCTTGGAAAAGATAGGGGTATTAGTTTCTCATCTTTCCTTCTACTTCCCAAGTAGCCTCTCTTTTCGCGTGGTTCGACCATTGGACTTTGATATATGAAATGGTCCTTCGTCTCTGATCGCAATTTATTTTAAACAGTATTTTCCAATGTAGCGATTATGTAACGCAAGTGCATGGTATCAAGTTTTAGTATTGAAAAGTACGAGTGTCGAACCCACGAGTACTAGGAAATAAGTACCAAATTCAACTAGTTTAACTATATTTAGCCTACAAAAATTGGTTATGATTCTCTAATTAAATTGACTAATTAACTCAATATTCAACCCAAACGAACAGTAGAGAATGAAAATAGAATCAGTAGAGACAACTATCAAGATTTTGGTTGACCCATATAATCCCCCATAATTCGCCTATTATTTAAGAACTGAATTCAAACGTTTTAATGTGACGAGTTTTCCTAATGCATTTGTTATACATTGGTCCGGCTATAACAAATATAATACTAACGTCACAATAAGTCATTCCGTATCCTTATTGAACAATCAATATTGTATGTCGATCTATGAAAACTACGAGCCTTCAATTACTAGATATCTATTACTATCACATGTGTATTTGACTTTATCTCTCGATCTCTGTCTAAAATCCACGACATAAATTACTAAATCGCATTGCAATTTTATCTCTCGATCTCAATTACAATAAATTATCATTCAAGGATGGCCAAACCCTCAAAAGCATGAATCACAATAATTTATGCACTTAGATATATAGGAATCAATCAAAACCTTAAATTTGAATTACGGGTTCATACAAAGGATCTCCTAAGTCTTGAAAACAAACTTAGCCAACAATAATCATCAAATAATAATGCATCAAATTTTTCTGCAACATTCTAAACATCAAAATCTAATGAAAATATAGAACAAAAGTTAGAAATACGAAAATATCAAAAGGCGTTGACTCCTTACGTTGCTCCGTGGTCCCGTCTCTTCCAATGCGTCTCTTCTTCAATGGTTTTTTGGTGTATGGTTGATGGTGGGTTGATGGTGATGATGGTGGCGGATGGTTGTACAGTTAATTATGAGCCAAGATGTCCAATTTTCGTCCAAGACAGTTCCTTAAATAGTGGTGGAGGAGTTTCATCAAATTTGGACACAAACTAACCAATAAGGAAATCAAATCTCGAGTTTATCGGGTCTGGCGATCGATCGCAAGAAAGTGCCTATCGATCGCCAGAACAATCTGTTATTTTTTCAAAATCTGAACACAGGCGATCGATGGCCCGAAATTGCCAATCGATCGCCAAATGTTTCTGGTCCAAGGCGATCGATCGCCTGAAAATTCCAATCGATCGCGAGTTTTGAATTTCAACTACTTGCACTTTCATCCTTTCTTCATCCTGTTTTATCGGTTTGGTCATTTTTCATCTTTTTTAGCTTATTTCCTCCACGTTTATGCATTTGGACCTAGATTCCTAAAATATACAAATATATACCAAAACGAGTAATATTGTCCATGAATCACTACAAAACCGCCCCTAATCTTATAGCAAATTAAGTGTAAAATCACACTTATCAACTCCCTCAAACTTAAACTTGATCCTCTCGAGCAAGAAATAAGATCAAACAATCGAGATCAATATTGAAGATTCAAATAACCCATTTCGCAGTCAATCATATAGCTCAGACATCTCACTTACAGACAAACAAGAGTCAATCGGAAAATTTAACAAGTTGTGTTCTTCTAGATCAAGCAACATGTCTCCAAATTAGAACTTGTGTGTGTGATATTGTCACTTTCAAGTTTTATGCAATTTTCATAGATCAAATCATGTTAGACAGTGAAAGTTAAGATTATCTTTGAGCACCACATAGTCTTATTTTCAAACACTTCTCCACCCATGTAGTCACTCCCTAGACTTGGATCATAATGTCTTTTTAACCTTGAAAGGTTAGGCCTAAGTGTTGGCTTCAAAGAAAAGATAGGATACCACAAAGAAGATAGTATAATCATCTAATGTTCATAATTTAGCACAAATTTGAGATTCTCTTCTTTTCTTTTCTAGCCTTGGCCACCTTGGGTCTTAGTTAGATACTTTTTCTCAAGGCTTTTTCTATTCTTTATTTTCTCATTCATCAAATATTTCAACAATAAGCTCATCAAAATATAGCAATTCATGTGCATCTAATGATATTCATTATACTCCCTTAGGGTAAGGATAATTATTCAATTTCGGCTCAAACTAGGTGGGTATAATGAGTTGCCAAAAAAATGTTGAATGGAGCTAATAGTATGTTAAACATACACCATTCTTTTTTAATTAGGCTTAAAAGTGGGCACTAGGGATTGATGTATACATGTTAAGCTTGAAAGGCTCAAAACGGTCCAAAGATCGCCTAGATCATCTGATGTCAAGTTCGTGACTATAAATTTCACCTTGAAGTGTCATCATCAAATAGTTTCTAAGATGCTCAAAAATAATTCATCAAATTCACAAAGATTTTCACTACTCCAAATGGAATTCACAAGATTATGACTCAAATGTGCTTAAAATATTCCTCATCTTTGACATGCTAACTCAAAACAATATATTCACAAACAAGTCTTACAATCATTAAAACTCAAGTTCACATGCATAGTGATATTAATATCCTCATGGAATAGAGAGAACTGCTATGATTCATTCTTTACTCACTAATTGAACTCATTTTCAAGAAGAAAAAAAAATTTGGTGCTCAAAGAACAATACAATCTCAAGGAAAAAGCATGAAATAGTCATGCACTCCCCCAAATTTAATTCATGCATTGTCCTCAATGTAATGGGCAGGGAAAATAAGACAAAGCATTTACCTTTAACAACGACCGTCAGTGATCGTCGTCCAATTCCTCGTCAGGTAGTGAGGCATATTGTTGGAACACATGACAACGCATGGAGTCTCTCACCAAAATCAAAAGCAAAAACAAAAATAAACAAAAAACAAAACAAAAACAAAGCTAAGGGATAAGATAAAGTTCTTGATTTATAGTCTCAAGCTGGACTTTTTACCATGTAAGCTCAAGTGCCGCAATGGTCGGTGGGGGATGATTTTCCGTCATCCTTGTGGTAATGTTCTAACCACTTCTCTTTGACCGTGAAAAGTGTCCCTTGGTCACCTCTTAAATTGATGGTGTTGCATGGTAGAACATCGACAACTTTGAAAGGTTCAACCCATGGTGAGTCCGACTTCCATGTAAATAGTTGCTTTTTAGCTCTATTCATTAGACCAAGTCTCCATCGCCAATTTTTCCTCCTTTTTATGGCCATTCGATGTGACAGTCACTTTCTTCTCTTTCCTCGATACCTGCGTCCCATTAGCAGGTAATGGATCAATAACATTGATGTTAAAACATCGGTACTCAGTGTGTGTAGTGTTCAAAGCTTTGAACATAGCAAAAATAACTTGATCCCCCCTACTCGTAGGATCAACTTCCCTTCTTGGACATCAATTAATGCCCTTCCAGTTGCTAGGAACGATCTTCCTAGAATCAATGACATGTCTGCGTCTTTCTTTATGTCCAACACTATAAAATCACCGGAATGATGAATTTGTCTACTTTGAGTGGTATATCCTCAACTATTCCTTGAGGGTACTTGATGGACTTGCCCGCCATCTGCAGTGACACATTGATCGATTTGAGCTCTCCTAAGGTCAGCTTCCTGTAAACACAAAGGCATTAGATTGATACTTGCACCCAAATCACATAAGGATTTCTTAAAAGACATAGCGTTGATTTGGCAAGGTATAGTGAAACTCCCTGGATCCTTAGCTTTGGAGGTGAATCGTTTTCAATGATAGTAGAACACTCATCAGTTAAGTTTATCATCTCATGCTCTCCCAATTTTCGCTTTTTGACAGAATCTCCTTCAAAAACTTAGCATAGTTCGGCATTTGCCGGATAGCATCAATGAAAGACATATCAATGTGGAGGTTCTTAATCAAATCTAGAAACTTAGCAAATTTAGCATCTAATTTTGCTCTCTTATATGCAGCGGGGAATGGGAGTGGGATATCTACCTTAGCAGGTGTGATGGGTGTAGTGGTTAATAGACTTACCTTTGCCGCGTGTTTGATCCTCTTCTTGCTTGATGTCTGCATCGGCCTTATGCTCAACATGTGCATCCTTCTTCTCAGCAACCTCCTTTCCGCTCCTCAAGGTGATGGCATGGACTTGCTCCCTAGTGTTCTTTTCTGTGTCACTAGATAGTGATCCTTGTGTTCGTCTGGCTAGGATTGTTGCTAACTGTCCCACTTGGACTTCCAAATTCTTTATCGACGCCTCGTGATTTTGGAATCTAGTCTCCGTCGATGTGATGAATTTGGTCAACAATTCCTCCATGCTCGGGTTAGGTGCATGCTTGGTGGTGGTTGGGGATAGTTCCTTGGCCGCGTATTGTATGTATTTGGATAGGGGTAGTTGGACGGTGGTTGGTTCCCTGCAAAATTAGCACTCTCAACAGTTTGAACAAAAGGATTACATGCTTGGCATTCAGTGCTTGGATGTCCTCCTTTGCAAAGTTCGCATGTTACGGCTTGAACTTGCATTGCATGCATGCTCAAGCTGGCAATTTTTTTGTTCAGTGCGTCTAACTGGGCAGCTAGGGAGTGACTTCACTCACTTCATGTATTCCAGTTTGCTTCTTCGGCACGTTCCTTTTGAACTGACATTGACAGCTATTAGCGGGCATCTCCTCCAACAACGTACAAGTCTCCTCGGGCGTCTTTCTCATCACAGTACCTCATGATCCTGCATCAATCATAGAACGGTTAACAGAAAATAAACCGTTATAAAAAAATTGTACCTGCAGCCAGATACGGAGGCCATGGTGTGGGCATCTCCACAGTAAATCCTTAAAACGATCCCATGTCTCGTACAATGTCTCTAGTCGTGTTGGGAAAAAGTTGTGATATCATTGCGCATCTTGGCCGTCTTGGATGATGGGAAGTATTTTGATATAAAATCTTGCACCATCTCATCCCACATAGTGATAGAACCTGCGGGTAAAGATTGCAACCAAGATTTAGCTTTATCACGTAAAGAGAAGGGGAATGAGTAGCTTTATCACGTAAAGAGAAGGGGAATGAGCCTAACCTGATGGCGTCGTCTATCACGCCATTATGTTTGAAGTTATCACAAATCTTCAAGAAGTTGGAGATGTGTGCATTGGGATCATCAGTAGCCGCTCCCCCAAACTGGACCGAGTGTTGGATCATCTGTATGGTAAAAGGCTTGATATCAAAATTATTAGCCTGGATGCTCGGTCTAGTGATACTAGACAGTGATCCATAGAATGAAGGATGGGCATAGTCCATGAGTGATCGTCAATTAGGCACTTCTTCGTTCCGTTTCATCCCTTCCACCTCCTTCATTCTTTTCAGTCATCGCTTGACCTTCTCTTAGTCTCATAAGAAGAGTTCTTTCAATTTCAGGGCCAAAAGGCTCAAGTGTCGGCCGTTCACTACTTAGCATGCACTAGGGAGTAATAACCTGCAATAATCCAACAAAAAAATGGCAGTAGTAGAGTAGTATAAGAGAAAAAAATCAAAAACAAAAATAAAAAAATTATATGGATAAACTACAGTCAACTAATATCGTCTGATATTACTTTAAACTAGTCCCCGGCAATGGCGCCAAAACTTGATCGCTATTTATTTTAAACAGTATTTTTCAGTGTAGCGATTATGTACCACAAGTGCACGGTGTCAAGTTTTAGTATAGTAGTATGAAAAGTGTGAGTGTCGAACCCACTAGTACTAGGAGATAAGTACCAAATTCAACGAATTTAACTATATTTAGCCTACGAAAATTGATTATGATTATTTAATTAAATTGACTAATTAACTCAATATTCAACACAAACGAACAGTAAAGAATGAAAATAGAATCAATAGAGACAACTATCAAGACTTTGGTTCACCCATGTAATCCACTATAATCCACCTATTAGTTAAGAATTGAATTCAAACGTTCTAAGATGACGAGTTTTCCTAATGCATTTGTTATACCTTGGTCCGGCTATAACAAATCTAATATTAACGTCGCAATAAGCCACTCTCATATCCTTATTGAAAAATCAATATTGTATGTTGATCTATGGAAAATACTAGCCTTCAATTACTAGATATCTATAGCTATCACACGTGTATTTGACTTTATCTCTCGACCTCAGTCTGAAATCCACGACATAAACTACTATATCGCATTGCAATTTTATCTCTCGATCTCAATTACAATAAATTATCATTCAAGGATGGCCAATCTCTCAAAAGCATGAATCACAATAATTTATGCACTTAGATATATAGGAATCAATCAAAAACTTAAAATTTGTATTATGGGTTCATAGAAAGGATCCCCTAAGTCTTGACAACAAACTTAGCCAACAACAGGCATCAAATAATAATGCATCGGATTGTTTTGCAACATTCTAAACATCAAAATATGAAAATAGAGAAAAAAAGTTAGAAATAAGAAAATATCGAGAGATGTTGACTCCATGCGTTGCTCCCTCGTCCTGTCTCTTCCAATGCATCTTTTCTTCAATTGTTTTTTTATGTATGGTTGATGGAGATGATGGTGGCTGATGGTTGTATGGTTAATTATGAGCCAAGAAGTCCAATTTTCGTCCAATGCAATTCCTTAAATTATGGTGGAGGAGTTTCATCAAATTTGGAAACAAAATAACCAAGAAGGAAATCAAATCTCGAGTTTATCGGGTTTGGCGATCGATCGCAAGAAAGTGCCGATCGATCGCTAGAACAATCTATTTTTATTTTTCAAAATCTGAATACAGGCGATCGATCGCCCGGAATTGCTGATCGACCGCCAAATGTTTCAGGTCCAAGGCGATCGATTGCCTGAAAATTCCGATCGATCGCGAGTCCTGAATTTCAACTATTTGCACTTTTGTCCTTTCTTCATCGTGTTTTCTCGGTTTGGTCATTTTTCATCATTTTTAGCTTATTTCCTTCACTTTTATGCATTTGGACCTATATTCCTGAAATATACAAATATATACCAAAATGCGTAATATTGTCCATGAATCACTACAAAACCGCCCATAATCTTATAGCAAATTAAGTGTAAAAATCACACTTATCAGTCTCAACACTTGGTCCTTTGAGTTCACGATTCTGAATAAATTTCTTCATGTTTTAGAGTTTTATCCAAGTTCCCTTTAGTTACTAAGGGTTCCGCTTCGAGTACATCATTTGGGTCACCAATGTACTTTCTTAGTTGTGAACTTTTGACCAGCTTGGAGGAAGTGCTATTTTATAAGCTTGCGTTCCACTTTTCTAGGACTTCGTACGGTCATATATATCTTGGATTCAGCTTCACGTTCTTATTAAATCGGATGACTCCCTTGGTGAAACTTTTATGTAGACTTTTTCACCACTTTCAAATTCAATGGTCTTCTTTTCATATCTGCCCAGCTCTTTTGTCGATCTTGTGCTACTTTGAGCTTTTCTTTGATAATAGAGATTTTGTCAGTAGTGGCTTGTATTAGTTCAGGTCCAATGATAGCTCTCTCTCCTACTTCATCTCAGTATAGGGGCGACAGACATTTGCGCCCATATAGTGCTTCATATGGCGACATGCCAATGCTGCTGTGGTAGCTATTATTGTTAGCGAACTCAATCAGGATTAGTAGTTCGCTCCATTTTGCATAGAAATCCATAGTACAAGCTCTTAGCATGTCCTCGAGAGTATGGGCGGTTCTCTCTGTCTGGCCATCGATTTGTGGGTGATAGGCAGTACTAATAGTTACTTTGCTTCCCATGGCCTGCTGAAAACTTTTCCAAAAGCGGGACACAAATTTGTGATCTCTATTAGAAAAAATACTTAATGGAACTCCATGTAGTCGTACAATTTTATCCATGTAGAGGTCTGCCAACTTGTCCATATTATAGTTCGTACGGAAGGGTAGAAAGTGTGCGGATTTGGTAAGTCTATCCACAATTACCCATATACCATCTTGGCTCTGTCGTGACTTTGGAAATCCCACCACAAAATCCATGGATATGTGTTCCCATTTCCATTCTGGAATTTCTCGAGGTTGAGGGAATCCTCCAGGTCGTTGATGCTCACTCTTAACTTGTTGGCATACTAAGCATCGAGCGACAAATTCTGCCACGTATTTCTTCATCCCATTCCACCAAAAACTTTCCTTCAGATCCTTGTACTTTTTTGTACTTCTGTGGTGGACTGAAAGTTTTGATTTATGCGCTTCAGCCATCACCTCTTGTCTAAGATTATTCGTATTTGGCACGCATGGTCATCCTTTCATCCATAGGACCCCATCACCGTCAGTCTGAAAATCAGCGATCTTCCCTTCTCCGGTTTGTTCTTTCAATTTTGTCAGACTAAGGTATTGATCTATTTAGTTTGATTAACTCTCAAAGACAGGGTTGAGCTGAAAGTGAATCTAAAATCATCTTTCCCTTGTTTTTCCTACTTAATGCATCTGCCACTTTATTTGCCTTTCCCGGATGATAATTGATCGTGAGATCATAATCTTTTAAGAGTTCAATCCATCGTCTCTGTCTCATGTTCAATTCTTTCTGAGTAAACAAATACTTGAAACTTTGATGGTCTGTGAATACCTCACATTTGACGCCATAAAAGATAGTGTCTCCAAATTTTCAAGGCGAATATTACTGCAGCTAACTCGAGGTCGTGGGTAGGGTAATTCTGCTCGTATGGCTTAAGTTTCCTTGATGAGTAATCAATCACTCTATCTTATTGAATGAGTACGCATTCGAGACCTTTCTTTGACACATCACTATAAATTGTAAAGCACATGTCCTCAGTTGGTAGTACTAGTACCGGAGTATAAGCGAGTTTCTTATTTAAAGTTTTGAAGCTTTTCTCACACTTTTCACTCCAAATAAATTTAGAGTTCTTTTGTGTGAATTTTGTAAGGTGTATAGCTATTGAAGAAAATCATTCGACAAACTTTCAGTAATAGCCAGCTAACCATAGGAAACCTCGAATTTCTGTCACAGTATTTGGTCTGGGCCACTCCATAATTGCGTCAACGTTCTTGGAGTCTACAAACACGCCTTCTTTTGATATAATGTGCCCAAGGAATGCGACGCTCTCAAGCCAGAATTCATATTTCTTGAATTTGGCGTAGAGTTGTTTCTCCCTTAATGTCTGAAGATTTAGGCGAATGTGTTGTTCGTGTTCTTCCTTGCTAGACGAGTAAACAAGAATATCGTCAATGAACACTACTACAAAGTTATCTAGGAATGGCTTGAATACTCTGTTCATGAGATCCATAAATGTTGCTGGTGCATTAGTCAAGCCAAAAGGCATCATTGTGAAGTAGTGCTCATATCTTGTTCTGAATGCAGTTTTTGGTACACCATATGCCTTAATTTTGAGTTGATGATAACCTGATCTCAGATCGAGCTTGGAAAAGACATTATCTCCTTTGAGTTGGTCGAAAAGGTCATCTATTCTTGGAAGGGGGTATTTGTTTCTTATTTTGATTTTATTCAGTTCTCTGTGATCGATACAATGCTCATGCTCCCATCTTTCTTTTCTACAGAACAGGGGCTCCCCATGGTGATATACTCGGTCTGATTTGTTTATTGTCTAAAAGCTCCTGAAGTTGCTCCTTGAGTTCCTTAAATTCAGCTGGAGTCATTCTGTATGGTGCCTTCAAAACTGGTGTACCGCCAAGCACCAAGTTGATTTCAATTCCAATTCGCGGTCCGGAACTAATCCTGGTAGCTCTTCAGGACGAAATTCGGGAATTCTCTTACTATGGTGATGTCTTCTATTCTGAGCTTCGGATCCTCTTTTACCTCGCTTATGGTGGCCAGGTAAACCTCTTCGCCGCTTTTCATGGCTCTCCAAGTTTGTGTTGCAGATAACAAGCATTTACGTCCTTTGGTCTTGCCATGATACATGATTTCCTCCTGGCTTGGAGCTCTTAGCTTGACCTCTTTGTTGTGGCAGTCGATTATTACATGGTGTTTTCCTAACCAGTCCATTCCCAAGATAGCATCAAATTCCACCATGTTAAGTTGGAATAAATCGGCGTTAAACATTCTTTCGTTATACCAATTTTGCAGTTTTGATTAACTTTTTGTGTTACTAAGGTTTTGTTGGCGGGTGTATCCACTCTGTATGGTTTATCAAATAGTTCTAGCTTAAGTGTTAATTTCTTAGCAAATCTTTTGGATATAAACGAATATGTGGCACTACAATTAAACAATGCATATACAAATAATATGTTTATTAAAATGGTCCCTGTCACGATGTCATCCGCATCACCTGCCTCTTCTTGAGTCATGACGAAGACCCGGGCATTGGTTTTATTCTCCAGCGGTTTGTTTGGCAGAGAATCGTTGCCTGTACGATACACTTTTCCCTTGGGTTCAGGGCACTCTGCAATCCTGTGTCCAAACTTTACACATCTAAAGCAGGATCCACTCTGTCTATGACATTCCCTAGTGTGCACAAAGTCAGAAGTCGGGCATTTTCTGATTCATTTGCTGTGTGGGGACGACATGGGTCCTATATGCTGATTACCAGATTGATTTAGCCTCTTATACTTCTGACCGTTGCTGGAATGTTGATAGGGAGGAGGTTGTTTGCGTTGGGACTCCGCTTCTTGGCGCTGGATATCAGACTCGGCCCTGATGGCAACTCCCATCACGTCTCCAAAGTTAGTGGTCTCGTAGATGTTTAGATTTAATTGGATGTGGCTATTCAACCCCTTCTTGAACCGGTGCAATTTTAAGTCCTCGTCTGCCATAATGGTTGGGGCGAAAGTACCCAAGGAATGAAATTTTGAAAAATATTCTACAACTGTCATCCATGGAGTTTGTGTCAAGTTATCAAATTCTTCCAACTTCTGGAGTTTAATGGCTGCTGGGAAGTACTGTTTCAGAACTGCACCTCGAAACTTTGCCAAGTGATTGGTCCGGTCTTTCCATCAAAGGCGACACACTATCCACCACTTATTCGCATCGTCAATAAGAAATGGTGATGTGACTTCCACTCTGATCTCTTGAGGCACTTCCAGTAGTTTATGATGTTTTTCTACTTCCTTCAGTCAATGCTGAGCCACTTCTGGAATCGAGTTACCGTCGAACGTTGTCACTCAATTCTTACGAAGGGACTCGTAATGGTACTCAATCATATGCGGTTGTTGGGCCGGCTACAATTGAGGCTGGTTGGTGGCTGGGTTAACCAACCCTTGAAGTGTGGTGGCCACGATGGTGGCAATCACCATTAAGTCCTCGCAGCTTAAGCCTACTCTCGATGGTGGTGGTGTTGGTGGATTTGGTTCCCATCAGTTTCACCCCCATTTTTATTAGGTTGGGTTGCATAGCGGGGGTTGTGGTTGTTTCGGATAGGTCGTTCAGTCATGTCCTACTAATTTGTATAGATCTAAGGTCCTTGCGCAGTAGTATAATTGATAATAAAACATATAGAAGACACAATAAAATGAAAGTACCGATTTGTTTTTAATAAATGGAAATGTTCATAATGGAATCAAACTAAGTCAAATGAGATTAATAAATCGCAAAATACATTGCACCCTAAGAAACTAGTTCATTAAGTCTCCACTTCCTAAATCCTATTCATCTTCTTCTTCCACGGGTTCTTCCTAGTGGTCTTCCTCAAGGCATTCCTCTACCTGCATGTAGTCAACAATGCCCTGCATGTGTTCATTGATGTCCTGAAGATTGTTGAGGGCAGACATCATTCCATTGGTTGTTACCGTCACGCGCTCATTGGCAGTCTCAAGGGCAAGAATTCTAGCCACCATTTGCTCCAATTGTTGCCTTTGGGTCTGATTTATTTCAACCACAGTCCTGTGGAGCTTATCCAGTCAAGTGATTTCCTTGTTCGCCTCTCTGAGTTGTCTGTCGGCTTGGTGGTGGTAGTAGCCGAGCCTTTGGACATCCCAATGCAAGTGGTTTATTCACTCCAGCTAGGGCTGCTTAGCGAGTCAATCCGACCCGATCCGAACCTGAACTGGAACCGTTTTTTTTTAATTATCAATTTTCTTTTTCAAAAAATCAAGGGAAATTGTTGCTTGGGGAATTCGAACACGCGACCATCGCCTTCTACTCTACAACTCTAACCAATTGAGCTGATGAGCCTTTGTGTTTGTAAACTAACATCAAATTAATTTATCTAATTTTTTTTAAAAAAAGTTTAATTTTGTTAAAATAACGGATCTGGATCCGGTTCGACTCCGGTTCAGCCGGAACCGGTAAGATACCGGTTTCGAAATGGTAGAACTATTCCGGACCGTTATCTTACCGGTTCCGGATCGGTTCGGGACCGGTTAGCCCGACTGGCCCGTTAAGAAGCCCTAACTCCAGCAGTTTTTATTCGGACCTCTTGAATTCTTCCACTTCATGCTCTAAACGAAGGATCTTAGCGGCTTGAGCAAGGTTCGGCGTTACCTAACCCAAAATAAGGAAAGATATTAGCCAAAGAAAAAATTTAAAAACTATTTTCAAGTTTTAGGGGTATGAATGTTGCAAAATAACCCAATATACCAAAATAATAATAATATTATTATTATTAGTAGTAGTAGTACTTTTTTTTGTTAGGGAGAAAAATGATACTTGCAATTGGGAGGGTACAAAACTCATTTTTTGAAACTGATTGAAAAATCGGATCACCCATGAGACGTGTTGATTACAGCTAGAAGAAATTTAGTTTTGATGCGTTGCAAATGGAGGAATTCGAAGATCAAGGTTCGACAACTAGGGTTCTTGTTTAGGCGCAATTTGATTCAGAAATTCATATTTGTACGCTGCTTGTTATTCGAATTTGGTGGAGGGGTTTGGTTGGTCGTGGTAATATGATCCTAACCCAGATTTGATTTGAATAAAAATGTTATAGATGTCGAAAAATCTGGGACTGAAGATTCAGGTTCTAGGGTTTCATAGAGCGGGGGAATCAGCCGTATTCTGGAAATTTTAAGTTTTAGTGGATAAGGGGCTTTTGTAATATCATGAGGGTCAGAATTACAAATATGATTGAAAAATGGTATTTGTAGAGCAATTGAAGGTTGTATTTTGGTAAATTAGAGTTCTGGAGACATGGGGTTTGATTTGACAATTGGTTATCCGTCGGTGAATTCGAGTGACAATTGGGAGAGGGCTATCGGACTAGGGGTGATATATGTCGCATTTGCATGCCCTATTTGACTATCGGTGTTCGGAGATGGCGGCAACGGAATGGGCTCTTGACGTAAGATTTAAGGATAAATTGAATGCAAATTGACCGGTCAAGCGCTATGTGATTGGTCTGAAATTCTGGTGGTCTGATCGTCGATGGGAGGCAACTCTGATGGTGATGTTTCCGACTGTGTACGGTCATAGGGGATGGCGCTGGTGGCGGCAGTCTCCTTCGGTTGGTTTTGCCATTTAATTCACATTAATTATTATTATTATTATTATTATTTAAATTTATCTAGATTTTTCTCTTATTTTTAATGGAATTACCGATTCATTATTATTATTATTATTTTCAGATTGTCACTTCCATGGGTTATTATATTACAATTAATGACATTGCAATCAACGAACCCCAACATAATTTTTTTTTTTTTTGGAATTGCAAATAGGTTTCGTTTACAGAAACTTAATACAAATAAATTTGGAGAAAAAAAAATTATTACCAAAAAATACACTTAGGAGAAAATTATACACATAAGTCCAATTTTTTAACTATTGGTTTGAAAGGTGTTTTTTAGATACCAAAATACCCTTCATTTGAAAACATCCTAAATCTAATTTTAGACCTTTCTTTTCTTCCTCATCATGTCGCCCCACACCTTAAATTTTCGGATAAAATTTTCCGGCGATTCTCAGATCATTATTTTCTTCATCATCTCGCCGTCTCATCCCTAAAAATTATTTGCTAAAATGTTCTGTACATGAAATATGTTTGAATCGAAGCATCTAAATTTTTCGTAGCATTTCGAATCTTTTTAATCGAAGAAAACATCAGACTACTCTGCACATATAATTTCAAGATCTACTCTGCACATTCCATCATGTGTGTGTGTGTGCGTGTCTATGAATTATAAATTTGAATACCGATGCTAAATTATAGACAGCAAAGTAATGTATTTGTTGGTGTCTGTGCTTGTTTGCTCATGGCTTTTGACTGATGCATATGGATGAAGAAGTAATGTATGTGTTGGTGTCTGTGCTTCTTTGCTCGTTTCCAATATTTACAGCCTGACAGTAAGATATTGCAACGAAGAAGATGTACCAGAGAAAAATTACTTGGTGCAAAAAAATTATAAAAATTAATTGGTGCACGAAAGTTTTAAAAAGTAACTGATGTACGAAAATATAACATTGGTGCATGAAAATCATATAAAGTAACTAGTGCACGAAAATTATAAAAAATAACTGGCGCACAAAAATTATAAAAAGTAACTAGTGCACAAAAATTTAACCTTTGTGCACGAAAATATAACACTGGTGCATGAAAAAACAACAGTGGTGCACGAACTTTGTGTTAATTATCTGATTCACAAAATTTGCAAAAAAACAATGGGTGCACGAAATACAATAACTGGTGCACGAAATTAATGGTTCATGCATCGGTAACTTAATTGTATGGTTCGTGCATCACCACTTTAGATTATGGTTCGTGCATCATATACTTTTTTCTATGTTTCATGCTTCAGTTACTGATTTAATTTTCGTGCATCAATTTACTGATTCTCAACTACAATATATAAAAACACTTCAAAACACAACTTACTCTTCTTATTCTCAACCCATTAACTCCATTCAACTCATAACCAAAGTATCCAACACAAAATCTACATAATGATATTAAGAACTTAACACTTTAATAATCTTACCACTTTGATTCCATAACCAAGGTAGTGTTAGAATCCACAAGTTCCATGCATCATAAGCATTGTTAGAATCCACAAGTTCCATGCATCATAAGCATTCAAGAAGAAGCAAGAAGGTATAAGGTTTTTTTAGAGAAGAGTTGTAGAGATTTGTGTGTGTAGATGGTTTAAGTGTGTGCAAGACTTAACTTGTGGTGCAAAGTGCAAGAGTGAGGATTGAGTGGCTATAACAAGCTCTTACCTCTAATCCAACTCCCATCCACTTATCATGCATTAGCTAGCTTATTAGGACATAATCAAGATGCTTAGCAACATAATAATATCAAAGATATAATTAAACCTTAATTCCCATGGTCATGCATGATTATTTGCAATCCATTCCATTTCATCAATCATAATTATTTTACTCAACTTCAAATAAAACTCACATTTGATTAAGTCAACCCATACTCGGTTTGCCTCCATATCGAGTGCAAATACAGTTACATAATTTATTCCATAATTACCACAATTAAGTTATTGTAATATTCTACCACATTCGATTATCTCTAACTGAGTTCAAAGCATAATGATGTTCAATCATACTTACTTATTAATTATCGCATTAAGTCAATTTAACTTAGGTATTTAAGTTTCAGGGCGTCCCCAAAATTTCGACATACACATCTACCTCATTTGTTAAACAATTATCAATACTCATTCATTATTATTCACGTATAAGCGTCTTATCACACCAATCTAAAACTCCACAATTAATGTGAATTCGGCTAGGTAGATTTAAAATCTAACATTCGTCTACACACGTAACATTCTTGGGCGTCAAACCAACCTTCAAGCACTGTCATTTCTACGGTTTCAATACTTTTAACGATTTATCATCTCTCATCCAATATTAAACAAAGTTCTCATAAGATCATTTAGATTCCCCCACACATGTGTATACTCTTCCATTACGTAACAATAGGCATCGTATCTCATATGATGCCACATTTCAATTATCACATACTCTCAACATAGTATTAGTCTGATAATTTCATAATGATTTTATATGAACAGAGTTTTGTCTTATTCACAATGCTACTTCTTTCATGCGATCAACATCGCTACTCATATACCAACATCTCATTCTTATCCATCATCGTTATTTAGTGTCAACACACTATACAATTATTAGGCATCACATCTAAATTCTTACTCTCCCGTGAGTATTTATGCCAATCATTTCAATTATTCTTTCGGTTTAAACACTTCATTTATCACATACACATCGTTATCTCATTAGTAGTTCGGTATATATATATTGATAACGTCGCTCTCATAATCAGCCCAGCTATCCATTTCATCACATTAATAATCCACGATATTACCCACTTTTCAATTTCATTTCATATTCAATCGTTGCCTCATGCAATGTAATTAGCAAACATAATCTACCATATAAAATTCACACAGACATCATAATATCATTCGAGTTTCATTTTATAAACCATTATTAATTTTCAATAATATAATCATTTCCTCAAAGATCAATTCTATAACACCGTAGCAATATTGAAATTGCAAAATTTATCTCATACCGGGGTGACTACAATCACCTCCAGTGTACCTCAGTATCATAGTATATCATGGTATCGGTCCAAAGCGTCAGCATTTCCAAATCTCATCTCCCAGCCATCGTCTGGGGTAAAATAAGTACTAGAACAAAATCATTAGTACTCATCATGTACTCATACATAATCACGCACCTTGTAGTTCACGCATTATCGATATCAATAATGCAACTGTCATGAACCAGGAACATTCCTGCGTCAAAAGTCTCACATTCCTGTGCATATCATGCTACATCATACTATCGCATAATTGTGTGAATAAATTCGACACAAGATCAACTTCATGCATCAATGACATAGTTCATTTCAATCATTTATTCAACAGAGCACTATGTTACTAACGGATAACATTTCCTTATGCACTACGTAGTCATGATTTCTCATACATCAGTCTCATTATATAACACCCTCCATCAACATCTGATGTCAATATTACTGGAACATTCATTAGAAATTATTACATGCATAGATCATTATCTATATGCCTATGAATTATTAACTCAATCTCAATCATAATAAATCATTTAATCAGGAATGTTCAATTACTACGTGTATTCTCATGATGACCTTATTGTGTCCGTCACATCATATCTACCTCGTCATCAATCATCTCATGATTATCTATCGTTACAGTCATCATACACTCGAGAATATCATTAAAATTTCACACTTACTCATGCCATTCATGATGGCCTCATGCCAACCCGTGATGTTCACCACGATCACACGTCCACACAAGGCGTTCATAGTGATCCCTCATCATCTCATGACATCTCGTGTCATCCCGTGACATACTCATTCGTCTCATACCCGCACAATTATATACAACTCAATGCACATGTGATTAATGAGTTATTAATCCTACATTATACAGGTTTAGCATGCTTTCCCAGAAACAAATATTATTACACCACAATTTTATTTGACTTAATCTAATAGGTGATTAATCAACTGTCGATCTACAATACTCAAGACTAGTACACTTTCATAGCATTTAATATTATCACATAATCAGTATCATTTCTCGATGCATACTATAGAGATGGGGGTGTTACCACTACGGTTACATTCCGCCCTGTATCATCACTCAATTATTCGTCCCCTGGAACCCGTCAATATCATCTTGGGTCTACCTCTCATGTACACAAGGAACAACCCTGTAAACATTTACAACATGACATCCACTGTCATCTGCAATCAACACATGATCAATATACATTGCTAACATAATAACAGTACATCTACATTCATTGCTAATACGATAGCAGCATAATAAAACTCATCGCACTACAACGACACATAACAATCATTGCCTAATGGCGATACAATAATATCCTTTCCCAATGGCAGTACACGATACCTCATCACCCAACTATGGTACACGATACCTCATAATACCCCTCGCTTTGTGTAACAGCGGCAAGTATTCTATACATCGGCGGCTCAATTATATCCCTCGCCTCGAATTATCAGCATAACTATGGACTCAAGAGGTGACTCACATCGTATGCAGTACTTTGTTCCTTTCGGATTCAAGAGGTCACTCACATCGCATGTAGCATTTTGTTCCTTTCGGACTCAAGAGGTCACTCACATCGCATGTAGCACTTTGTTCCTTTAGGACCCAAGAGGTTGTTAGGAATCCGATCAAGCAAGCGTAGCGGAAAATAAAACTTGATTCCTACCACTGGACCTATACAAAGTGATCATACCGAGATTGTTAAGAATCATACCCTTGTAGCGTGTTTGTAGCAGAATCCTCGTTGAAAGTTCACGAGTCACGAACAAATATTTGCACCTTCGTCTCTACGGTATCCACACGATCAAATCGAAAGGGTGTTCAAGAACAAGTTGCTAGACTCGTTCTTAAACCAAAACAAGAGTCACGGTTCAAAATCGATCAAACGACGGCCGTTAATCTCACAATTCACGGCGGCGACGGCCGTGAGCTTGTATGAGAGTGGCGGCGGCCGAGAGCTCCAATTTAGGTGGCTATTAGGTTTGATTATAATTAACACTTAATTATCAATCAATGCCTTGTTAGTTTATTATATATTGATTTAATTAAAAGGCTTTCAAAAAGCTTTATTGGCCCATACCCAATTATTAATTAAATCCATATATCTGACATTTGTAATTAAGACTCTTCTTAATTAATTAATTCATCCAATGAATTTTATCTCCCCTTTTGATTTAATCTTTTGTGCGACCCGATAGGAACTTGCAATGTTGGCAGTGACATAAAATCTAATTTTATGTCACAAGCAATGAGCGGTATCTAGCAACACATCAAGGCTACCCAAATTACAAGAATGTCATTGACTCGACATAACCTATGGACTGTGATAATATTAACCATGTAACTTAATCCCTTTGTCCAATGTGTTTAGATTGAACATGAGTCATGGAATAGCCATACTCATATATTCAATCTTTTATTTCTTGATCCCCAAGTAGAACTAGAATAAACGAATAAGCTCGATATCACATATCGACTCATTCGAGCACGGCCATGCATTTTAGTCTTACTTGATCAAGGGCCCAAACACTTCTCCTGTTATATAGGAGGGACAAATCTTTCTTGATCACTCAACATCTATCTACATAATTCGTGGTGTATCCAATGATTGTCTTTATAGTTTACCCTGTTACAGGTAACGTTTGACAATATCAAGATACATGACTCCTTATGTTGGGATCTCTGGTGATCTCAAGTCGTAAGGATTACATACATTATTATCACTATGAGAATTTCTTATGACGTTCATATAACTATCCATGTAGCATTCTCATGGTGGGTCTGTCCAGTACATCGTTCTCTAACATGTACCCATGTGTTGATTTGATATCTCATATCTATGAACAATTCATCAATCAAAACATGCTAGTCTCAATGCATTATCATTATCCTTATTCATGATAATACTTGACTAGGGACAATCTTTAAGAACAATGCAATATTATTCTAAGGGCATTAACTTATATATTAATTCATATTACACAGATCCTCGAACAATATATAATAATGAATTGCCATTAACAAAATCATAATACAGTGTATGAACATAGGGGAGGGATAACATTTAGGAAAAATAGAGAAGGCACGACACGCAGGCCGTATTAAATTACAAACATTCACAAAATCCTATCTAATAGGTCATAGGCTATAACCATGCACCATGCTCAAACAACACATAAAACATGCTATAACAATTAATGAATTAAATTCTAAACATTTTAAAATTTAATTCTAATTAAAACTGTAAAATAAAATTTTATGAAATTATCGTACGCTCGGGACATCACAAGCCACGAATACTTGGCGCGCCTCAAGCCATAGATCGGTCCAAGGTTTGAAACCTTAGCCCAACCCACGGCCAAACCACGCATGTGACTAGGGTTCAAAACCCTAGCCATCTCGGCGGCGGCTTGGACCTCAACGAGCCCAAAGGGTTCGAAACCCTAGTTCATAGCGGCGGCGGCCGAGAGCCATGGTTCCTAGGGTTCGAAACTCTAGTCCAACAGCGGTGGCTCAGCCCATGCACGTGCCAAGGGTCCGAGACCCTAGATCCATTCGGCGGCCGTGAGGGTCAAGTGAGCCAATGGCTCGGTTTTGATCACGAATTATCATATACTTCGATCCGTCAATTATATCACATATAATATTGCGATAATTCCTACAAAATTGATTAATACATATCATATATGAATTAAACAGTTTTAAAGCATGCAAAAGATTCAAAACATGATTAAACAATAATCCGATATGAGCTTTGTACACGGCTCTGATACCACTGTTAGGCTTCCGATCAAGCAAGCGCAGCGGAAAATAAAACTTGATTCCTACCACTGGACCTATACAAAGTGATCATACCGAGATTGTTAAGAATCATACCCTTGTAGCGTGTTTGTAGCAGGATCCTCGTTGCAAGTTCACGAGTCACGAACAAAGATTTGCACCTTCGTCTCTACGGTATCCACACGATCAAATCAAAAGGGTGTTCAAGAACAAGTTGCTAGACTCGTTCTTAAACCAAAACAAGAGTCACGGTTCAAAACCGATCAAACGACGACCGTTAATCTCACTATTCACGGCAGCTGCGGTCGTGAGCTTGTATGAGAGTGGCGGCGGCCGAGAGCTCCAATTTAGGTGGCTATTAGGTTTGATTATAATTAAAACTTAATTATCAAGCAATGCCTTGTTAGTTTATTATATATTGATTTAATTAAAATGCTTTCAAAAAGCTTTATTGGCCCATACCAATTATTAATTAAATCCATATATCTAACATTTGTAATTAAGACTCTTCTTAATTAATTCATTCATCCAATGAATTTTATCTCCCCTTTTGATTTAATCTTTTGTGCGACCCGATAGGAACTTGCAATGTTGGCAGTGACATAAAATCTAATTTTATGTCACAAGCAATGAGCGGTGTCTAGCAACTCATCAAGGCTACCCAAATTACAAGAATGTCATTAACTCGACATAACCTATGGACTGTGATAATATTAACCATGTAACTTAATCCCTTTGTCCAATGTGTTTAGATTGAACACGAGTCATGGAATATTCATACTCATATATTCAATCTTTTATTTCTTGATCCCCAAGTAGAACTAGAATAAACGAATAAGCTCGATATCACATATCGACTCATTCGAGCACGCCATGCATTTTAGTCTTACTTGCTCAAGGGCCCAAACACTTCTCCTGTTATATAGAAGGGACAAATCCTTTCTTGATCACTCAACATCTATCTACATAATTCGTGGTGTATCCAATGATTGTCTTTATAGTTTACCCTGTTACAGGTAACGTTTGACAATATCAAGATACATGACTCCTTATGTTGGGATCTCTGGTGATCTCAAGTCGTAAGGATTACAAACATTATTATCACTATGAGAATTGCTTATGACGTTCATATAACTATCCATGTAGCATTCTCATGGTGGGTCTATCCAGTACATCGTTCTCTAACATGTACTCATGTGTTGATTTGATATCTCATATCTATGAACAATTCATCAATCAAAACATACTAGTCGCAATGCATTATCATTATCCTTATTCATGATAATACTTGACTAGGGACAATCTTTAACAACAATACAATATTATTCTAAGGACATTAACTTATATATTAATTCATAGTACACAGATACTCAAACAATATATAAAAATGAATTGCTATTAATAAAATTATGAGATCAATAAATCCCTCTTATAATATTAAGTCAAATCAAGACGCCTTCCAATTAAAAATACTCGTCAAGACTTCGATTGAACATGTGTGGGTTTGCCAAAGCAAAGCACCGTGACAATCTTAGTAAGGCGCGAAAGGATAAAAGTGATATCCGTGTTATTTTAAAATTGGGTTCGACTTAACTAGCGTTATCTCAATAGGATTGGGAACCTAGAGGCATGGGGTTGGATAATAATTCATTAGATGAATTTGAACAAAGTGTTGTTCGTCCAACCATCCAAGAATTACATGTGATGTAATTGACAAAGTGTTGTCTACCTAAATAACCGAGTCTTGGGTGATTAGCCAAAGCTAACTCAGGATTAGGTGAAATATGGATCTTGGCCCACTAAGTTTACGAGGGTTGATATTTTAAACAAAATAGTGTGAGTGTCATTTAATATAAGACCTTATTAAATGATTAAAATCATAAACTTATTTTGCATATTTATATTATATATATTCATGGCATCAAACAACGTAACTAGCACACTATCATTGCGATCGGTCCTTGAGAAGGACAAACTGAATGGGACTAATTTCCTAGACTGGTATATGAATTTGAGGATTGTCCTCAAACAAGAGAAAAAGCAATATGTCCCAGAGGAACCCTTACCTGCTGAGGAACCTCCTGTAACGGCTGCTAAAACCGATAAGGATGCTTACAAGAAGCATCAGAATGACGCACTTGATGTTGGTTGCCTTATGCTTGCCACCATGAACTCTGAGCTTCAGAAGAAACATGAGGAAATGGAGGCGTTCAATATGATCGAACACTTAAAGCAACTCTACCAACAACAAGCTAGACAAGAGAGGTATGACGTCTCTAGAGCGTTATTCCAGTGCAGAATGGTAGAAGGAAGCCTTGTTGGAACTCATGTACTAAAGATGATTGGGTACATTGAGAATCTTGAGAAGCTGGGTTTTCCGTTGGACCAAGAGTTGGCCACTGACGTAATCTTGCAACCGTTGCCTGATAGCTACAGTCAATTTGTCTTGAATTACAATATGATTGAAATCGAAAAGACTCTACCGCAATTGCTTGGTATGTTGAGAACATATGAAGCAAATTCAAAGAAGTCTAAGCCTACTAATGTTCTTATTGTGAATAAGAGCAAAGGAAAGACTAAAGCAAAAGGCTACAAGAAGAACAAGAAAGTCTTTGTTAAGTCTAAGCCTCGTGCTTCTGCACTCAAGCCAAAGGGAGGAGTGGCTAAGGAAGGAAACTGCTTCCATTGCGGTGAGACTGGTCATTGGAAGAGGAACTGCAAATTATATCTGGAAGATCTTAAGAAGACAAAAGGAAGTGTGACTTCCGCTTCAGGTATTTTTGTTAGAGAAGTCAATTTATCTACTTCTTCATCATGGGTATTAGATATTGGATGTGGTTCTCACATTTGTGTTAATGTGCAGGATCTCAAAAGGAGTAGGTTGTTGGCGAAAGGCGAGGTTGATCTCCAAGTGGGAAATGGATCAAGAGTTGCTGCATTAGCTATTGGAGATTATTCATTAACTTTACCTTCTGGTTTATTATTAGATTTACAAGACTGTTATTTTGTGCCATCTATTACTAGAAACATAATTTCAATTTTTTGTTTGGACAAGATTGGTTTTTCATTTATTATAAAGGACAAATGTTGCTCCATTTATTTGAATGAGATGTTTTATGCTAGTGCACAATTGATTAATGGTCTTTATGTTTTAAATCTAGATATGCATATCTATAACATAAATACTAAAAGGATTAAGAATAATGATTTAAATCCAACTTATCTCTGGCATTGTCGCTTGGGCCATATAAACGAGAATCGCATATCAAAACTTCATAAGGATGGAGTATCAGATTCATTTGATTTTGAATCATATGAAACATGTGAATCTTGTTTAATGGGCAAGATGACTAAAGCTCCTTTCAAGGGACATGTTGAAAGGACAAATGATTTATTGAGTCTCATACATAGTGATGTATGCGGACCAATAAGCACACAAGCTAGAGGTGGTTTTCAATACTTCGTTACATTTACTGATGACTTCAGTAGATATGGGTATGTGTACCTAATGAAACATAAACATGAAACCTTTGAAAAGTTCAAGGATTTCAAGAATGAAGTACAAAACCAGCTTGGCAAAAGTATCAAAACCCTCCGATCAGATCGAGGAGGCGAATACCTAAGCCAAGAGTTTCATGACTATCTAAAGGAGTGTGGGATAGTCCCACAACTCACACCTCTGTATACTCCACAATGGAATGGTGTATCCGAAAGGAGGAATAGAACTTTGTTAGACATGGTTCAATCAATGATGAGTAATGCAGATCTTCCGACTTCCTTTTGGGGACATGCTTTAGAAACAACAATATTTATACTGAACCGTGTTCCATCTAAATCAGTAGAAAAGACACCATATGAGATATGGACTAAAAAGCGTCCTAGTATGTCTTTTATTGAGATTTGGGGTTGTGAGGCTTACGTAAGACGTCACGCCCCCAATAAACTTGGACGCAAATCTGATAAGTGTTTATTGTGGGGTATCCTAAGGAAACGAAAGGATACTATTTCTATTATCCCACCGAGAACAAAGTAGTTGTTGCCCGGACTGGTGTCTTTCTTGAAAGATAATTTATTTCGAGAAGAACCAGTGGGAGACAAATAGAACTTAGTGAAGTTCAACCACAAGAAAACATTGAACATGATATTGAGATAGAAACAGAGCAGACACCACAAGCTGTTGTAGATGAAATGCCTTCTCAAGAGACACAAGCCCAGCGTAGGTCTGTAAGAGAACACCGTGAGCCACAGAGATATGGATTTCTTGTGACTCAACAAGGTGACTTACTACTTATTGATGAGGATGAACCGTCATCTTATCAAGAAGTTATAATGGGCACTGATTCTGAGAAATGGCAAGAAGCCATGAAATCTGAGATGGAATCCATGTATGCAAACCAAGTATGGACTTTGGTTGACCCGCCTGAAGGGGTAAGACCCATAGGGTGCAAATGGATTTTCAAGAAGAAGACCGACATGGATGGTAATGTACAAACCTTTAAAGGTCGACTGGTTGCTAAAGGTTTCAAACAAATTCATGGTATTGACTATGATGAAACTTTTTCACCAGTTGCCATGGTTAAATCCATTAGGATCTTACTTGCAATAGCTGCATTTCATGACTATGAAATCTGGCAGATGGATGTCAAAACAGCTTTCCTTAATGGAAATTTACTTGAGGATGTGTACATGACACAACCTGAGGGTTTTGTCGATCCAAAGGATGCTGGAAAGATATGCAAGCTACAACGATCCATTTATGGATTGAAGCAAGCTTCTCGGAGTTGGAATCTTCGTTTTGATGATGCAATCAAAGAGTTTGGTTTCATCAAAAACGTAGATGAACCCTGTGTCTACAAGAAGGTCAGTGGGAGCATAATTATCTTCCTAATATTGTATGTAGATGACATACTTCTAATTGGGAATGATATCCCTGCCTTACAATCTGTAAAGATTTGGCTAGGGAATTGCTTTTCTATGAAAGATTTAGGTGAAGCCTCCTATGTATTAGGTATCAAGATATATAGAGATAGATCAAGAAAATTGCTTGGCCTAAGTCAAAGTACATACATAGACAAAGTGCTAAAACGGTTTAGCATGCAAGAATCAAAGAAAGGATTCGTGCCTATGACACATGGGATACATCTCTCGAAGGATCAGTGTCCTTCAACACCAGATGAGAGACAACGCATGAGTAAGATTCCATATGCGTCAGCTATTGGATCTATCATGTAGGCCATGATATGTACTCGTCCAGATGTCTCGTATGCTTTGAGCATGACGAGCAGATATCAGGTTGATCCAGGTGAATGTCACTGGATTGCAGTCAAGAATATCCAGAAGTACTTGATAAGAACTAAGGATACATTCTTGATTTATGAAGGTGAGGAAGAGCTCAATGTAATAGGTTACACTGATGCAAGCTTCCAAACCGACAAAGATGATTTCCGATCGCAATCAGGATATGTGTTTTGCCTAAATGGAGGTGATGTAAGCTGGAAGAGTTCCAAGCAAGAGACAGTAGCCGATTCTACAACTGAAGCTGAATACATTGCTGCCTCAGATGCAGCAAAGGAAGCTGTTTGGATCAAGAAGTTCATTTCTGAACTTGGGGTGATGCCTAGCATACTAGATCCGATTGAACTCTATTGTGACAACAATGGAGACATCGCATTAGTTAAGGAACCTAGATCTCACCAAAGATCCAAGCACATACTTCGGCGCTTTCATTTCATTCGAGAAATCGTTGAAAGAGGAGATGTAAAAATATGCAAAGTACCAACTGATGATAATGTATCTGACCCACTGACGAAGCCACTATCACAGCAGAAGCATGATCGTGATACTAGATCTCTAGGCATTAAGTATATGTCTGATTGGTCTTAGTGCAAGTGAGAGATTTGTTGGGATATGTCCTAAGACAACTCATTAGATGATTGTTTATGACATACACTGTATTATGATTTTGTTAATGGCAATTCATTATTATATATTGTTCGAGTATCTGTGTAATATGAATTAATATATAAGTTAATGTCCTTAGAATAATATTGTATTGTTCTTAAAGATTGTCCCTAGTCAAGTATTATAATGAATAAGGATAATGATAATGCATTGAGACTAGTATGTTTTGATTGATGAATTGTTCATAGATATGAGATATCAAATCAACACATAGGTACATATTAGAGAACGATGTACTGGACAAACCCACCATGAGAATGCTACATGGATAGTTATATGAACGTCATAAGCAATTCTCATAGTGATAATAATGTATGTAATCCTTACGACTTGAGATCACCAGAGATCCCAACATAAGGAGTCATGTATCTTGATATATAGTATAGTTTATTTTGTTGATGGAGATCAATGAAGATGGACAAAGGTGCCGGGATGAGGAGGCCATTCTCAAAAAGGAGCCAAAGAGGTGCTTGAAGAAGTTACCTTAGGTTGACCTTTTTAGGATTCTCTCATTGGCTTGAGAAAACCTTTAGTAGGGGCTATAACCATGTCACGTTTATTTTATGTTGATGTATAAGATGCATGTTTACTGTTTTATTTAATATTGATGCTTGATATACATATATGTAAATATGTATATATTCATATATGTACCAGACATATTTTCAATATTAATAAAATCATGAGATCAATAGAGGTGACTCACATCGTATGCAATACTTTGTTCCTTTAGGACTCAAGAGGTCACTCACATCGTATGTAGCACTTTGTTCCTTTCGGACTCAAGAGGTGACTCACATCGTATGCAGTACTTTGTTCCTTTCACACTTAGTTATCAATGATCAATTCATAATATCACCAAGCCACTCAACAATGGCTTTACAAGATTCAAAACATCATTCTCATATTCCACAACTCATATACATAATCATTATATTATAAGGTAAGTGCTCAACTCTACAATTTTTTTTAATGTCATGACACAAATCGATATCCACATAACCGACACAACGATTCTGGTTATGTTATAACAGCGGTAATTTGATACCCCTCATTTGACATATAGCGGCATTCATAATACCCCTCGCTTCGACATGACACCGGCATAATCTTCGCTTCGACATGACAGCGGCAAGTACTATATTTCCATCGCTTTCAATATGACAATGGCAAGTATCTATTCCTCGCTCGAATATAACAACACGGAATATCCAAACATACCTATGTACATATCTCGATGCACATTTGTATAATTTCACATATACATGCAGTCTTATTATCACAATGTAACCATGCCTGGTCATCACTTCGTCTGTTGCCACATATCAAAACACAGTAGTGTCCATCATTTCTTGCCCTCAGACAGCCTATCCCATTTCTCATTCCCTACAAAAGCAAGTTTCTCAACACTGTACGTATATATATAACAAGTGCACATTCTTCCATTGGTAACAATATCAAAACATTATAACTTCACATTCAACCAATGAATATTATTAAAACAGTTACCCACTTATTGTCATCGTCAAACAACATCACTGCAGTGGGTATGTTTATTACCATCCCAGTTATCGCTCAACATCACACTTCTCGTATTTCACACGATCCGCACAAATGCTAAACCATACTCATGTAAGTTAGCGTGCCATTCAGTTGTCCTTAAACAGCCCAAGGAGCTAACCACTGCTCTGATACCATTAATGTAAGGACCTCATGCCCTTAATCCATGATTAGTGCATTAATCCATGTATTTAGTGCATACAATCATGTATCAGGGGAAAAAATACATGCAACCATAGCATAATGTACCAACAATAAAATTTCTTACATTATTCCATAATATGTTCAAATTTCCCATACCACTCAACTCTTAAGTATGCATCTTATAATACACTAACATTGTTCTCAATTCATTTCCCAATTCTTTAATTAATTGCATGCAACACGTGAATGAAAAAGAGAAAGGCCCTTGCCCTTTTTAGACAAACCATATACACACATAGTAGTGCTCACATGCGAGCATCTAATGAGTTGTAAGACCCCAAGTCCTAAACACGTTCATTAGTGCAATTATCATTAATAGTACATATATCCATGTTAATGGGGAGTCCTCATTCGGGGTTTCTATCATAACATGTCTTTCATATAAAATTTGAAGCGAAATCCCCTCAAACTCTTGACAACATTCGAGACTCAACATGCATACACTTGATATAGCATTAATCATCTCCTCAAGTCAATCATGCAATAGTCAGTCTCAATTTGATTGCATGCACACTTAAAATCGACTTCTTATACAATCCATATACATGTACAATCATGCTCATAGGCGAGCATTAAACAGATGCATATTTAAACATATAAGGTCACGTTCTCAATATCAATATTGGTGCCTCATCTCAGGGAGCATCCTCGTACATAGTTCGAACCCCTTGCCAGTGCCAATTCCAATATCAATGTCAACCTGTTTTAATCTGTTTCAACAGAAACAGCCCACACACAGGTGAACACAACAATAACAAATTCTCAGTATCATCAGTTTCACAGTTTATAATTCATAAAATGTAAAGCTGAAATTGTAATGTCAATAATACTTCATGTGTATGCCACAATCATATGGATCTCACATGATGTTCTTGTTCTCACAATATCCAAAATCATCAAACTCCATGAATCAGTTATATTATTTTCAGCGATTTACTGTACTCATAACAATCGATAGTAACCAAACCATTGCAATAATAATTCATAATGATGACATGCATCTCATTCATCAATTGTATAGTCATAGCTCATCATATCATATGGCTCGCTCAAAGGCGGTAACATTCTCATTTCTCTCACGCTCAACAACGGTGGCATCATATCCATCACTCGCTCCATGGCGACAGTATTCCCATTCCATAATAATAATATGCTCAATAGTGGCATTTCCATATTGCATAGCATAATTAGAAATTCATCAATACGAGAATATAACATACAATGTGCATAATCTTAATATGGTTACATCTGCTCGTACGCTACACATACCTTATAAGCCAATAGTGAGATTCAAACCTTGCCTTCGCCCCGAGATCTGGTGAATTATACGCTACACAATTCCATAATTCACAATCAATCACGTGCACAAAATTACATACCTAAACACGTATTCAACCTCCATATATCAAAACATGATGATTAACAGTATAAACGACTCGGGCAAAGCATACATCGAAATCAGAACACAAAATAATTTTCAATAATTTGAGACTCGCGATCGATCGCCTAAATATCACGATCGATCGCGACAATTCGCTGCCTCTCTCGATCGATCGCGACTAACTTGGTGATCGATCGTTGAGTTACTTTATCGCCCAATTATTGGCTGGCTCGCGCGATCGATCACGCACCGGTTAGCGATCGATCGCCGAGCTCTGTTCTTCGAAAAATTCTCCATTTTTGTGTACAAGCTCCATACAATACATATACCATGAAGTATACTACTCCTCAACTACAATACATAAAAACAGTTCAAAACACAACTTACTCTTCTTATTCTCAACCCATTAACTCCATTCAACTCATAACCAAAGTATCCAACACAAAATCTAGATAATGATATTAAGAACTTAACACTTTAATAATCTTACCACTTTGATTCCATAACCAAGGTAGTGTTAGAATCCACAAGTTCCATGTATCATAAGCATTCAAGAAGAAGCAAGAAGGGATAAGGTTTTTTTAGAGAAGAGTTGTAGAGATTTGTGTGTGTAGATGGTGTAAGTGTGTGCAAGACTTAACTTGTGGTGCAAAGTGCAAGAGTGAGGATTGAGTGGCTATAACAAGCTCTTGCCTCTAATCCAACTCCCATCCACTTATCATGCATTAGCTAGCTTCTTAGGACTTAAATCAAGATGCTTAGCAACATAATAATATCAAATATATAATTAAGCCTTAATTCCCATGGTCATGCATGATTATTTGCAATCCATTCAATTTCAACACATTTCATCAATCATAATTATTTTACTCAACATCAAATAAAACTCCCATTTGATTAAATCCACCCATACTCGGTTTGCCTCCATATCGAGTGCAAATACAGTTACATAATTTATTTCATAATTACCACAATTACGTTATTGTAATATTCTACCACATTCGATTATCTCTCACCGAGTTCAAAGCATAACGATGTTCAATCTTACTTACTTATTAATTATCGCATTAAGTCAATTTAACTTAGGTATTTAAGTTTCAGGTATTACACATCACAAACATTTTTTCTATGTTCCGTGCTTCAGTTACTGATTTTAATTTTCGTGCATCAATTACAGATTTTCAATTTTCATACATCAGTTACTGATTTTATTTTTCATGCATCAGTTACTGATTTTATTTTTCGTGCATCAGTTACTGATTTCCAATTTTCGTGCATCAATTATTGGTGCACGAAAGTTTTTTAAAAAAAACTGGTGCAAGAAAATATAAACTTGTTGCATAAAAATCATAAAAAGTAACTGATGCACGAAAATGATAAAAAGTAACTAGTGCACGAAAATTATAAAAAGTAACTGTGCACGAAAATATAACCTTGGTACATGCAAATATAACACTGATGCACGAAAATACAACACTGGTGCACGAACTTTGTGTTAATTAACTGATGCACAAAATTTACAAAAAAACGTGTGGACGAAATACAATGGTTCTTGCATCGGTAACTTAATTGTATGGTTTGTGCATCACCCACTTGTGATTATGGTTCGTGCATCACATACTTTTTTCTATGTTTCGTACTTCAGTTACTGATTTTAATTTTCATGCATCAATTACTGATTTTCAATTTCGTGCATCAGTTACTGATTTTATTTTTCATGCATCAGTTACTGATTTCCAATTTCGTACATCACTTAATGATTTTCAATTTTCGTGTATCAATTACTGGTGTACGAAAGTTTTTAAAAAAAAAACTGGTGCACGAAAGTATAACCTTGGTGCATGAAAATCATAAAAAGTAACTGATGCACGAAAATTATAAAAAGTAACTGGTGCACGAAAATATAACATTGGTGTATGACAATATAACACTGATGCATGAAAAGCCAACACTGGTGCACGGACTTTGTGTTAATTAACTTATGCACAAAATTTAAAAAAAAAACAACTGGTGCATGAAATACAATAACGGGTGCACGAAACTAAATGGTGTGTTCATCACTTACTTAATTATATGTTCGTGCATCACCCACTTGCGATTATGGTTCGTGCATCACATACTTTTTCTATGTTTTGTGCATCCATTACTGATTTTAATTTTCGTGCTTCAATTATTAATTTTCAATTTTCATGCACTATGTACTTTTAATAATTTTCGTGCACCAGTTATTTTTTATAATTTTCGCGCACCAATTACTTTTTACAATTTTTGTGTACCAATTAATTTTTCTCTATGTCATCTTCTTCGTTGCAAGTTTCAGGCTGTAAATTCGGAAATGAGCAAAGTAGCACGGACACCAATGAATCATAACTATAAAACCTCAAATGGCAGCAAAACAATATTATATATATATATACACACACACACCCACACCCACACACACATACCAGATTTGGAAAAAAAAATCTAGAATGAAGTGATGGAATGAAAAATCAAAGATATTGTGGGGTCCTCGTTACTTAATCCATTATGTATCAATTAATCATACATACGTGAGTCTGAATTAAGTAAAAACATGCACTGATTAGAAGTTTCTTACTAAGTAAGTTGTTACAACTTTATAAAAACCCTACCATAGATACATCATATGGAATTCAAACAACTTAAATAAAAACAACTCCTAGGCAGTGGTTCAGTTCGCAGCGGAAAATGACTCACATCCCGTCCTCCCACGTCTATGAGTCCCTACAGAAACATTCACACAACGTGAGTATAGATAAACAACTATCTCAGTGCGATATCAAAACACAATATCAATGATAAAGCAATAATAATCATATCCAATGTGAATGCTCTGTCTCATGCATCAACAAATACAACTATGTCATGACATGTCTCATCACACATCCTATTATCACGAGACTAAGATGATATGTCCATTTCCGCTCAATATGTCATGAAATCATCTCACATCTTCATATTAGCAACACATATCATTGTACCGTCCTCAAATGATAATAGCCAGAGCATATACCCAAAAACCGGCGTATATCTCTCATACCAAGTATATGTAGCATACCCGAGCATATACCCAAACCAGGCGTATATCTCTAATGCTAACGTAGCCTAGCCGAGCATATACCCAAACCAGGCGTATACCTCTAATGCTAACGTATATACCTCATCCATCTCAAATACATGATATCCATGAATGTACATGCATATGATACTATCAATCATATGATACCAACACACCACAATTCATATGATATCAATCGCATAACATCATCACACAATATCTATACTCCGTACGTCAACACGTACCTGGTATACGACAAAGCGAAAAAGCAGGCGTTGATGGCTAATTGCCTAGTTGACCCGTCCCCTGTGATGATGCTACAAGTACATGAACAATATACCATGTTATAAGAGGCTTCAAAACTAAATGCTACAAAAATATAACATTTTGCAAAATTCTGCCATCACCAATCGATCGCCCCATATTCTCGATCGATCGCCGAACTATTCACTCTTCACAGATCCATCGAACAAAAGCACCGATCGATCGCCACATGCACCGATCGATCGCCTCAAAATCACCGATCGATCGCTCAATTGTCAAACCGCCTTAAAATGTTTCTGTCAGCGTCGATCGATCGGAAATCCTTACCGATCGATCGCTGCGATTCCAACATTTGCAAACATGGCGATTTTCAAGCATATCTTCATGGTATTTCTTGCACAATTCATTTCCTATCATTTAACCACATTTCATGAAATCCCTAGGATCATATAAACATGTTTCTAACATTATAGCATCAAATTCTTGGCCTAGAAACAAGTTATGATTTCACACATGAATACTTGATATGCCAATGCACATACTTCATCACCAACTACACAATTCAAGTTCAAAACCATAAATTCCTTACCAAGATTGTACAAATTCACTTCACTTAACTTCCTAGCTCAATTCTCAAGTGAATTCCAAGCTCAAACCAAGAGGAACTTCAAAGAGTTGGAGAGGAGCTTGTGTAGGATTTTGTAGGTGAAACATGAGAAACTATGTGAATCCCCTCCCTAAGTCACTTGATATAATGTCATTTGGAGCTAATGACATGTTAAGTGACATGTACATGAAGATGAACTCCAAATTCAAATGCAACTCCAACTCAAATTAAATTCACATGCATATTCAAATGCCTACTAGTTTATGTTGCTTGATATGTTACTACACTTGATTAAATTCAAATCATTTTGCACCATGTTTCATTCCTTGCCATATATCATTTCATACATGTATTATTTCATTCTTGGTTTCACCCGAACCCCCATTATCATACCGCCATTTGATATAATTACACCATAATCATATCACATGTGTATAAAACAAATCGAGGCATTACAGATATGAAGAGAAAAACCATCTGTGAAAAATCGTAACTGGTGAAAGAGATTTACGAGGAGATTTGAATATCAATCGTGAAAGGAAAAACTTGAACGAAGTTCTGAAAGGAAGAGACTGAAAATTTCTGAGATTGCCACCTTTTCTTATTAATGGCACTTTTTTGTCATTTCAACCTAAAGTAGACTTAAATGATTGCAAGTTTTTCCCCTAGAATAGGATGAATAAAGTTTCATAGTAGGGTACCGGCCTGAACTTTGCTCTTTTAGTTTCTATCAGTTGGTATGTTTTAATTGAGCTTTTATACTACTGGTATTTTTATCAACCAAAGCCTTTTTCTCAATGGGATTATGGAACCTGGCATGCTCTAAAACCAATAAAATGTCATGCCCCGAGATCGACACTTCAAATAAAGATTTGAAATCAACAATCCTCATATACAGAATTCAACATAACAAGTATATTTATTACGTCAATCATAAATCGTCTTTACAAATGAAAACCTAATAATATAAATTTTTCATAACCATCCTAATATAGAATTAAAAAGAAATCAGTGGAAGCCTAAAATAATAAATACGTCTTGAAACTCGCAGCGAAAGATCACCAACCCCAAAACTGTTGTTGCTCTTCGTCCTCAACTTCAGATTCGTTTATATCTGGGGAGGGAGAGTAAGGAGGTAAGTGTTTTGGAAAACACTCAGCAAGCGGGGGCCAATCGTATGTGATATCAAGATATTCATGTGCATAATTATTTTCAAAACATCATAAAAACATAACAGTATCCGATACTCAAACAGAAACATAACCTAACAAGATTGCCCTTATCAAGGTCAGAACAAAACATAGAAAGCATAACTCATATCAATTAAACATGGATCCATTATACCGAAAATCTAGAGGGAATTGCATAGATTCAAGTGGTGGCTTCATTACATGTAGCACTTTACTCCGTTGGTTCAAGAGGTGGCCCTCATGTACGTGACACATTGCCCCGCAGATTCAAGAGGTGGCACCCGTACATTAGCACTTTGCCCTTTGGATTCAAGAGGTGGCTCTCATCGTACGTATCACTTTTCTCCGTATAGCCTTATTTATCTATGATCAAAATTTGTCAAAACATTGTAATTTTAAAAAATATCACATATCCGATTGAAATTAAAAACATAAGTACATTTTTTTTCAAAACGAAAGAATGATATTATAACAAAAGCCAACTTAGGTTGCGAAAACATGATGAAACTCTTCCTTCCTAGGCTTTGAATTGATCAACAATCTCTGTGTCTGTGTGTGTCACTGTGTGAAATTTTTGAAAATAATGGACTGAGATTTCGAAAATTAAGTGCTGAAATGTTTCAAAACGTAAGACTGAGATCTTCAAAATATTGCTGGAATTTTCAGGAAATAAATGTTGCCTTTTTCCAGAGAATCGAAGGTTGTGCTGAAATTTTGAAAGTCAAGACTGGAATTGTTTTTGAAGATAAACGGCTCTAATCTCTTATTAAATAAGCTGAAGCTTTGTAAAGGTAAAGCTGAGAAGGTGACGTATAGATTTGATAGGATTTGGTGGTGCATTTTTAAATGATTTTGCTAACTATATTTTATCTATAGTTATCTTAACTTTTAAAAATGTTACCTATCATGTATTATATTGTAGCTAATTATCCTTTAATAATCTGAAGAACTATTTTATAATCATTTTGAAATCTAAATTTTCTATCATGTATCAAACATTATCTACTGAGTATTTGTAATTTAGAAGATTATCTCACAAGTGTTTTAACATCTAGAATTTAATATATTAAGTGCTTTACTTGGCAAGTTACCTTAGATGGTGGGATGATAGCAAATTATCGGGTCTTCACAGCTACTGACAGTTGTACAAACGAATCAAATAACCGAAAATATCAATTAAGATGATGCTCTAATACTCCCCTCGAGATGGACGATAGAGGTCACATACGGCCAACTTGGAGGGAAATGGTAGAAGCGTAGTTGATGGCAAAAACTTGGTGAACAATCTGATATTTGATGTTGTGAACATATGGCACAAGTTTGATAGTTTCTTGAGTAACCTTGTCACGAACAAATGACAATCAATCTCGATATGCTTTGTTCGTTCATGAAAAATTGGATTGAATGCAATGTGAAGAGCCGCTTATCACAGAAAAGCAATGCTTGTGCAGGACTAGCAACCTGAAACTCCAAAAGTAGCTGTTGGATCCAAACTAACTCACAAGATGTGGTGGACAAAGCATGATACTCACTTACTCAGCTTCTACAGAGGATCTGGAGATGGTCGAAATCTTCTTGGATTTCCATGATATCACTTAATCACCTAGGAAAACACAAAATCATGTAGTGGACTTACGAGTATCAAGACAAGCACCGCAATCAATATCCGAAAAGGCCTTGAGATGAAGAAAAGAACTTCAAGAAACGCAAATTCCTTGACGAGATAGCGAAGTAGATGATTTACAGCCTTCAAATGAGTTTCCTTTGGCTTGGAAATGAATTGACTAAGCTTATGAACCGCGAAGGTAGTATCTAGCCTAGAAAGTGTAAGATACAAAAGATGACCCACAAGACGTCTATATTGAGCATGATTAGTAACCATCCGTGGAATTGAGTTGTAACATATGATGCACAGACACTGACACGATGACACGGACACAACACGACACCGACACGGCGACACGGATTTTCAAAATTTACAATATACGGCACGGCTGGGAGACACTTATATTTTTATAGATTTTATACATGCACTATATTATAAAATATTAAAATTCATTTTTTAAATTCTACGACAATGTAAAAACAACAAAAAATATTCTTATCAAATTCAAGAAGCGTATAAATAAATGCATGTAACTGGAATCATCACAATATCACACATACTAACATCAAATGCATAGTATTTCAATTAACATAAAGTTTAGTAAGCACGTCCAAATAAATATAATACCAAATATATTCTTGCCAAATTCAAGAAGCGCATAAATAAATGAATGTCTCTAAAATCATTATAGTATCATAGATACCAACACCAAATGCATATTATTTTAATTACGATAAAGTTTAACAAACAAATCCAAATTTTATTTTAGTCAAAAACTTTTTAATTATACAATTAACCCCCAAAAGTTTCATTTCCTTATCAGACACGTCCTTCGAAAATGTCCGACACGGGTGTCTAAACTAATTTTTATTTTTAAATTAAGAACCCACCGCATGGCGTGTCCGATACGTGTCTGATGGGTGTCGGTGTCCTAGAAGTGTTTGACACTGCACCAAATGATTTGCAGGAGAGTCCGTACATCATAGGTTGTAGCCTTGGATCCATAGGTGTGCAAGCAGGCTTCGAAGCCAGGAAACCAGTATCCTCAAGCAACTAAAGAGTACTACATTTGGATAAAGAGAGAACAGTTTTAGCTCGAGCAAACTCAATATCCAAGAAATATCAAAGCTTGTCGAGGTCCATGAGTTTGAAGTGGGGATGAAGTGAATGCTTGATATCATCAATTGCGGCACATGAAGGAACATCAATTATAATGTCATCGACATAAACAATTAAAACCATAAAGTAGAACCCGAACCCTTTGTGAATAAGGAAAAATCAAACTTCGATTGCTTAAAACCAAACAAGCGTAAGGCCTGAGATAATTTATTATACCACTGTCGTGAAGCCTGTCGTAGACCATAAATGTCTCCGCAATATCTCAAAGATTTATTTCCAGCTTTTCGAGTTTTTATCTTTGTTGAAAAAACAGGTTTTTTACAAAATGTCATGCTATTACTATATTTTAATATTTCTACTAGTCATTGTCGTTTTACATTGAAAGACGACTGATTCATTACCATATTAAAAACAATAGATATTCCAGAAATTTGAAGGCTAAAAATAGTAGTCGGGACAAAAATTTAATAGAAAATCACTTGTGCGCTGGTCCTCTTTTTGGGTTGTGCCTTTTAAATTATCCCACATCTGTTTGGGAAAAAGTAATTGCCAAATACCTATGTGGTTGCAACTTTTGACTATAAGTAAATTTCTCTCGTTGTATAATCTTATAAAATTCTTAACACATTTTGTGGTTGTAACTTTGACTGAGATTGAAGAGATTTTTATGTTTGGTACAAATATTATACTTTTTTGATTCTAGGGTTATCGTAAAAAAGGGTAATGAGCTGAAGAAGGCATACCACAGTACCACACCAGCCTGACTTTACCTCATGTCATCATTACACAAAGCTAGAAAAAATAGACTTCGTAAAATAAAGATTCAGATGTCAACATCAACGATAGCAAAGTAAGAAAGATAGCTAAAACATTCAGAACATGACAGCTTGAAATTATGTCCCTGAATACAAAAATCTCACCGAAATCAACTCAGCCTATAGAAGACATTATCACCATTGCAGTCCAACTTGAAATGCTGCTTCCTAATATTGTCATTCATAACTAAATAAAAAAGGCACCTCATTCTTCATCATCTTCATCCCCATCACCACCAGACGCCTTCTTTGCAGCTGCCTTTTGGTTCTTTCTCTTCACTCTACCGGGACGCCCACCACCAAACGGACTCGTGAGAGAGAAATCGATATGTTTCTGGGAGTCTACTCTTACCATAAAAGAGGGCACGTTTACTACTTGCCTCCCAACCCTACAGCAGCAAATAAAACTCTCAATTCAATGACTAAGATACATGAAACAATTGACCTTTCACTACATAAAAATAACAGGTTTGGATGGTGCTAGCCCTACAGCTATAGCTGTATACAACTGTCAAAACTCCAATCTACGTCTATATCGACCATTTATAACAAAGGAGGCCGGAAAAACAATAATACCAAATGGCAATTCAATCACATATATGACAACCAGACTAAAAGAAAAGCAAAAATAAATCAGGAACATCAGCAATAACAAGTTACTGCCATCCACACTCTTGAATGTTTATTCTATGTTCCAAAAATATAATAGGATTTGTTGATTTTGGTGGCCGATATGTCCAGCATCTAAACTGAACTGCAAAGTTGGGAGCATACCTTTTAATTTTTAAATACCTGGGATTACCGATCGGATCGAAGGCCTAGAGGAGTTTCATTTGAGAGTCTGTGGTTGAGAAATTTCGGAAGAAATTATCATCATGGGAAGACAAGACCTTATCTATTGAAGGGAGAATGATTATGTTAAATCATAAATACTGTGCTTTCTGCTTTACCAATCTACTTTTTTTTCCTTTTACCGCGCTCCAATGAATATCCTATCCAAATTAAGATCTTTACAATCAGCTTTTCTTTGGGAGGAGGCGGGGAGTGTAGCCGCAGAGTAGCATGGGTCAAATGGTCCGTCAGTCAGCCTGCTTTTTGGGCCCGGACCAACCGGAACCAGTTTGGAACCGGACCGACTCCGGAGCCCGATCCGGGTTTTACCCGGATCGGATCGGAGCCGCCAATCCAGCGGTTCCGGTTCCAACGGTTTCAGTTGGAACCGGAACCGGTAAAATTAAATAAGTAAATAATTTTTTTAAAAAAAGGGTGGCCAACGGCTGTGTAGCTGTTGGTTTTCAAAAAAAAAAAACTTTTTAAAAAAAAAAATTAAAATTACCCCTTACATTTTTTTCTATAAATACCTCATTTTCCCTTTCCAATTTTTCATCTAATTCCAACTCTCTTAATCTTGCACTCCTACTCTTTTATTCAATTATCTCATTTTCCCATATTTTCACTAATACGATGGCATCCTCTTCTACCAGTAGCGGTGGTCCCTCAAATCCACTTATATTCCAAGAAAATTATGATATTTTTGTCGAGTTCAATAATCCTTATGATGTTGAAGAAGCGGAACACGTTGTAGAACGTGCGGCACCCCAAAATCCAGCCCCCGGCGGGTCATCTGCAACTACTGCCGCTTCGAGTCGCACGAGTAATCGTCCCAACCGAAGCAAGGTTTGTGATCATTTTGACGTCGAGACAAAACCATGTACGAACGAATATGTTGTTATTTGTAAAATATGTAAAACCACATATAATTATAAAACAGGTGATTCCACAGGCGGTAGCAGAACTTTTAAGAGACATCTAGTTAAAAAACATAATTCTGATGATGTTACTTTACAACAATTAGGTAGAGAACCGACTCAACTTCAAATTAATCATCAATCAAGCACTAATTTCTTAACACCGGAAAAAAACAAAAGATGATTCGCTCGTTTTGTTGTTAGATGTGAACTTCTCTTTTTGTTTTCTGAAAAAGATGACTTTATTGAATTTTCTTCTGTATCCAACCATGTTTTTGGCATATTTCTAGGCACATTTTAAAAAGAAATATTGTGGATGTGTTTCTTGATTACCGTAAAACTTTAGTTGATCATCTATCTTCTATTAACTGCAGATTAAGTTTAACTACTGATATTTGGACGAATACCGCACTACTTTCTTTTCTTGTTATTACTTGTCATTGGATTGAGATAATTGGTGTTCGCAAAAAAGAATTTTGTCACTTGATGAATTAAAATCTGCACATACAGGTTCCCAAATTGCTAAATTTATTGTTAATGTTTGTAGATTTTATGAAATTGCAGATAAAATTTGTTCGATTACACTTGACAATGCTTCAAATAATACGGCGGCAATGCACGAACTGAAAATACCTTTACGACCAATGTTTAATAGTGTTTTTTTCCATGTTAGGCGTGCATGTCATATAATTAATTTAGCAATAAAAAACGGTTATGAAGATGCTGAATGTAGTAGCATAGATAAACTTAAAAACTGTTGTCAATGGAAATGACAATCACGCATTAAGGGTGATTGAAAACATACGTGTGCGACCAGTCAGAACCTCCGGTTTACTATTTTTTCACCGCCCATTGCAAGTCGATGGAATTCTTTGCATAAAATGTTAGAATCGATGTTACCTTATCAAGCTGCTTTAACTAATTTTTATAACTCTTATCAAATGCCTGAAAGTGACGAAAGTTATTTATTGTCTGATAAGGATTGGTATTTTGTTAATAATTTAGCTCTTTTGTTATAAACTTTTAAAGAAGCAACAAATCGTTTCCCCAGTGTTTGTTATCCTACTTCCCATTATTTTCTTCCACTTGTATTTAACATGTTTTGTAAATTTATTGAATTTAGAGATGATATTGAATTGTCGTCATTCGTTTATCGTATGGAGGAGAAGTTTAAAAAATATTGCACTGTATATCTACATTGTTAGACCCAAGTCAGTGTGTAGGATCTTTCGATACTTTGTTTGAATATTACACTACGTTTTTGGATAAGGATATTGACGATCAAAAGACGTTAATCATGCATTCTCTACAAAATATGTTTGGATTGTACCACAGTGGACAGGGACAGAGCTCATCGTCACGTGTAGGAGGAGGAGAAGAAGACGCTACTCAATCACGAAGCGGAGGGATTAATCTGTTGACGAGCCTTGGAAGAAAGAGCAGAGGGGAAGCGGAGTGTCATCTACCTCTTCAAATGAGCTGCAGTACTTCCTGGGTCAAATGTTCATTACAGATGAAAATTTTGACGTACTAAAAGGGTGGAAAGCAAAAGCAAGACAATAACTTTAGAGTTTCTCTAAAACCAGAATCATTGTGCATGCTTAAGCTGCTAAAAGATGGTTCGATTGCTGTATCTTTTATGTTTTTTTCCATATTCAATAAATTATGTATTTTTCCTTTACGATTTGGGTTGAACGCAAAATCTGAAGAAAAAATATAAATAAATAAAAATAATAGGCCAGGTGATCGATCGCCAGATTCTTGACGATTCATCGCCAAAAGGCCGTAAGTTAAAAAAAAATTTGTGAATTGGCGATCGATCGCCGAAAATGGCGATCGATCGCCTAACCGGTTCCGGTTGGACCGGTTAAATCCGGACCAATCAGGAATTTTGGATCCGGGGTTCGGACTAGTTCCATGGCATGGGCCATGGAACCGGAACCGGATTGGTCTGGTTCCACACGATTCGAACCCGGGACCAGTTGGCTTCGGTCCGAATCCGGTCCGTGAACAGTCTGAGTCAGATGTTTGTAAATCCAGACTTAGTGGGGATTGGGGGTCGGGAATTTAGATCATTTCAACGAGGCACTTTTGGATAAATGGGGTTGGGAGATAATAAAAAGGAATAACTCGTTATGGTTCAAGGTTCTCAAATCAAAATATGGCAATCAGATTTCGAATCTTTGTTTAGCAGAGAGGAAGGGGACCGAGGTCTTCAGTCTTCTTGGTGGAAATCAATTTTGAAAAATTTGTTAAATGATTCGTCTAATTGGTTTAGGGGGGGTTGTTTAGAAAAGTGGGAATGGTATGGCTACAAAATTTTGGAGGGATGTCTGGGTGGGGAAGTTAGTTTAGAGAATAGATTTCCTAGATTACAGGGATATCTTAATAGGAAATGGGGGCTTGGGAAAATAATTTGTGGGTTTGGAATTGGGATTGGAGGCGTGAATTGTTAGATTGGGAAAAGAATATTTTGTCTGATTTACTAACCATTATTGGCAGGCCATCGCTAGATCAACAAGTGGAGGATTCTTGGAGACGGAAACCTGATATATCTTGCAGATACTCAGTGCACTCAGCTTATGACCAATTCAATAATGAAGAACTACCAGAAGGAGACAAGAAATGTGGCATTGGCATCATGTGGAATGCGGGTACTCCCAACAAAATCAAAGTTTTTTGTTGGAGGGTTCTATTAGATCGATTACCAACCAAAGATAATCTGCGCAGAAGGTCAATTCGAGAAGGACAGAATTTTGATCTTTGTGATCTATGCCACGTCGAGGATGAAACTTGTCAACATCTATTTTTCACATGTCCGGAATCTTGTGCAGTTTGGATGAGATGTTATGAGTGGCTAGGGATTTCACTTACTCTAGATAAGGATCAATTAAGACATTTACTACAACATAAGAGTTCATGGAAACCAAAAAAGGGTTCTCGGGATGGATAACTATTTGGATGGCGGTAATCTGGACAATATGGTCTGACAGGGATAAAAGAATTTTCAGAGGATCAGAGGAATTGGGTGGAAATTTACAGGATTTGATTAAATATAGATCTTGGTTTTGGATTAAAAGTAGGGGTATTAATTTTCAGTATGCTTACTTGGATTGGTTATTAGAGCCTGGAGTTTGTCTATTAGCTACTTAGATTAGACAGTTACTATGTGTTTTAGTTTTTTTGCCGTTTTTTTGTTCTTTTTTTGGAAGACTTATTTTTGTAACCTGTTTGAGTACCTCTGGTACTCCTTTCTTATTAATATATTTATTTGTCTGATAAAAAAAAACAAGTTCCAGATGAAAAGAATGGGGTATCTATGGCATGAAGCGCCAATACAAATACCAGTACCAGTAGCACAAAATGAAAAGGTTTTACAGCAGGTACGCATTTCATATAGCATGCATTGCCCCATTCTAGATGGGTATCATAGAATACAGGTAGAGCTAGAAACATCAATACCAAGACATTTATTTAGTAGGCACCATCCCAAAGCTCAATGCATCATTAAACATTTACAAATATAATAGTGAATAAGCTATACAGAGATGTATAAACATGAGAGTACACTGCAATTATTTTTTCAGAATCAAAACTACAAAATATCCAAATGTAGCATGACAGACCAAGAACAGTAAATGTCCATCATCCAATTTTTTTATAAATAAGAGTCATGGCATAGTTATCAATAGCGCACTTAGCGTGCTCTAAGGCAAGAGCTACCTGCGCCACGCGGTTTCCTAAAGAGCGCGCGCTTAGGTGCGCTATTGGAGCTTTCGCGATAAGCCATGGTGTGCGCTATAGCGCGCTTTGGGTAGGGTTGAAATTTGGGTCATCAAATGTGGTCTTTTAATTTACATCTGGGCTTATTTACATTAGGATTAAATTAGTGATTTTAGGGCTATATGTTGTGAGAACTCAGATATAACTTTAGTGAGTTAGTGCACACTCCAGCCTCCTCCAGCCGCCGCCGCTGCCCAGCCAACGCCGACGCCCAGCCACCGCCCAGAAGTTCTGCAAGGCAGAGTTAAATTTTGAAAAACCTGGTCTACTCAGTTTTTATATCTGCTGTGTATGAGTTATTGAAGTTGAGTAAATGTTATTACTGATTGTAGTGGAGGTACTGATTGTTGGCATTTAAATATGTTATTTTAAGTGTAAAAGTATATGTAGTGGAGGTACTGATTGTTGGTATTTAAAAGGCTTTAAATATGATTATTTTTAGTGTAAAAGTCTCTCTATTTTCAATGTTTATTACTGATTGTTGCTTTGTACAGATGACAAGTTCTGAGGCTTCCATTCCTGCTCCAAATCCGAATATAAACAAAAAGGATCCTGGATGGAATCACGGAAATCTAGTCAATCCAAATGATGCTTAGTGCAGGTATTAAATATAAGTATTGCGAGAAAGTAACAAAAGGAAGAAATCTAGGCACAAACATCTTGTTGGAGGATTTAGAAATGCAACACCTTGTAAAAAAGTGTCTGCTTTTGTTAGACAAGAGATGGAAGATCTCTTCGAAGAAAGACAAAAAGCAAAAAATGTTATTGACGTAATACCTCATTTTGACGACGTTGCTAATGCTGAAATGGAACAAGAAGGAGAAGATGGTGAGACACGAGAAGTTCAATCTCATGGAAAGCGGTCAATGTCAATATCTTCAAGTCATGGGTCAAACCGTTTATCAGTCCAACAAAATAAATCAAAGCAAATGGGTCCCATAAATTGGTTCTACAAAAAAGATGCCTATGCAAGAAAGCTAGGTGTTTCAAGTTTAAAAGCAACGCAATACAATGAGACTCAAAAAAAATGCGGGATATTGCGGTGCAAAAGTTTGTAAGGTGGATGTATGATGCAGGCATATCATTTAATGCGGTCAATTACGATAGCTTCAAACCTATGATTGAAGCAATTGGCCAATTTGGTGTTGGCATGAAACCTCCAAGCTTTCATGAGATGAGAGTGGCATGTTTAAAGGCAGAGATAGATCACACAAAAACAATTTTGAAAGAGCACATTTGGAAAAAGAAAAGAATGGTTGCACCATGATGGCAGATGGTTGACGAGATAGAAAAGGGAGGTCCTTTATTAACTTTTTAGTGAATACCCCAAGAGGAAGCATGTTCATAGAATCAACTGATGCATCGAGCTATTCTCACACGGGTGTGAAAATGTTTGACTTGCTCGATAAGTTTGTGCAGAGTGTTGGAGAGAAAAAAGTAGTTCAAGTCATCACTGATAGTGCAAGTTCAAATGTCCAGGCTGGTAAGATATTAAAATTAGAATTTAGAAATTTATAATATCATTTGAATGCTACATATTTACAAACTAATTTGGTTTTTATTTTCTATTGATAGGAAAACTGTTGGAGGCAAAATATAGTAACATAAGTGGTCTCCATGTGCTGCGCAATGTCTAGATTTAATGTTTGAAGACATTTTCAAGATGCCTGATTTGAAGAGAACACTTGAGCGAGCAATCACAGTCAATGGCTACATATATAATCGTACTCAAGTATTGAACATGATGAGGGGATCCATCGGTCAAAAAGATATGATTAGAGTTGCAAAGACTCGTATTGCCACTGCTTTCTTGACATTGTGAAGCTTTCAGAAATATAAGGCAAATTTGCGAAAATTGTTTGTTTACTTCTGAGAATTAGAATAAGAGCAAATTTGCAAGAGAGCAGGCAGGAAAAAGCGTAGCAAAAATTATGTTGATGCCTTCCTTTTGGAATCATATAATTTATGCTATGAAATTGGCTGGCCCACTGGTGGAGGTCCTTTGGTCGGTAGATGGGGAAAGAAGCCTCTAATGGGTTACATTTATGAGGCTATGGATAAAGCAAAGGAGAGAATTGGTATTGCTTTTGGTAATGTCGACGAGAAGTACAAAGAAATTTATGAAATCATTGGCATGAGGTGGAATTGTCAGCCTATTAATATTTCTATGAGAATGCAAACATAGAACAAGATGAAGAAATCATGTCGGGCTTGTATGATACTATAGCAAAATTGGTGCCTGACACTAATGTACAAGATGAAGTCAGTAAGGAGCTCATTATTTACAAAAGGGCTGAGGGGGTCTTTTCAAAACCTATTACAAATAGGCATTGAAACTTATTAACACCAGGTAAAAATGTTAAATTCAATTGTATGTATATTTAATCTATCTTGACAATATGTGTGCTTATTAGGCGAATGGTGGGCTTCATATGGATCTTCAGCACCAAATCTGCAGAAAGTTGCCATCAAAATTCTAAATCTCACTTGTAGTTCATCTGGTTGTGAAAGAAATTGGAGTGTATTTGAACATATAAGTATTTAGTTTTCAATATTCATATGCTATCATAAAACTTTAAAAACATGCTAAGAATTATATAATATATAATATGCAGATTCATTCAAAGAAAAGAAACCGATTGGAGCAACAGCAATTAAATGACTTGGTTTTTATCAAGTACATTAGAGCTTTGAAGCGTAGATATGACAAGCGTGACACTATTGATCCCATCGTGTTGGATAATCATAATTTAGAAGGAGATAATGAATGGCTTGTGGGACAAATGGATAGGCTGGAAGATGAAGATGATGTTGTATTTGATGGGGACGTGGGGGTGATGTTGCAAGTGTTGCTGGAGTAGATGATGCTCAATATACTTTTAGAGGTTGGCAAGCTGCATCTAAAGAGAACATGCCAAGCTCATCAAGGAAGATAGCAACTCCATCTACATCTAGATCTGCACTTGGTGTTATAGATGAAGATGAATTAGATTTCAACTGTGACGATTACACTGAAGAAGAAGAGAATGATGTCGAACGCTATAAATTTGGTGATGATACAGATGAAGACGACATTGACCTTGAAGATGCAGATACGAGTGATTATAAACTTTGGCTAGTTTAATATTTTGTTTGATTTTGTTGTCATTTGATACTTACTTTATTGGTAAACTTTGGTATCTTTAAGTTTGTTTGTTTATAACTGTTAAATTTTTGAATGCTTTTTATATATTTAAAATATATAAGTTACTGCACTTTACTTTAGTAAAGCGCGCGCTTCGTGCTATAACCCCAGGACCACTTTGCGATTTAGTGCGCTATGCGCCTTTCGTAACTATGAGTCATGGTACTGATGTCCCCAAAATTCAGTTGAAAACTATCAACTAGAAGATATATTAATCCAGATATCCAAAAAGCTAGGTCGACACGTGAATGGGAAATTTAGGCATCATTCATTCTTACCTGATATGTCTTTGACGGATAAGCACTCTGGCATGGTGAATAGACTTAGCCATCCCGGCCTTGAACACAAGAGTTTGGAGGCGGCGTTCAAGAAAGTTCTCTACAGTTAGGGCCAAGACATAATCGAGCTTGTTCTGGCTCTCATCCAGTAGCCCATACCTATTCATTCTCCTCAGAAGGGCTTCTCCCTCAAAAATACGACGAGAATCCTTCTCATCAAGAGTCAAAAGCATTCTAGCAGCATTTCTGATGCGGCTTAGGGCATACTGGACCCTCCATAGCTCCCTCTTGCACCTCAGGCCGTATTCTCCAACAAGCTTCAGTTCAGCATCTAATCGCTCCTTCTCATAAGGACGGCGAGGCTTCTTAAATGTCTTTCCATCTGAAACCAACACCAACATTCAAATTTTAGATAAGTTCGTTCATGCTAAAACCACTTATTTCCATTCATTTCAAGCATGAGTTAAAAATTTTGAGGGCAACAGTGCAACTGCCAAAATTCATTCTTTAGTGGATCAGAGACCTAAATCGTACAAAGAAGCGCCCTTTACAAGCAATTCAGACTTTATTTCATATTCTAATGCATGTAAAATATTTTGGTGAATTTACTGATCTTCCAGAACATGTTTCCAATATCTATGCTCGCATATTTCTGGGCCACACATATCAACATTAGCAAAATCTCAGAAAACACCAGCAGGAGCCAAATGCAATGCCCTTCTGAACTTTAATTCTTTAGATTCCAGTAATGACTCGGATGAAAATGACCAAAATCGCCACCTTACTCACAGAACATCCAAATTTCGAAACGATAAATATGTAATTTTGTTAGATACAACGGAAAGGTAATTCCAATAATTACTCCGAGACAATTAGGAAATAAAGGAATTCCTAAAAGAAGCAATCAAAAAAAAACAAAAAAAAGGACCTCGAAAAAACACGGCCACGCAGAGTCGCACGCATACAAATCACAACTATAACTGATCTATCTGGTGTGAGGGCATATTATCAATTGTTCGCAAAACAAGCAATGGAAGCTTACAGTTTCGGTAAAATGAGACGTGCACCATATTTTCCCTTCGCCTCCGCCTACGCGATTCTCAATCCAACGATCTGCTGCTGTGGATCGCAGTAGAAATGAAAATACTAGGGTTTTGGTATGTTCTCTAAGATCTATATCTCGATTCCCTTTCTGGGCCAAAGCCCTAGCGAGCTCATACTTGCTCCTGACAGGCCTTTGAGAACCAAGAGAGTGGGCCAAATTTCCCGTGCTAATAATAAAAGCCCAATTTAATTTTTTAATATTTATTTTTTAAATAAAATGAGAGAATATATGATAAAAACTAAAAATTCTTGAATAAATACTTAAATAAGTACTTTATATTTCCAGTAAATGAATTTATAAAAAAAATTATACAGAACTGAAAAAATTATTTTCCAATCTATTTTTGAGCAATTAGGCCGAACTAGTTTTCTTGATATGAAATAGCTATATGGATACAAATTATCCAAATTTTCAGGCTAATCAATAGATTTGTACGATTAAAATTGAACTATTTTTTGACCACATTTTAAAGATCGTGTTTTGAACTTTTCTTGTTGGTTTCTTTGATTTTGTTGGAATGTGTTCAAACATTTTAAGGCTTAGAATTGTGCAAGGAATACAGGTTTTTTTCGCTTTGGTTGGAAGTTGATTCACTTGTTTACATTTATTCTCAAAAATGGAAAAGTTCAATGGGATTTGTTAACATTTTGACTCGCATTTATGGTGCTTCTTCTCAATCATTGGGTCTGCATCTCCCATATGATTGAGAAGGTAATGCTGTAGCGTATGGCTAACAAGGCTTTGGTAGATCGGTTTTGGCATATTTATGACAATTCAAAGTTAGATTCTTTTGTTAAAAGCTTTATGCAAACTTGATAGAATTGGTTTACTTTACCTCTCCTCCTGTAATCATTTTATTGTTTTGATAATAAAATGCCCACTATTTCGCGGCTTTTGCTTAAAAAAAAAATTGAGCTCTCGCATGAACCATTGTGTATTCATTCTAAATATATAATCTAAAAAAATATATATCATGATGGATATTTAATTTGAAAATAAACATGATGAACATGAGCAATAACAAACAAATTCTATTGCTTGTTTGGCCTAAGATATACATAAAATTTAAAATAGTGGTATCAGAATTAAGAACGACGCCTAACTCAACATGTATACAGGTATGAGAAAAGAATTTACATTTACAATAGGAAATCAAGGAAGAGAATTCATCCTTGACAATTTCAATCGCTTCAGCTTCTTAAAAAAAGATGGTTGAATCAAGTCACTGCACAGATTGTATATTGTGCCTCTGGCATACCCTTTTTTCGTTTTCCGCCCACCATTTCTCGGCCTGCTGCTCGGTGAAACGTTTCCGGCTGTAAAAAACACTCAAAATATCACATTTACAAACTTTTATCAGAAAAAGGCGCAAGAAAATAAGAAAAAGATTACCTGAAACGAACTCGTCTTAGTTCATTGACACCGTCTGGTAATGAAATGAGAGTAATGTATACCCCTGGCTCATCTTGTATAATATGTTCTGATTTATATGTTTGAGATGACTTAGTTCCATTAGATAGAGATGGAGGAGTTGGATTGTCTCCACACTCACTCTTAGGAGAGGTGATGCTTGTCACGCTGCTTCCGTTGGATGGGCGATTAGTTTCACTGGTTAATTGGTCATTTGCATCCAAGTTTCTGCAGGCAATTTGGTGTTCCCTTCCAGCCATTTCCTTTAACTGAGAGGAAGTTTGGAGCCTTGGGATTAGATTAGACAAAAGGATGGTAAAATAAATAGAGATTTGACCTACAACAAGGTAAATCATAAGGTAACAGATCTTGGTCTTCCAGATCATGAATGGAGGAGAATGGCGCCATGGAAAATAGTGACTCGTCGAAACGTTTAGGAGATGCTTACTTATAACTAGAAAGGTCACTTCTGCTCAATAACTTGAAATTTTGTCATTTTGAGCCACATGCATTGAAGGCGAAACAAGCAACACGGTTAACTCCTCCACAATAAGCTTTGAAATACTAGCAACAACTAACCTGCGAAGTCAGAGATTTGATCAATTCTTCTGCAACTTTGTTTCTACAAACTTCATCGTCCATGCGTGACGTCATCTCGTTCAACTGCTTTGATTTTCCTTTGAGTTCTGCTTCGAGAAGCTGGGTTTTGCAGCTAAGTTCTTCTACCTACAACATACTAAGCCAAATTTACCAAGAAATATGGATATTGTTTGGTTGTCAACAGACAATGTACTTCCAATTATGGTATCTAGTTTAAACTTGATTAATGTTCATTATATCATGCATAAAAATTATTGGCATACAATTTTTACATTCCAGAATGCACAAAAGGAATGGAAAATCATAAACATTAAGGTCAGATACATATCATAGATGGAAAAGGTTTAGACTAAGAAAAAAATATTTGTTTTCCTAGGTCTGGAAAAGCATTCATACCTGTGCCCTTAAACTTTTGACATCCTGGCTTAGACTATCATTGTAAGCCTTCATGTCATCTGAAGCAGCTTCTGATGTACGAAAAGACATAGGTGGTGATGCTGTTGCAGATCTCAGAGGATTTGACATCCTTGGTACAGGAGATGGTGATCTAGAAACCCTTCTAGAACTCGGAACAGAGAAAGAAACAAAGTTCTTGGAAGTTTCAAATGGGCTCGTTGGCGATTTCGAAGAAGTGCTCACCCTCTGAATATTTCCATTTTGAAATAGGAACACATGATTTTCATTCGATTCTGATGTCATGTTGAAAGTGGAACTTCTATCAGACTTGAATGAGTCAACAGATGAGAGTCTAGCAGTGAATCCTGATAAACGAGAAACTCCAGTCTCCTTAGCTACAGATTCACCGGTCTTATCTACTATAACTCCAGTTTTAATTTTAGGAATTCGGGGGGTGGATCCAAAATCCATTTCCTTTTGTAATTTGACGAAACAATCATCGCAGACACGATAGGGCTTGCTCACACTAGGGGCTAACGAGGCTTTAAGAGACTTCCTAGTACTACAGGCTTTGCAAAACACAAGCCCACAGTTATAACAGTTATGACGTTTTCGCATGAAATTGAAAGGATTACGACAACCAGAGCACACGGAATTATCTGTACCAGATAACCACTTATGCAGACAAATGACAGCAGTAAAATTTGAACCACATGCTATACTCTTTACTTGTTTATCTTTCAAAAACTCGATTAGAGTTGGTGTGTTCCGGTCGTCATTATCACCATGGCCTAGTTGCCCATTTGTACCCTTCCCCCAGGTGTACACTTCCTCATTTGAAGTCAAAATGGCAACATGATATGAACCACAAGCAATCTCTTCCACACAACTATCACCAATGTCACCTTCCATACAAATGGGAGTCTTTCCATCAGATGAGGGACTCCCCAGCTGTCCGTAAGCCACACTTCCCATGGTATACACTTTCCCGGAAGTAGTCAGAGCAACTGTAAGGTTGTTTCCACAGGCCACCTGAGAAAAATCTACGTCGGCTAATGAAGAAACACATTCGGGTACTAGCCTTGAGTTATTGTCACCATGCCCGAGTCGTCCTTTATCCCCGTCACCCCAAGTGAACAGCTTACCAGATATCGACAGGTCCGACATTCCAGTATTAGAAGATGTAGGGGTTACTTCAACAATTGCCGCAGTGTGCCATACGCCACAAGCAACTCTTACAGTTCGCATTCCCTTTAAAGCTTCCACTTCTCGTGGGACCCTTGTGCCACTTCGAGATCTATGTCCTAGTGCACCAAAGGTTCCATCTCCGTAGGTAAACAATTGTCCAGAAGATGTCAACAAAGCTGTATGCCATGGCCCACACGAGACAAACGACACTTTTAAGCCCTCTATAGGACCACCAATCTTTTTTGGAATCCAGTAACTCGTATCACTTCCATTCCCGAGCAAACCGTCATTGTGACAACCGTCACCCCAAGCATATAGATCGCCAGAAAGTGTCACAGCACAAGTATGATACTCACCACATGCAACTGAATCAATTCTCTCGCCAATAAGATTTTCTATGAGCTTGGGCTGGGAAATATCCTTTTCAACTCCATGCCCAAGCCTCCCTCCATCCTCTTCACCCCAGCTGAATATTTCTCCATGCTTAGTAACCAAAACAGCATGTCTCTTACCGCAAGAAATACTATGTACATCAAGTACTGTTGTTGATTGTAATGCCTTAGGCAAGAGAGCATCAATTTTAATGCTAGATAATCCATCAACTTTTTCGAGACCACCTCCCAATACTCCGGCACCAGTTCCTTCTCCCCAAATGAAAACATCACCTATGCTATCAAAATCCTCATTACATGAACCTTGACTTAACGAACTTACAGCACTTGAAAGGCTCACCCTAACCATATCAGCTCCAGAGGTTCTAGCATTTGAATTGTCCACAGCCACAACTGACTGCGAAGTGGGAGAGTATGCAATCGATTCGGCCAACTGGAATTTCTTGGCAGTTGCGGTGTATGAGACAATATCAGCAAATGCTTTTCCCAATCTACCTTGAGAAACATTTTCCATAAGTTGGTTACCATTTTGATCCTACAGAACTTAAAAACAAGAGAAATAAATACAAGATAATTTTCATAAAAATATATTTCTTAAAACAAATAGGATACTGCAACTCACAAATGGCGAACTTGATGGGAAGACCTTCTGACCACGTGGACTATCTGAGGATGCAATTTCACTCTTCGCCTCATTTCGTATTTTTCTGTTGCTACCACGTCCTATTAAAGCTTTTAAGCCAACAAACCAAACTTCAGCTTCATCCTTATCTTTACATATCTGTCAAATTTAAGCAAGAATATGTCAAAACATCTAGAGTCAAATATATTGTGATATGGTAGCTCTAAACGTTTTTGGGAACCAACAAAACAAATAAAGAATTTATATATAACAAGAGATCAATCATAAGCTAACCAAATCCAATGTTCTGTCATTATATATGAGAGAAAATGATTGGTATTCCTTCTCAGGACGGGGATACCGCTGAAAAATAGCCTGTCTTGCAAAAAAATATAATTAGTAAAATATTAAATCCCATTAGTTTCTCAAGTGGCGGATAATCTCTACGAAATTCTAATAATTTGGTTTATAACGGTTTGGTTTCACTCCTTCAGAAGTGTTATATATTGAATATAATCCAGATTATGCAAGCTTTCCGCCAAGAAAATTAACATATAATACTTACTGTTCTTTGTCCAGGAATTACCCTCGAAACTTGACATAACTCAAGTGTTTTCTCATCTTTTCCATAATACCATAACAATGTTGACTCATCCTGAAATTTAGCCAAGCAATTCAACATCAAGAAAGATTATATATATATATATATATACACTCATAATAAATATTCAAAAGCATGAAAATAATGGAGCCCGCAAGTTAAACTGAAGGTTGATAATGTCTAGTGCTAAAAATACTGAGCAAATCATAAAGGAGCGTTTGAGAATTCAATACAGGCAATAACCAAAACTCCCAAACGAAAAACATATACTGAGCAAAGCATAAAGGAGCGTAATTCAATAAAGGAGCGTTTAGATCAACCATGTTTAAATAAACATTTATGAAACTTACCGCAGACAGTCGAAAAGGGCAAAACTTGGGTTTCCCCCTCCGTCCATACTTCAACAAGTGTGCTCCCTTCTTAAGAGCTGTAATGGCCTAAAGAAAAACATTAATCAATCCAATGCCATAAACTTTACATTGCCTCAAGGTTCTCATAACAGAAAACATGACTTAATTCATTAGAATCTCTATGAAATCGTGAAAAAAAAATGTATTACTGGTAGCAAATAACGACAGGGAACAGACTCAGACACCTGGTCAATGTCTCTTTCTACTAGACTAGGCCTCTGCAGATCAGCCATTCACGTTGCAAAATAACCAAGTGCAACAATCCAGGAATTAAACCAAAACCCATCCGAATTATCAAAAAATAATGCATTCTCCAACCTACTCTGCCCCATGATACAAATCCCCTGAACTCCAAGATTCAAGACTCGGTTTCCTCATCTACCACATTTGGAAATTTCAAATGCACAGGATCCTTAATATCAAAATCCCCACTTGTTCATACGGAATTCGAATTATCGAACGCAGGAAATTGAATTTTCAGCACTACAACAGCTGTAACCACCTTAAAATATTGATCTTCAACCCCTAAGAAACAAATTTAATCTCAAAAATTCATGCGCACGCATGCATAAACAAAGGGGGAAAGGCTGGAGGAATCTTCAAAGAGAATGTCCTCAGGCCAAAAGGGTTTGCTGCATTTATTATATCTTTGTCAGAAACGCACAATAGCGTCGCCAATCGTGAGCAAATGAAGAATAATGATGGGTTTTCTGTGTTCAAAATCTAATCTTTAAACCACCAAATAAAGGAAATAAATTCCAGAACCAATTTCTTGAATCTTGAAATTAAATATATATATTTTCAAAGAAGGGATTATGGGATTCCGGAGGGGTTGAATTTCAGGGTAAGATCCCTCAGACGTGCAAACCTTCTTTGATTCCTATGCTTCCCCTCCATTTTTTATCTCATCAACCCTTTTATTCCGGGAGAATGCCACGTCGTTATATTTTATTATAATAAGTTATTAAATTTCTTTGTCTGATTTAACGACTTGAATAGTTTCACATTCGTCAGTTAAACCGAATCTCTCTTTATGATTTATTCGATGTCCACTCGGGGCCAATATTTCTAGCTCCATTGATACGGCGTCGAGTTTTTTGAAAAAATAAAAATAATTTGGATAAATTACAAATGAAAATATAAAAAAATTGAAAGAAATTAAAAACATTTCGCAACGGTGGTTTCGAGTTGCGAATTCACCTTTCGTTCCATGAGGACAGTGAAATCGATATTTTAATTACATATTTGTTTTAACATTGAACTTTATCATTATAGTTGTCGTTCTGTGGTCGTTTTTACGAACCATGTTCAGACAATTATCACAAGCGTTCATCCATCCAAGATAGCAAACACATTTTAGATGTAGGGGTCTATAGAAAAATCATATGGAACCCATATTTTCTTGACGGACAAATACACACGTTTGAGGAGAGAGATTTTGAAAATTTGCCACAGTTGACCATTTGGCATTTGATATCCAAAATTTGCAACAATCATTCAATATTTATTTACTTTAAACGTGGCACTACCCTTAGAATTGTAGTGTGTTTATATTACTGAGGGGATTTCCTCAATTCTCGATGGTTTCTCGATGCTTTGCGCTTCGTCGCTAACTTGCGCTCTGTCGCCGCATTCCATCCAATCCACTTGCATGTGGTATGGCTTTCACATCTAAGTTGGTCACTCTGGTTTCCTTGGGATATTTACTTCCTCCCATTCTCTATTCGAATGACGAGGATGGCATCCTCCTTAGGCCATCTTCAACCTCACGCCATTTTGATGTGGGATTTTCATCCAAATCCAGCGGCATTTCTTGAGCTAAATTGCCGCTAGAAATTTTGTTGCGCCAAAAATGGCGCAGCACTGGTTTCCTTGCGATATTCACTTCCTCCCCTCCTCTAATCGGATGACGAGGATGCCATCCTCCTTAGACCATCTCCAACCTCACGCCATTTTGGCGTGGGATTTTCATCCCAATCCAACGGCATTTCTTGAGCTAAATTGTCGCTGGAAATTTTGTTGCGCCAAAAATGGCGCAGCAACAGTGCTGCACCATTTTTGGCGCAATGATTTACCTTCTTCTGTTTAGTTTTATTTTAAAATATTTAATAGTATTTATTATGTATTATATATTTTAATTTATTTAATCATTTTTACAAAATAAATTAATTGAATTTGATAATTTATTAATAATTACTGATTATTAAATGATATAATTATTGAATTTTAATGATATAATTATTAAATTTAATTATTTAAATAAATTTTAAAATAAATTTAATACAAAAAAATATTTATAAATATGTATAAATAAATTGATTGAATAAAATTTTTATCATAAATGAAATTAAAAGGAATATTGTAAGGAATATTCTTTTTGAAGTAAAGTTTGAAATAGATGGGTTGGAGATGAGTTTTGTGTTTGGTGCAAAACTTACGCTATTTTGGTGCAAAACTTACGCTAAAATAGAATTTTGGGTTGGAGATGGCTTAGACGCGCTCTGGTGGGCCATGGTAGATATGTCCGTAAGCGACGCTTTGGAGGGTCACGTCATACATCATCACCGCTTTGTTGGTTCTGTTTCCTCTCGTTTGCAGTGGTTTTAACCCTATCTATTAACTGAGATGAAGTAATAATTAAGAGTAATGAATTAGCTTGTAATTTATTCAAAATCTTAATTCTAAAAAAATGATTGAGCGTTTAAGTTGTTATGTGTTAATAACATAGATGAATCACAAATGTTGTGACTTATCAACATACATAATAAGAGAATGCACAGATTGTACATCCGGACATGATTTGAACGATGCGCATAGATAATTAATTAAATGCTAAAAATGGTTCAATATATTTGAAAACCATTAATGAACTGATTTAATACAAACCTTACGTAAAAGTGCCATAGAATCTGTTTCAAGCAAAACTGAATTTTCTGAAAATGTAAAATTGGTACGAACCCAGACCTGGAGATCGCACGACAGTAGTGTTGAACACGAACTGGTGCTCGGAGCTATCATGGATCTCAGGTTAACTGAAGTGATAAGTTTGGGTATATTAAAGAATAAATTTTGGCATGGACCTGAATATTAACTCGGTATAGACTCCGTGTATTTGTGGTACAGTTTTGAGAAAATTTTAAAACTGGTAAAACTATTGAAGATACTTCCAATGCGATTTATAAACATATATAGACAAAATCTTAATTCTAAGAAAATGATTGAGCGTTTAAGTTGTTATGTGTTAATAACATAGATGAATCACAAATGTTGTGACTTATCAACATACATAATAAGAGAATGCAGATTGTACATCCGGACATGATTTGAACGATGCGCATAGATAATTAATTAAATGCTAAAAATGGTTCAATATATTGAAAACCATTAATGAACTGATTTAATACAAACCTTACGTAAAAGTGCCATATAATTTGTTTCAAGCAAAACTGAATTTTCTGAAAATGTAAAATTGGTACGAACTCAGACCTGGAGATCGCACGAACTGGTGCTCGGAGCTATCATGGATCTCAGGTTAGCTGAAGTGATATGTTTGGTATATTAAAGAATAGAATTTGGCATGGACCTGCTCGGTATAGACTTCGTGCATTTGTGGTACAGTTTTGAGAAAATTTTAAAACTGGTAAAACTATTGAAGATACTTCCAATGCGATTTGTAAACATATATAGAGACTTTGACTCGGTATTTAATTTAGACAACTGAAATGATTTTCTTATGTTAAGGATTTACCTGATTCATTATCTTAGGACGATTTTGTACGTCTACGAAAAGATTTGCACTCTGAATGGTATTAGGTGTCAATCCAAAACCAAGATCTGCCTAAATCTATCTTGTGTACTCGACATATGATTATGTCATACGAGTCTTCTAATTCTTGATCTTTTTTTGAACTCGATGAGTCGAATCTTTTGACAAATTCTAATCGAATTGTAATTATTTCAAGATGAAACTAGGATGTGTTGAATATCTGAAACGGATATCTTAGATTCCGCATGTGAAGAATTTTGATCAATCCATCCAACCTGAATGTGGATTGCACAGGATGGTAATCCTTCTATCATGCTATTTTAGCGGGATACTTCTATTGATCTTTCTCATCGATAATGAAGAATATGAAAATCTCACATCTCTCATGCGATTAACTCAAGCGAATCAGATATTTCTCTGATCAGTCGAGCGTAACTTTGGTTCTTTGATTAACCATCGAATCTGTTTTTGTCATTCCTTCTGACACCAAAGAAATTAGGACAGATTTGCATCGATCTTTCAGTTTCATATTAGGAAATTATTCTATTTGCTAAGCTATTCAAATGGAAATTTTGGATGATCGAAGTAATACTCTTGGGTCACGTCATTTCTTGACGTAACATTTCTGTTAATTCAACCAAGGTCAAAGTAGTATTAAACAGGTTAAGACCTACCAATGTTCATGAGATCCGATGTTTTATGGTTTAGCAGGATTCCAAATGTCGATTTATCAAAAAGGTTTTGTTTTTGAAAAAGTGCTAAACCTATTACTCAACTGACACAAAAAAGTTGAAAATGAATTTGGTCAGATGAGTATGAAATTTGTTTTCTTGAGACCCTGTATATAGTTTTGAACTAATAACAAATGTTTTGTTTTAAAAAATTGACGTCATTATTTATACGAGGGAAAATTTGTTTTTATTCGGACCACAAGAACTTAAAATATCTATTCCGATCTGAATACGAGGCAATGCGGGTTGATAAATCTTTTGAAGGATTACGATGGTGAAACTCAAATGTTGCTACGGCTGTCGTCAGACGTAAAGTCTACGAGTCTATTCTAGCTTATGTTCGTAGCACCAAGTACATGCTGATATCTGTACTTCTAACTGAGCTTGTCACTCATACCAGAAATTATATTATTGTCTCAACATTTCAAGTTGAGTCGGAATTTATTCTAAATATCAGAAAAGCCTAACGAATTGATGTTCAAACTCAGAAATATTAAGAACTGGTATCTTCATAACATTCATCTTGCTTTCAGATACTGATAATTTTTACAACTTAATGATTCATAAGTTGTTTCTAATAATTCTGATTTGACATCTGAAATTATTCGTGGAGTTCATAACTGTGAATACAGTATTCACTTTGAAGACGAAATATGCATATGACTCTGAGACCTCAGTTCTGATGAAGATGTATGAGATATGACATTACTAAGTTTGTCTTTTCAAATGTTGAGGTTGTCAATAAGTTTAAAATGAATGAAAAAAACTTGGAGGGTCGCTTGATAATTATAGTGATCATTGATTAGCATTTGTTAAGACTGTTAAAGCTTTTAGGTGTGTGATACTTTTATTTTTTTTATTTAATTAACTTGAAATAATGTTAACTAACATCCTTTTTTTTTTTTCACGAAAGTTTTTTTTGTTATATTTCAGATATTTATGGTGTGAATTATAGCAGTAATTACAAAATTGAATTTGTATGATTCTAGTTGGATAATATAATTGTTTATGTGAATTTGTTTATTTGATGATTATTGTATAAATTTTCCATGTCAAGTGAATCGTACTATCAAACGAATAATCCATTACAATAACATTATAAAAAAAATTAAATATTTTGGAAAATTCAAATAAAAGGTCAAAGTAATAAATAATAATTAAAAAAAACTGATACTTTTTGTTAGTAATTTCAATTCATTGTTTTGGTTTATCATGAATACGTATTCAACTATTATATTTATATATTAATTATTAGAATTGTACGATGAGTTATAACAATTATTATGCTTTTTTAGCTTGTTTTAAGTATTAATTGTGTTATAATTCTTCTTGTTATATAAGTAGAATAAATAATTATATTTAAGTTTATACTTTTGTAACTTAGAAGTGATTGCCACTTAGTACATTTTATTATATTTTCTACTATTATAATTATATATTATATTTCAATGCTATTATGAATTAACTAATTATTAATAATTAGTAATTAGGATGTACAATTTAAGAAGATTATAATCTTGTAACTTAAAAGTGATTTAGTATGGAAATTGAACATTTTATTACTTAAAATATCTAACTAATTATGTTATTTGAATATGAGTTGGTTATGTTATTTGAATATCAATTGGTAGTATAGATAATATGGTCTTCAGTTTTAATTATTATTGTAATTCTCATTCTAATTTTTTTTAATCTACGATAAGTGTTTTTTTAGTTCATTATGTCAAAAGGTATTATATATTAATTAATATTTTATTTAATTATTATATTATCATCATTATTAATGATATTTTTAATGTACTTTCCCCTTTAATATATTAAAAAGAGAATTGATGGGTAAATACTGTTGAAAGTTACAAAATTGAATAGGATTAAATAGAGAGGCTTTGTAGCTTAAATATTTTACAAGCAACTTAAGGGGACAAATTAACTTGAATTAGATTTTTCCTTTTTATCTTCCTAGTTAATATTCTGTTTTTATATTTATATCCCTAATTAATTATATTTATATTGAATATTATATAATAAAAGGATAAAATTGTTAATTCACGTTCGAAAAGTTTTCTTTTGATTCACAGTTTTATACGTTTTTATTTTATTATTTGTATTGAATATTGGGCAAAGTTATTAATTCATATTTAAAAATTTTGTCTTTTGACTCACACTTTTATACGAATATAGTTTTGTTAATGTTATTGTTGAAACATGAGACTACACTTATGGAATGTGGCCTTCTGATGTGGAAATGGGATAATTATTGGATAATTTATTACATTGTACTTGTTTCTAGGATATTTATATTCTCTATTGCTCATGAGACCAGCCCCAAATGATTTAAAATCCTGGTTCCGCCCTTAGTGTCATACATCTTAGTAATCAACATGCAGCTCATTTCGTAATGTTAAATTAATTTCGAGCTCGATTTGTTAAACTTGAACCAAACATCGAGCACATTTGAACTATGTCGCATCACTATTGTCTTGGACACAAATTAGCTCTAAATTTATAAATGAAAAAACATAGATTTTCATTTTTTGGTACGTTACTTTTCACAGTGTACCAAATAAATTAAAAGAAACGAACGTATAAAAAAATGAGTTCGTGGCACTTTACCACATCTAGTATCGGTAATAAACATTTTGCCTCTATGATTTATAAATATATACTTTACTCCTGTAATTTATAAAATATAACATAATACCAATCTATAATTCTAAAAAAAAATTGGGTTGTCGTGACGAAAATATCCGGGTTTAGGAGGAGTATTTTGCACATACTTACAAACCAAACATATTGCCTATTTTCAGACTATAGGGAGGTAAGTTGCACCTGTCCGAAATTACATGGGGTAAATTACATCTGACCAATTACCCCCATGCTATTGAACAGATTACACATATGTTATTTTTTAGATGCATTTTACCCCTCTAAGTCGTTCTTTATGTACATTTTAACCCTTATGTTATATTTTAGGGTGCATTTTATCCATACGCCTCGAGGGTACAATTGACATTCTAGCATGTAATTTCAAAATTCAAACACATAATAGACGTGAGTCACATAAATCATACATATATAGAGTATTTTACGTCTATTCACAATATTTTACGTCTATTCACAGATCATACGTAAGTAAACTGACTATTTAAGAAACGATTAGGTTGTTACCAAAAACCCTAACAAATATTTATGCTAGGTTAATACCAAAAACCCTAACAAATATTTATGCATACTCGTGGAAAAAATCAAACATATATGGAGTTTCAGTGCTGGGTGTTTGGACTTTTGGCGCGGAGAGATGCGGGAGAAATGCGCTCCGTTTCTCTCCGCGCCAAAATTCCGAAAACCAGCATTCCCGCCGTTAATACTTCATCAATGAATATCCGACCACAACATTCATCCGTTTCTTTCTTTTTCTTATCGCTTTCGTAGCCTACACCTCAAATACAACTAGAAAAGGTTCAAGAACTCATTCAACTTATCGAAAATGGATATGTCAGGCATAGCCAGGAAACTGGGCCTCTCCGAATCCAAGCAGCTCATCCGTAAAGCCGCCGAGCTCCGTCGTCTCGCCGATATTCAGTTTGATTCTTCGATTATCGGGGTTGTAAGTCCACAAACCCATTTCGATTTAGTGGAGATATATTGTGCAATCTCAATGGAGTTACATTTGTTATACATAAATATTGATTTTCAGGGGGAAGTTTGTAAGGCCATTATTTGTTTAGAGATTGCTGCTTCTAGGTACATATAAATACTTGTCCTTTTTTATATGGAGACTTGTGTTTGGATTTGTGGGGATGATTCTGATTGATTCTGTGATTCTAGGATGGAAGTTATGTTTGATCGACAGGCGGCAGTGAAGTTGAGTGGCATGTCTGAAATGGCTTATAATAGATCCTTTAATTCCATGCAAAATGGAATTGGTTTGAAGTAAGAGATTCGCTATTACCTCATATTGAACTTTTATAGGATTAACGATTTGGGAATCACATTTTTCATCTGTTTGGTTTTTGGGACAGGAATAATCTTGATATAAGAGAATTGGCTATTCAATTTGGATGCGTCATGCTCATTCCCTTTGTTCGTAAGAGTCTTTCTTTGTAAGTATTGATATGGCACTGTCTGGTTTCTTGTTGATTATATTTATGTAATTGGTTATTAATTCAAAGGAATGGATCAAGGTTTTGATTTGGGGTTTTTTTAGCAAATGAATATCCTCGTTAAAGAATTAGAGAGAGCAAAGGTCACATTTTTAGACGAGCTAAATATGATGGTAATATTCTTCGACGGGGGCTCGCTTATTTGGTGAATCAGTTTAGACGACTTAATGCATTTTGGGGTTGCAAAACTTGTATTTTTAACTTGAGAAGGAAAAAGGAGGTGATGTAGCTTATTATTTGCTTTATCAGTGGTCTGAATTCCAAGTTCGATCGGTAATTTTCAGGTACAAAGATCGGTTTCTAGCTTCATTGCACCCTTCCCGTAGGGGGAGTACTGATTTCAGTCGCCCTGTTTTTACAGCTTTAACGTTCTACCTTAGTGCCAAGAAACACAAGGTCTGCAAAGTTGTCTGACTTTCATCGCACTTATGCCCATTTTATCATCATTCTCATATGAAAAGTATGCGAAGAGATTTTCAGTTATTTATATTTTGCTAATTCTGCAGCTTAAGGTAGACAAATTTAAGTTGATTGAGCTTGCTGGCACATCAGAATCTGAATTCTCTAGTGTAAGAATCGTCTTCTTCTGTTTGATAAGTCATAATTTGTTACTCTGTATTCATTTAGCGATGCAATTTCAGGTACGAACCTCGATGCTTGATCTATGCTTTGACCTCTTTGGGACGACGAGAGAAAAGACGGATTCTAAAGAAATTAAAGGAAACCGAGGTAACACGAATTTTCTTGGATACCCTTCTTTCCCATCATGCTAATTCGAACATCTCTTTATTTGTTGAGATTCCCAGTTGCTGGATAGACTAATTCAAATCTTGTATTTGAAGATGCCTTTTGTTCAATTGGTGAATTGTTCTTATTCTTTGGTCTTGCGATGCAGAGCTTCTAGTTGCATTACCGGGCAAAAGAAGGGTCGAGGATGGCTGCTATTCTTCGGATGATGCCGAGGTAATCACCGGCAAATGATATCTGCTTTTTCATTGCAGAAGGCAAGTGATTCTTGAAGAAACAAGCAACCTTCACAATCACCCCTCTATGGTTCCAGAAAATATTTTCAAACACCGAATCTGTGAACAAGTATTGTTTTGTATATGTACTCTTTAAGAAACACATTACATCATTTTAACCCAAAGTCGGTCGATTAACTTTCAGACTTCTGCCCACAAGAAACGGAAACTAACAGATAGACGTGATTATGTTAAGTGGAGATGTCACGCCCCGAGATCGGGGTCAATAACACCGGCATTGATTTCCATACAACTTGAAATCAATAAGCCTCATAATATCATAACCACTGAAAAGCCAGTCTTTTTCCATAAAAATAAAAACCCATTGTCTTTACAATGAATAAAGAAATGCGGAATTAAAAACTTAACAACTGAATATTAAAATTGTCTTAAAACTGGAAACTTTAAAACCTAAAAGATCTTGATCTATGCAGCGGACTTGATTTCACCAACCCCAAAATTGGTGCTCTTCTTCTTGCTATAATTCTTCTTCGGCTTTATCAGGGGATGTAGAGTAAGTGGTTGAGTGCTTTGGAAAACACTCAGCAAGTGGGGGACAATCGATATCATACATATACATAATTTTCATAAACTTGGATCATAAAACTTGCATAAACCGATATGAATGTATCTTAACATACTTGATTTGCCCTTACGAGCCATGGCATAACATATCGTTTCATAATTTTCATATACTTAAGCACAGTAAAACATTCTACTCTCTTCTTGGTACTGATATCAGTCTCTAGACTTATCCCTCCTAGAGATGAGGTCATAACATCGGCTAACCCACGAATAAAGGGTCTGGATAATCCAGAAACAACGGATTACCACCGTATAAGGTTCTTTTAGCGGTTACACCCCCACCGCATCAGTGTCATGTGGATCCAAATCCAATTAGATTTCGAGTTTAACGTGCTTACAAAATATACTTTCATAATTTCAACATAATACATATCGATTGAGAATTTAAAAACATACATAGTATTTTTGAAAACGAAACGAATACTTAACAAAAGCCCACTTACTGTGCTTGGTTACTTGCTTGCTTGATCACGTATTGAAACACACGGTTTCCTTGGCTTTCGAACAACACTCGAAACACCACGTTTAATCCTTGAATCACTACTGGAATCCTTCAAATAATTGTTGCTGGAGCACTATCGAATAAGGACAGAAAACAACACAAGTTGGCAGACTTGGATTCAGACTTGGTACTCACCGAACTTGGACCGATTTCTGGATGGCTCTTGCTTGAATTCTGCTCGAATTTCAACTCATAAAACAGAGGGACTTATGAACAACGTTTCTGGTAATCTAAGAAGGTTCAACGTTGGATCAAAACACGCATAAACTCTCGGACAGAATCTCTCTTGCAACAACGATGGTTTATGGTTCGAAAACTTGGCTAAGTGTGTGGTTAATCTTCCTGGATTTATTTGGACAGATTATAGCTTGGTTTGTGATGCTAAGATTGTAAGGACCCCTAGCCCTTAACCCTTGATTAGTGTATTAACCACTATGTGTGGCACATGCTTCTATACAAATCAATCGGGAACTCAGATGATGCTTACAAAATTCCTTTAATATTCAACGTTATAAGATCATCTCTACTAACATATAGACTCATAGAGTTGCCCATTACCAACCCCATTTTGCCACATTGTGGACTTTTATAAAAATTTGGGCAGAGTCTCCCCGTAAATTGAGCTATCCCGAAATAAAAGCACAACACATAACATAATTCCCGGCCAGGGAAAACATAATACTCATCAGAATACAGCAATACCAAGTAAATTCCCAGCCAGAAAAGACACCACACACAAGACGACAAAAGTGGGTTTCAACCCCCACATAATACACCATCGACTCTCATATCATTAGCAATTCTACCCTTAATTGCATGCAACATAGAATGAAAGAGAGAAAGGCTCATGCCTTTATATACAACCCATATACAAGTATAATCGTGCTCACATGCGAGCATCATGAATATGTATATAATCCTCAGGTGTATATATGTACTCTATACGATACCGTGCTCCATCAAGCCCTGGTACCACGATCCTGGGAGTACATCCAATCAACAGCTCGAGCTCAACTCCAAAGCCATCGATGTACCTGTCCACCTGCCCCAACAGAGACAGCCCCCAACGGGGTGAGCATACCAATACACAAAATCTCATAATCACAATAATGAAATTCATAATTTACAACACAAGTAAATATTAATGAATTTTAAATGATACTCCTTGGATGGCAACGTCCTCATCCGGGATTTCGTGTACTGTCCCTGTTCTCACAATCATCAAACTCATCAAATCTCATAAATCAGTAAATCAACACATTGATTTAACTCATAGCATGCCTGATTCTCAAGTATCAATAATTAATGATTCCAAATTCATTATACATGCAAACATAGATATCTCGATATCTAATACTGATTTTCAACTTTGCTACCAATCACAGATAGCTCAAATGCCTAGCATTTATTTTACAAATTCTCCATTATATTTAGACATCTCACATGTCTCATAACGAATACATGATCCCACGATCATTCTCAGGCATCTCAAATGCCATACAATAGTCATATAAACCCAGTACCCCATATCTCTTATAAGGTCATAATACTCTAGTATTACGCACACTTGTGGCAGCGATGCCAAGACTAGGTCGATCCATAGTCATATCAACACATATATGTATATAGCCATACCCACAACCATCTAATGCAATTACAACACATTATGCATTTCACAATTGCTATCACATAAAGTAATGCTCGTACGTCGCACGTACCTTAAATCTCCAAAGTCCGAGCCAAACCTTGCTCGAGTTCCATGCCCCGAGGAATGATGTGCTAACACGATAAATAATTCACAATTATTTACGAACATGCAACCCATGCTCAAGCACACCCATAACCCTTATATAGAAAATTATTGTCAACCCACGACAATGAACGGGGCAGGGCATAAACAGGGAGGGAAATCGAAGGGGACAATATCGAAAATTGCTCAAGAATTCCCCACAAATTCTCGAACCCTCACAACACAAATCGAACCCAATCAAGCACCATAATTCATCTAAAATATGAATTAATCAATCAACAACATGAATAATCGCCCCACATGCCAAAACCCCCCAAAATTCGAATTCAAGCCCTAAATTCGAATCCAATTCCTTAAATTCGAACACAATAAGCATCATAATACATCTAAAACATGAATTAATCGATCAATAGCAAGAATCATCACCCCTTGCCAAAAATCCCCAAAATTCGAACCCTAACTCATTCAAACAGCATGAAAATCGAATCAATTGGCAACCAAATTCTTTGAACCACAAAACAAGAAATTTTCGACCCAAACTAAGCACCAAAACGCCCCAATAACACCTGAAAGAAAGCCCCAAAATCGTACCAAAAATCGGGCCACAAAATCGGACAGAATTCCAGTTTCGAACCCTACGCTTTCTGCAGAAATCCGAGCTCAATTCGCGACCAAACTTCGAATTGATGGTATGAATAGCTGCGCCTCGGAGAGACGAATCCAACGGCAGGTCGGACGCGCCGAACGGCGGGCGGACGGCGGCGGGCGGAGCACTTTTGTGCGCGGGGGTCAAAGGGGATCGGGAAAGGGGCGCGCGCGAGGAGATAGAAACGAGGTGCTGAAATGGTTCCGATAATTAAAATCTCGGGTTCAACTTGTATTTATAGCAAAAACACCCCGAAATACTAATAGCCCCACAAATACATCATGATTCATTAAAAATCATCTGTTTTCAAAAATTCTCTCTCTAACTCAAAAACCCCCTAGTGGTGCCCACACAAGGCACCCGAGATTCTGAGTCACACTAAAAACCCAACTCACAGGTTTTCACCAAAATGAGAATACGATCTCAACCTCGGGATCCAACGATCCCAATTACTCAAATAGACGAGCCCGAAAGGCCCAACACTTCGATTAAACTCCTAATCGCCACGTAAAACAACTTTAGGGGTTATTAACACTCCGGGATTAACATCCCTAATCTCCGGTCATCACAATATCCCCCACTAAAAGAATTTCGTCCTCGAAATTAGCACTGGTGTATCACGTAACACCCGGGCTACACAACTACATGAAGCCCTAACCTCGATCCTTGACCATAATATGATCGTCTCAATAAACGCGAGGATACTTACCTCACATCAAACTCTGAAACAGAGCGACATACCAAAACCAACATATCGCCCAAGAGGCAAAACGTACCTCGATGAGGTTCATCCCAAAAGTCAGTCCCTCATGACTGCAAAACAACCAATACTTACGACCGTAGATCGGACAGTCATCCTTAGTTCTAATACAACTAGTAAGAACACATCCTGAATGACACCTCAACCGTGAGAACGTTGACCTCGTGTTAAACTCTGGAGTGGAATAGACTTCCAAATCCATCATAACGTCAAAGAGCGTCAGCACAATTCAACGCTAACAGTCCAAAAGCAGTTAGTCAACTGAAACTGCAAGGATTCGAATCGCTCCCGATTCCATCGTAGATATCATTCAAAGACATCTCTATTATGACACACGATGTCTAACACACATCATTACGAGGAAAACACTAGTATACCACGATGTACACATACCAAACCTGGTCTCCACTTCCAAACCTCCTCCATCAAATGAGCAGTCGCATCATTGCAACTCAATTTGGGCAACTCACGGCCACAGATTCACACAAAAGACATCTCACAAGATGTCCACCTCCGGATATTCCAAGGATCACATCCTGATCATAAATAAACCATCGAGACTCCACAGAGTTCAAATTCTGAAAGGACATGCAATAAACTCATTGCATCCTCAACGCTTGTGTCGACAGCGACACCCAATAAATCCGAATTCCTGCCATCCCTTGATAATCCTAGGATTTAACAATCCAAACTTGGGAAGGCTATCGCATAACTCGGAGGAAAACACCAACAAGGAAACACCTCAACCCACACCAGATAATCCCTCGTCAAAGGGTGTCAACGAACTTCACGATTATGCCTCATAATTATCGTGTCATGGAGATTCTCAATCTCAAGGTGTTCCATATCTCTCATCAGAGATTTAACCATCCAAAAGTAGCATAACTCTATGCTTGACAGAAAGGAAATCAATAACTGGCATCTGTATACTCATCAGTATACCTGCCTAAGCACTAACATCGCATGCATACTCAATGCACTCGGCTCGGGTATCTACAACATACCCCTAAGTCCCAAACACAACCGTCAATTCTGAGTCATTCCCTATCCAGTGAAGAACGATAATCGACGTTCAACAACACGGTGTGATTCCCAAGATCAACACCACACGTACCAACTCACCGAATCTTTCAAAGATTTCCAAATAGGTATAATACTACCTCCTTCCCCACAAGGGAAGAGCCATCGAACTCGAGATCCACAAGTCTCGAACCGCCGTTCGGAAAACTGGATACAATAACACTCATTGCATCCCAAGTACACGGATTCCCCAGATCGAGTCAACAACGACTTGATGACTCTCTTGTTGGTACTTCAACATTATGAGCTGTCCCAGACAAGTCTCTCAAAACAATAGACGTACACACGTTTCAGTGAGGCATGCACAACCTCAACCTCAAATGACGTGGTGACTACTAGAGTCCACCACAATCCACATCGTATCACTTTACGATTTGCCAAACTTGGTTCCAACGAGCAGTATCATGGCCCCAACAAGCACACTATATCATTCCCCCAATATCTGGCTAGCAAAGTGCTGTCTCCATAGGCTCATATCAACTCCACCAACCAACCATATGTTCCACCCCGGTATGCCATACCGTACAAACCGTTAGAGTAATGGGTCATCGCCCAACATATCTCTAAAATACCAAGCACAATGGACAACCCGGTGTCCTTGCTCACTTATGATGCAATCATAATCCAATATGATTTATCCCACACCCTCAGGGTGGGTGCAAACATGTCTACCCTACGTCACAACACAAGCGAGTAGTTTCCTCAATGACTACTCTTACCACCAATCACTTGGCCCTAGCCAAACCAACGAGCATACCCAAGGGTATCATCGCTCGACCATTATTTAACTCTATAACATGATGTGGTACATTAACCGGTACAATACATCCAATACTCCACCGAGCAAACCTGTTCGGCAAAAGGTCTCGTCAACTAGTGACCCAGACACTACCATGTGCTCACCATCGGCACTCAAACTATACCGCCAAATACATAACACAAATGTATTAATCATCAAAACGACGCTACACGTCTACATAGAACATCCACTATGCCATTGTCATCTCGTGACGGCATATGACAACATATGACATCCAACTAACATCGTCAAACATACGACGGTACATGTCAATACACGACATCCATAATCTAATCGCCAAACACATGGCATATATATAGCAACACATAGTATCCAAAATAATGCTAACACAAGTAATATGCCATACCTCATCGCTATCAATATAGCGGCATACCTGTCTCCGTCGCTCGATAATAGTACGTAGTCAGCACCCATCGCTCGAAGGCGGCAAAATCCTGTGCTGAGTACATAGCGGCACAATACATCGCTATAGAATCGACGGCATGATACCTCGTCATATAATAAGTGGTATGAAACCTCGCTATACACCTGAGCATGAATCATCGTCCACATAATAGCGGAAAGAGGCACCGCTATCAATACACATGGCGGCAAGAACCATCGCCAATCAATATAGCGGAATGAACCATCGCTATCAATACACATGGCGGCAAGAACCATCGCCAATCAATATAGCGGAATGAACCGTCGCTATCAATATACATGGCGGCATGAACCATCGCCAGTCAATATAGCGGAATGAACCGTCGCTATCAATATACATGGCGGCATGAACCATCGCCAGTCAATATAGCGGAATGAACCGTCGCTATCAATATACATGGCGGCAAGAACCATCGCCAATCAATACAGCGGAATGAACCATCGCTATCAATATACATGGCGGCAAGAACCATCGCCAGTCAATATAGCGGAATGAACCATCGCTATCAATATACATGGCGGCAAGAACCATCGCCAGTCAATATAGCGGAATGAACCATCGCTATCAATATACATGGCGGCAAGAACCATCGCCAGTCAATATAGCCGATCCCTAGTCATTGTCACGGTAGTGTATTTTAATGCCCCTCGCTCAAATAAAACATGCGGTACTCCCACCCCTCGCTTCACATATAGGCGGCATAGAATAACCTCGCTTAAATGGACATGCGGCGCTCCCACCCCTCGCCTCACATTTTAGCGGCAAATATTCTTTCCTCGCCTCATATGCTAACCACGCTTCAATGTGACATGCGGCGCTCCCACCCCTCGCTTCACATTTTAGCGGCACAAAACAATAAATAGCGGTAAGCATTTAAAATCATCACTCATCCATAACAATGACTCATGGGATATTCACCAAGTATTTCATCCATACCTGCATCACAAAGCATAATCCATATACCAACATACATCATCATGAGTGTATTTTAATGCACCTCGCTCAAATGCGACATGCGGTACTCCCACCCCTCGCTTCAACATTTGGCGGCAAAGCATTAAAATCATCACTACATGTACACATGCAACCACAATGCATAATTCCTGATGTATATAAAACGCAGGTTACCGTTTCGTGTCTTTCAACCATGGCCTTAGCCTTTCCACGTCATGTGTCCCTACAAGAACAATCCCAAACCATTAGCATACGATAATCCATATTCCCCATAATATGATTATAATGAGTAAATGCATAAACTATGAGTACAAAGTACTTCCTGTATCCCAATGCATTTCGATATGCTCCACCTGGTTGTCCCTGTGTCACAACTCACAATCATAATCAACAGGTTATATTATGATTATATAGATGTCATGACATATAATCGTTTCACTATGATCACATATCACAAATGCACATAAGCAAAACAGTTGTGTCACACAACACTAGCTACTATCATGCATAAATATGTGCTACTCATCCCTATCAGCATGTTTCAGGCCCTCAACAGCCCCAAAGAGCTAACCACTGCTCTGATACCACTAATGTAAGGACCCCTAGCCCTTAACCCTTGATTAGTGTATTAACCACTATGTGTGGCACATGCTTCTATACAAATCAATCGGGAACTCAGATGATGCTTACAAAATTCCTTTACTATTCAACGTTATAAGATCATCTCTACTAACATATAGACTCATAGAGTTGCCCATTACCAACCCCATTTTGCCACATTGTGGACTTTTATAAAAATTTGGGCAGAGTCTCCCCGTAAATTGAACTATCCCGAAATAAAAGCACAACACATAACATAATTCCCGGCCAGGGAAAACATAATACTCATCAGAATACAGCAATACCAAGTAAATTCCCAGCCAGGGAAGACACCACACACAAGACGACAAAAGTGGGTTTCAACCCCCACATAATACACCATCGACTCTCATATCATTAGCAATTCTACCCTTAATTGCATGCAACATAGAATGAAAGAGAGAAAGGCTCATGCCTTTATATACAACCCATATACAAGTATAATCGTGCTCACATGCGAGCATCATGAATATGTATATAATCCTCAGGTGTATATATGTACTCTATACGATACCGTGCTCCATCAAGCCCTGGTACCACGATCCTGGGAGTACATCCAATCAACAGCTCGAGCTCAACTCCAAAGCCATCGATGTACCTGTCCACCTGCCCCAACAGAGACAGCCCCCAACGGGGTGAGCATACCAATACACAAAATCTCATAATCACAATAATGAAATTCATAATTTACAACACAAGTAAATATTAATGAATTTTAAATGATACTCCCTGGATGGCAACGTCCTCATCCGGGATTTCGTGTACTGTCCCTGTTCTCACAATCATCAAACTCATCAAATCTCATAAATCAGTAAATCAACACATTGATTTAACTCATAGCATGCCTGATTCTCAAGTATCAATAATTAATGATTCCAAATTCATTATACATGCAAACATAGATATCTCGATATCTAATACTGATTTTCAACTTTGCTACCAATCACAGATAGCTCAAATGCCTAGCATTTATTTTACAAATTCTCCATTATATTTAGACATCTCACATGTCTCATAACGAATACATGATCCCACGATCATTCTCAGGCATCTCAAATGCCATACAATAGTCATATAAACCCAGTACCCCATATCTCTTATAAGGTCATAATACTCTAGTATTACGCACACTTGTGGCAGCGATGCCAAGACTAGGTCGATCCATAGTCATATCAACACATATATGTATATAGCCATACCCACAACCATCTAATGCAATTACAACACATTATGCATTTCACAATTGCTATCACATAAAGTAATGCTCGTACGTCGCACGTACCTTAAATCTCCAAAGTCCGAGCCAAACCTTGCTCGAGTTCCATGCCCCGAGGAATGATGTGCTAACACGATAAATAATTCACAATTATTTACGAACATGCAACCCATGCTCAAGCACACCCATAACCCTTATATAGAAAATTATTGTCAACCCACGACAATGAACCATTAAAAGACCCGGGGCAGGGCATAAACAGGGAGGGAAATCGAAGGGGACAATATCGAAAATTGCTCAAGAATTCCCCACAAATTCTCGAACCCTCACAACACAAATCGAACCCAATCAAGCACCATAATTCATCTAAAATATGAATTAATCAATCAACAACATGAATAATCGCCCCACATGCCAAAACCCCCAAAATTCGAATTCAAGCCCTAAATTCGAATCCAATTCCTTAAATTCGAACACAATAAGCATCATAATACATCTAAAACATGAATTAATCGATCAATAGCAAGAATCATCACCCCTTGCCAAAAATCCCCAAAATTCGAACCCTAACTCATTCAAACAGCATGAAAATCGAATCAATTGGCAACCAATTTCTTTGAACCACAAAGCAAGAAATTTTCGACCCAAACTAAGCACCAAAACGCCCCAATAACACCTGAAAGAAAGCCCCGAAATCGTACCAAAAATCGGGCCACAAAATCGGACAGAATTCCAGTTTCGAACCCTACGCTTTCTGCAGAAATCCGAGCTCAATTCGCGACCAAACTTCGAATTGATGGTATGAATAGCTGCGCCTCGGAGAGACGAATCCAACGGCGGGTCGGACGCGCCGAATGGCGGCCGGACGGCGGCGGGCGGAGCACTTTTGTGCGCGGGGGTCAAAGGGGATCGGGAAAGGGGCGCGCGCGAGGAGAGAGAAACGAGGTGCTGAAATGGTTCCGATAATTAAAATCTCGGGTTCAACTTGTATTTATAGCAAAAATACCCCGAAATACTAATAGCCCCACAAATACATCATGATTCATTAAAAATCATCTGTTTTCAAAAATTCTCTCTCTAACTCAAAAACCCCCTACCGGTGCCCACACAAGGCACCCGAGATTCTGAGTCACACTAAAAACGCAACTCACAGGTTTTCACCGAAATGAGAATACGATCTCAACCTCGGGATCCAACGATCCCAATTACTCAAATGTCCCGAAAGGCCCAACACTTCGATTAAACTCCTAATCGCCACGTAAAACAACTTTAGGGGTTATTAACACTCCGGGATTAACATCCCTAATCTCCGGTCATCACAAAGATGACACAATCACGCTGGAACCAGATTCAGAAAAGTTATCAAAACTCCAACTAAATCTGGAACAGAAACTCGATGGAACTTGTTGCTGGTTTTGGGAGGCAGAAAGCTTCGGTTGTTTGCTGCTGGTTGAAGGTGAATTGGTGATTGAAAGTGAGGCTGGGACCTTGCTTTTATAGAGGCATAAACTGACCCAAAGGTGGAAGGACTCTCGGTTGGATCAGATCAAATCCGAAGACTCCTACATGAGATGCAACTCTTCGGCTGGATGGACTCTTCTCGGTTGGATCTTTCTCAGACTGATATGCTGCTATCATGAAGGAGTTTTGGCTTGGTTAAGGAGTGTCCAAGTAGGTGTTTAACTTGCCTTGGAGTCTTCGAAATTGAGGGAACAAACTTGTACAAAATCGAGACAGATTAATAATAGATTTCGAATGCCAAACTTGGCAAAACACGAGTTGAAAGGCACGGAAGTTCTCTTGCTGCAATGGTTCAATTAATTGGCTCAATTCCGTGAGTGGTTTAATAAATTTGGGACTCCTTGATGTGGTGTAATTCTTGGCTAGAGTTTAGAGATTTTTAAACTCTTCTTAGCAAGAATTCTATACCTACTAAACCACTTAAATTTTAACTCTAAATTGATAGTGTTCTAGTTAAACTATAACACTTAGAATTTTAAATACCCAAAAGAGTTTGTTATGGATTAGTTAACTCAATTGTTGAATGACTCAAAAATCCGGGTCTTTACAGGAGATCTGCTGTTCTCCAGTCTAATTCCAGTAGCAAGACTAGAGGTAGTGAAGTCTACCCTTTTATCTCATGAAAATTCAGTTCAATTTCTATGTATGTATTTGTGACAATTGATTTTAAAAAATACAGATACTAACAAAAGAGCCAAAACCAAACAAGGCAGTTTCTGAAGAGGCTGCCTAAAGCTACAGCAGAGGCGTAATAGCTACATATATCATGAGGAAAACATGGTGGTGCTGCCCATAGCTCATTGTGCTTACAGAATATGGTGACTGTTTCCTAAGTGACGACGACTTCTTAATATTATAATATTATAAATCACAAGAGTTCCTAATTTTAGGTTTTTACAAAGTTTTCTTTATAGATACTTGAATGTGGGCAAATGTAGTTGAAAGCAATTGAATGATTTTGTTGAATTATGGGGTTTAGTTATAGGGGAAAAATACAAATTTTAGGGATTTTTTTTGTTTTTGAGAGATGATACTCACTCTACCTAGTCTGGCCGCGTCCACCTGTGCGCATGACAATACTTCATACCGCTACATGCACCACGTTGTTTTCTTCTTGTTTACTACTCTGAAAAGTGTCGATGATCACTGTGGATTAGGGCTGCCGGCGAATCTTTTCCAGTTGTTCTTTAGCAATAACTCAGAATATCATGATATTCACCATCATCTCTATGGAAACAAGTATAATTTCGTGCAGCCATTCTTCACGATGTGCGATAGGATTCTGGGTACTTATTCGCTTGAGACGTGAACATCTGGGTGATTTGTAGCACGGCCTGTTGAAGAATGCGAGGAAAATTGAGTAAAAAGTAAACTTCTTTGGTTAACAAATGTGTATCACGATAGAACATATCTGAGTTTCGTAAGGTTTCTTCTGATATTTAGTTCCTTTTTTCTGTTGCAGTTTCTGAAAATAATGTTTGTCTTGAGCAATTTTGGTATACGCTATATTCTGGGCTTTTTTGGCCTTGTTTGGATAGTGTGGATTTGTGTTTCAGAAGAATGTTAGTTTAAGCTCATTTTCCGTGTCAAGCAATTTCGAAAATAATTTTAAAAACAATGTCACTCACATTTTACTTGAGTATTTTATAAATCGAGGACAAGTGCACCACTTCTACAAATGGAAAATGAATTCGAAATCATGATTTTAAATACCTCGATCCAAATGCACATTTTGTTATTTAAGAGAGATTTGAATAGTAAGACATGGATATTTTACTATAAATGCAAATTGTCGAGAGTTATCACACATTGAGAATTTAAAAACTATTTTAGTTTTTTATAAGAAACATGATTTACTTAATTCATCACCAATTATTTTGAGTTAAAATCCTATGTATTCTTAATATGATATCATATCAGGCTTGGCTTTTTATGTGATTAACTATTCCACCCACATGCTCACTGTCACCCGCGTTATCAATCCACGTGTTTGACTTAATGTCACACGTGAAGGGGAGTGTTGAGAGTTGTCACACCTTAGGAATTTACAAGCTATATTAGTTCTTTATAATATATATATTACTACACTCATCATTAATTATTTTTGAGTCTGAACCCCATATATTCTTAATACACATTAAATACAAAAAGTTCCAATGGACAAAAACAGCAACGATATTCACTATACTATATCGGAACCACATATCATTAATCATAGGATCTATAGGTCAGAGTAAATTTTCCTACGTAGCGTAGTAATATCCAGCAAAAAGCTACTTTTTCATAACATCATACAAAATATAAGGGTAACTAAAGCAGAAGAATAACAAATCTAATCGATGTAGGGAGAATTGGAATGACAAAATTGAAAGGGACCAATATATACCATAAACTCTACAAGTTTAGTCAATAAATTACTTGTTAAATTGGCGCTCGCCAGCTTAACCACATCGGCCTATTCAACGGCAAAACCTCCATAGCGCGATATAGTGAAACGTGCATCCTCAAAAAGTGTACGAGAAATAAAAAAATCGACATGTCCTCGTGGGGTTTTACTGTGTTGAAGTGGAGTTGCCAACCCAGTATTGCTTAACTGCAACCAATATTTTCTCGGGGATGAGAGGACCATCCTCATGATCCATCAGTTTAAAATCCCATTTCATACCAGCAAGCATCTTCTTCACCTTCACCAATACGTCTACTTCGTCTCGGAGTATGACTGCACCTTCAGGTCTAAGGATTCGGTCCATTTCTAGCAAAATGTCCTCAAAGTCACATCTGTGTTCGTTTCTATGAGTCAGTTGTATGTTTCAAGATTTCTTGGAACTTAATGAACAAAATAGAAGGATACTGAAAACTTACTTGTCCTTGTACAAACTGAAAAGACCATTAGCATGGATAAGGTCATATGTTCTTGGATAAGTAGAAAAGGCTTCACACCTAAAATAGAAAAGTACATTCAGATAAGCAACAGGGTCAGTAAATGGCATCAAAAGATACCGGTAGTCTGGCAGGACAGAAATGTCACTAGATTGTGTAAAAGAGACTTGGCCAGTTCAGGATTGATCCTACTATTCTGTGTAAATAAGTATAAGTAGAGATGTCAAACGGAGCGGACGGCACAAGACACGGCACGACGCGGAGCGGCACAACACGACCCATTTTGTAACAGTGCACAGGCACGACACTGTTTATTATTATTATTATTATTTTAAAATTAATCAGCGATCGATCGCCAATTATGTGGCGATCAATCACCTAGAGGCAATAGGCTATACACGGGCTTGGCAATCGATCGCCACATAATTGGCGAATCGATCACCAATGGCCAACGGTAAAAAAAAAAGGCGTTCAAAGGCTTTTTTTTAAAAAAAATACTTTTTTGTTGTTGTTATATATAGGTGTGTGTTGAGGAAACATTTTATGTAAGTTTGAAGAAAGGAATTACTTGAGAGACTCAATCTTGTATTCTCTTTATTGATTGTTCCAATCTTTTTTAAAAAAAATACAACCGAATGTCTTCTATTCATAGAAGACTCATAATCCTAAAATCTAGAAAGATAAATCTAATTAAATAAAAAGATAAACTAGTATACTATTTTAGATAAACTAAAACTCCTAGCAAACTTATCAACACTCCTATGAATATTAAAATAAAATATTTATCTAGAGTTCTTGATAAGTAAAACTCTATCATTCAACACTCCCCCTCAAGCTGAGTCATATATGTTTATCATGCTCAGCTTGGAACTCAGGTCTTCAAATTTATGATAGTGAAGAGCCTTTTGTCATAGTGAAGAGCCTTTGTCAAGATGTTATCAAATTTGTTTGGGACTTCCTCATCTTTCTCAGAGTCATGCTCATTTTTCTTGGAGTCTGCGTCTGCTCCTAGTTTGTTTGTGAGTCTGCGTCTGCTCCTTTTCTTGGAGTCTGCGTCTGCTCCTCTTTTGTGAGTCTGCGTCTGCTAGTCTACGTCTCCTCCTCTTTTGTGAGTCTGCTGCTAGGATTTGCTTTATGGCTACTATTTGAAGGACTAGCTGCCAGCGGTTGAGTTGAGATAGCAACAACTCGCCGGCAGATAGGGTTTGATAAACTTTTAACTTTAGTTTTTTTCAAACCTAAAGCTCTGATACCATGTAAGTTTGAAGAAAGGAATTATTTGAGAGACTCGATCTTGTATTCTCTTTATTGATTGCTCCAATCTTTTTAAAATAAATACAACCAAATGTCTTCTATTTATAGAAGACTCATAATCCTAAAATCTAGGAAGATAAATCTAATTAAATAAAAAGATAAACTAGTATACTATTTTAGATAAACTAAAACTCCTAGCAAACTTATCAACACTCCTATGAATATTAAAATAAAATATTTATCTAGAGTTCTTGATAAGTAAAACTCTATCATTCAACATTTTATCCTCTCAATCTCTAAAATCTATATACTTGAAATGCTATACTCTCAATTTGTTCACAAGAAGAAAGAAGTTCGTCTTACGTTTGCCAATACAAGCACAAGCAACAATGTCAATACTCCTCCTGGCAAATATTTGGTAACTTTTATATTTGTTGAATTAGATAATTATAGTCTATATACATAATGGCCGATTCATCTTATAATGTGAATTATGATGATGAAATCGATCAATTTCAAGAAAATGAAGAAAGCACACCAAATATTCAATCATCAAGTAGAAGAACTCAAAAAAAAAAAGAACTAGTAATGTATGGCAACTATTCGATGTAGAAAATGTTGAGGGAAATGGATCAATGGCAGTTTGTAAAAAATGTAAAAAAGATTATGCATATGCTTCTTATGGTGGTACAGGTCATTTACTAAGACACATGGCTAAACATGAAAGAGAACCAACTGATGGTAACCAAACTACTCTTTCACAATTCGGTACTGGTAGTAGTTCAAGTTTGTATTTTCACTTATAATGTTGAAAGAGATAGGAGAGAATTAGCTAAATACATAGTATGGGCGGAGAAACCTTTTTCAATCGGGGCGGATGTGAAATTCACTAATTATATTCATCTAGGTTTGCAACCTCAACATAAACAATTTTAAAGGAATACTATTAAATCGGATGCATTCACAATTTAATGAATATAAAGCAAATTTAATTACGTTTTTAGGTAATCTTTATTCGAAAGTAGCACTAACAAGTGATATTTGGACAACTTATCTTGGCAATGCATCACATCTCTGTGTTACAGGACATTTGATTGGCGATAACTGGGTGTTACATAAAAAAAATTAGGTTTCACAAAAACTGATTGGCCTCATACGGGTGGAGTTATTTCTAATGCCATTATGCAAGTTACATGAGTAAAGTGCATATTTTGAAAACCACAAAGTGCCCATTTACAAACCACATGGGTAATTATCTATTAGGGATATCACGGGGGTAAAATGTCTATTTACAAACCACGGGGTGATAATATGTCTATTATCGATACCATAGAGGGTAAATTGCCACAAGCTCATTATAATCGGATATAACATTTGGTAAAGTGACGATTATTAAGTACTATAAGTAAGCATAAAGTGAAAGTTGTTAATAAAGAAGGCGTACCAGTCATGATAAATGCCAATCAATCCCCGTTCATAAATAACACCCAGAGTATTTTTCTTGGCAATCGTGGGTACAACATTCATAACCCAAAATTTGGGAGAATGAATTGCAGCAGAAAAACCTCCTAATCCAGCATTCATATCCATAATGTTCCGGTACCTTCCAGAGTCAAGAATCTTGTTGATCCTTTTATAGGCGTTGACGTGCTTTTTCCATTGCTTGTTGTCCTCCACATATGCCTCGACAGAAACTCTAGAAACCGACCCACTAGTGATTCTTGGGGGAACAGCATAAAGCCTCTCTGGGAACGGTTTAAGTGCCCCACTAGAAACTTCAACACTGTTTGCATTGGTATGTGGAGTAATGCAAGGCTCCATTTTCTTGTGCCTAATAAACGACAGAAAAACCAGTGAATGTGTGCAAAAAGTACACTTTTTGAGACTAGGAACACATGCAAAACATGAATATAATGAAACTTAATTCATTGGGGGTATGTAAGTATGGTTATTCATACAATCATACCAGACGTCATCGGCATCATCAGATTTACAAAATGTTACACCAGAATTTTCTTGTTCTGCACGACAAGAATCAGTATCCATTGTCTTCTGCCATATTGCAAGTTCACCTTTCTCGGACTTCTTTTCCCAGCAGAGAAGTTTGGCGACATCTTCAATCTTTCTTTGTTCTTCCTCGAGTTCTTCCTTTGAACGTTGCCATGGCTTGTAGTTAACCTTCCAATTGATGGGAGGCCCTGAAAGAACCCAGTACCCACCGGGCCTAAGAACCCGATCAACCTCCTTCATAAATAGTCCATCTGCAAAGAGAAACAACCAAATTACGACATACAATAAGAAGCAAAAGGATGATAATGAATGCCTCCCACGATGCATTGTCATGTTGTAAACATCAATTATGCATAAAATTTTCTTTAATAGTTGGTCCTTACCATTTATCCCCCAAGGTATAAGACAACGAGAACAGTGAGCCATGTCAAAAGCTCTAGATGGATATGGCATTTTTATGGTTCCAAGAACACCAATGACAGCAGGTACACCCCTTTCAAGAGCAAACTGAACCTGGGCTTCATGCGAATCTCTCGGTGCGAATGACATCGCAATAACATTTCTTTTCCAGAGATACGCACCCCAACTAGCAACCTGAAATCATGAAATATATTAGATAGTCAACATATAAAATTCAAATATTGGCATAAAGCACTTTAATAATCAAAGTAAAAGGCACACGAGAAAGTGCAAAATCAATAAACATTGACATACCCCACATCCAGTATCCAATGCTGTCCTTACAGTTCCATCAGCTATGGGTATAACCGAAGCGAGCTGGTCAATATACTTGTCAGCCCCCTGAGGAAATTGGGTTCCTCCACCTGGAAACCTAAACACATTTCCCTCGTACTGGATCCAGTTCTGAATTGCCTTCTCAACAGTCAAGCTCTTGTATGGAGCATTGGCATAAGGAACATAATCACGACTTTTTGGCCATGGGAATGGGGTTACATATCCTTCTGGTGCTGGAATAAGGCAATGAAGCTTCTCATCTTGAGAAGGGCAGTGCCTTTCACGATAGATCATATTTTCCCTAGGGAAAGTCATTGCACGGCTTTGATCTTGGCAGGGCGTGTAATCAGTGAATCGAGTGTGGCATGTCTCATACACATTTGTTTTAGAATCAGAATCGTCAATAATCCCCGCTTCACCAGCATGACGGGTTTCGAAATTGAGGTTCGGAAGGATGTTGCAGTTTTCTCCACTCTTGGTCATCTCGAGGGCTATACTATCTCCCTTTCCAAATCCACTTCTCTGCCATGCTCCGAGCAAGTAGAAGAAACAGCACAGGCCAGCTACTATCAATATAGATACAGAACTCCTAGTTCTACTATCACCTGAATTAAACTTGTTCGCCATCACGGCCCTGCAACATTTGCAACTCAAGTTAAGACTAGATTAAAGAAAGTTTATTTCCCAAATTCAAAACAATTCCATATTAACATACAAAATGATTTATATCTATATCAAACTCGACCTGAAATGAAAAAAAGACTAATTCGATCATATATCCAAAAGATGGTATATATTTTAGTGCTTTTCATCTCAAACTCACTTTGGATTTCGGAATCTTCACACTACTCGATACGAAACCCACCCAAGCAATATAGGAAAAAAGATATGTGAGTTGCACAGATTAATGTACATCATAAAACAGAGCATAACTTAGATTCACCGCCACTTTCCGAAGATCCATAGTGATAATCGAATGAACAATGTATAAATTTTAAGTGGATCTATTAATAGATCTATCTGTGAAGTACCTAAAAAGAAGCTCATCTGCGTCAACCTCAAGCAACATCCTAACTTTATTAAAATAAAAAAAATCATCAAATACTAAACATCACGCAAGAAAGGGATTAAACGTTAATAAAACGCCATCTATATGACATCATATTAATTAAATTCTCCTCTTCAAAAACATTCTCAAATCTAGCATCTATTTTCTTAAATTATGGAGAAAAACACTTAATTGTCATAATCTAAGTACTAAGTTCCGTCAAAATATTTCCAAATGATGAGCACTCAAGCACGAACTCCAATCTTATTCCGAACCCAGAAAAAATAAATCCTTAAAAACAACAATATACATCGGACTCTGAAAATTTCTCGAAAACTCCATTCATCAAGAGAGAGAACAAGACCAAATTTGAGCACTGAAAAAAGAAGAAGAATAAATATAATATTTAAATTACTAATGAAGTTCAGGGATGAATCAATCAACAAAACGCATACCAATCACATCAGTTGATGCGAACACTGATTCAAAGATTTAAAAAGCTCGAATCTTTATGCTTTTTCCTCACCGATTATGCTGCGAACAGATCTGATCAACAGAGTTTGGCAGAACAGAAGCGCTCAATGGCAAACAAATCCTTCTTCATCTAAACAAATACTACTTTAAATGATATATTTTTATTGTTCATCATGTTCGCATGTATAGACCGAGTGTCTCGATTTCGGTCTCTTAAATGTTGCAGGACAAATAAATCTCTCTCATTTTTTTCTTTCTTTTTGCTTTAAAGCGGTATCACCAACCATGAAGGAATTTTTCTAATTGGCCCTTTATTTAGTGCTCAATTAGTTACCCACAACTATTCAAATTGTGAAATTAACCCCAATAAATTACTGGATAAATATGGGTTGGTGCCAATTTATTTGTCGTGCTCTTGCTAATAGATATTTTATTCCAATAATTTATAAATAAACATTTTAGACCCATGTGATTTGAAAATAAACAATTTACCCTCGTGATTTTCAAAATATGCATTTTGTCATATATGATTTGCAAAATTAGCACATTGTCCTTACAAGGAAGGAATGTTTTGTACATATTCAAAAATCTAATGGAATAAACTGTATATTTTTAAAATATATAGGGTTAAACTGTCTTTTTTGAAACTACATGAGGTCAAATGCATATTTTCAAACTACCAGGATATAAACTGTCTATTTAAAAACTACAGAGATGTTCATTATCAAAAACCCGATAAATATTTGTATGAAATCAAATGAATCCGATAAAAGTCCAAGTTTTGGGCTGCATTTGGATATATGGATTTGGGTTGAATTGATTTTAAATCCAAATTGCGATTCTATTGTATTTGGAAATCCATATTTTTGATGTGATACATATATTTTTAGTGTAAAACCATATTTTTGATGTGATATATATATTTTTTTAGTGTAAAACCATATATTAAATTAAAACAAATTAAAGTTTACCCTAAAAACTTATTATTCTAAATTTTCCGCAGACAAATTCCAAATTTACCTAACTACACATATATAAATCTTTGCACTTGTTTTAATTTCAAATACATGTATATTTTTACAATTTGAAATCCTCCAGATTTTGATAAACATGTAATGAAATCGAATTAAAATTTAAAAAAAATTGATGTTGCTATCATTTTAAGTGGCGGTTTTTTTTTTTTTGAATGATGAGACATAATCGAGATCTCGAATTCCAAACATCTCCTAAATATATGCAATTGGATTCCTTTGGGCCGGCAGTTATATTTGTCAAATTAAAAAAAAAATTGAAAATTGAAATATCTTTTTTTTTAGAGGATGGTGGATTAAATATTTTTCGCATACTGTGAGACACGAATTCGAGTATCTCTGAAGTGGATGTGGGCTCTTATCAGTTGGGGTCCCAAAACTCATTTTAAATATCTTTTCAAATTTGATAGAAGAAATGATCTCGATTAGCTTCCGCATCCGCTTCTCGTTTCTATGATGAATAAGGCCGTGGCAAGTGGCTGGTGAATTAGCATAGGCATAGTTCTATCAGCTTGGTGCCTATGAGAGGACTACATTGATATTACTAACAAAGTAGGGGCTACATTGTAATATCCATGGTTGAGACCACCTCATTGAAATGATTAATCCCTCATGTTTTTTATATTTCGAGGGCCAACAATCATGTAGATGTAGTTTACAGATTTATTAAGATTAAATTTTGTTATTCTTATTATAATACATAACTAAATCTATTTCAATAGAGAATTTTTCTTGTCGTATTATCACAAATGTTGGATCAATGACCCAAATTTATTAATGATACAGTGAAAAAAAGATACAGTGCTCGATCGATCGAGCAACGAGCTCGATCGATCGAGCTACTATTCACAAAAGGCACGGAATTTCTGACCCGCTCGATCGATCGAGCATAATTTTTTTAAATTCACGTTGCTTTTTCCAACAGGAAATGAGTATGTTATACTGGGAGAAGATCTCTTGGTGTGGTTTTAGGTCTGACCTATCCGATGTAATGTCCATGTAAGCACGACGCTACCCCTAAGGACAAATAACAAGACGCTATCTCTAAAATATTGTCGTTAGGGGTAAATCTTACCATATGTTGATAATACTCTTTTTGGAATATTTTTAATACATAGTAGATTCACCGTGAGGGCTACCGTTGGGGATAGCATCAAATATTCCGTGTAGCGATGATTCTAGAACTTTTATTTAAAGAGATAAAAGCAATAATATAAAATGAAGAACAAAAAAAATTAAGGGGTCAAAATATAATTTTAGGGGGCAAACATAATTTTTGGCAGGACAAAATGTCATTTTGATAAAAAAAAAAAAAAGGTATTAAATGAGTTTTTTTAAGAGCT